>JAJJWW010014227.1:0-353764 GCA_023531295.1 Papaver armeniacum | reverse complement strand
TCAAACATGCGTGGATACACTTCCCAAATTGCAAATCGATCTCGACCACTCAACTTCACCTAGGACGAATGGGTGGCTTAGATCACGTTTTCATGGGACGGTGAGACATGGGCGTGAACACCAGCCCACCACCTACACGCTAGAGTGACCGACCAAGACCGACCAGGACGGTTGTCTTGGAACGTGAGCGGGAATATCTCGCGGTTACCAATTCCTTTGCGGTAAGAGATTTCTGCGCAAACCGATCTCAACCACTCCTCTTTGCCACAAATTGAGTGGCCCGGATCGCGCTTTCATGAGGGAACGGAATACGGGCGTCTACACCATCATGCTTTGTCAACACGCATGTATGGTCTGGCCCTCTCAAAATCCTTCCCATGCTTGGTTTCGACCAGGCCGGAGAGTGATGCTTGCGCACCTCTTCAAAAAACCCTAATATTCATTAACGGTCGCAGATGAGTGTCTCAAAGCTCATCTCATCCGTCCAACTTTACCAGCTTGGTTATACAACCCGGTCGGGAGTCAATTAATCGATGGCGTCATTACCCATCACCTTACCACACCACAATGCGTACACATAAAATACACACGATACTTCAAGTATCAACTTCCTCAATAACACGGTTATTCAATTCAAGATTACATGCTATCGTTCGTGGATCCACGATCCACATTCCGGACATCAATCATGTCACAAACCGGGGGATACATACGGGGTATTGGTGCAGCGGTTTACGGCGTGCGGCGTGCAACGCGCCATCACAAGAACGTGTTAGGAAGTCATGGGCGGTTAGAGATGAACGGAGAAGTGGGCAAGATTGGTCGTGTATCACCGACACACAACTCCACTACTCCATCATTCCACTACCTCCACTTCCCACGAGAAACGTGAATGAGGCTCAATGACTTGTATAAATAGGTTCTCCGCCCTATTTCAAAGAAGGGACAGAACAACACAAGTTCAGACGTAAAACCAAGTGTTAATACAAAACCGTATTCAAACACTCGAGCCCGCTTGCATCAACCGCAAGCCTGCTCATCTTTCGTCATATAAGTCATAAGCAAGCCAACATCTTCACAATCTCAACACCTTCTTCGCTTCTCTCCCTAAGATCAACCCCATCTCCTTCATTTTGTGACCAAAACAAGTCCGGAACGGCCATTTCTTCGTTTAGACCCGGACTTGCAGTTGATCTCTCGAATCTACAAGCACTCACCGCGCAGTGCATTTGTTGAAGGTTTAGATTCATTCCTCATCCACACCCCAAATTACCAAATTCTGCAGGAGTAGTTTTCACCCATCAACAACCACATACCTAAACAAAATTCTGAAGAGCCGACTAATAAGCAGAGCCATTATCCGAAAATAAATTACCAAGTATTACCTTTCGCACCGACGTAGTATGGCTCTGAGAAGCAAGAAAATAATAAGTGCAAGTGTCCGCCATTGTGTAAATACCAAGGCCACCATCTTTGATTGGAAAGGTAGCTAATCTTTGTTGCAAAGGCCCGAAACCATCTCCATCACCCGTGATTAAAAACCTCAAATACTTGAGTAAATGGTCATCAAAAAGATCTGACGTCTGTTGTAAAGCCGCAGGATTGGTGGTTCGCATTGCAAAATATAATCTGGACACACCGACGCATTTGCGAAGTAACAAAATCTCACTTTGAGGATCCTTGAGTTTTTTAATAGCTGACATAAGTTTAATAGTCTTGTTCACCCTTCTCAACACCATGTCACTCATGAATTTCAAGTCCAGGACTCACAGGCCCCCCAAAAGTTTAACACCATTACTGGCCCTACCAATATTGCATGGAAAAACGCCTTCATCAAAGCTTCGGGAATCAGCTGAGGGCCAAAAAACTTCAGTCTTCTTAATATTTAGATGTAAGCCCCTGCTAGGCCCATCCGATTATATAATTCTTAAAGCTTTGGATACCTCAAGCGTATCACCAATGATAGTACCATCATCAAGGTAGCAGGCGTGTAAATCCAGCTTGCAACAAGAAGCGATGGACTTCACGAGCGGGTGAAGTGTCTAAGCAAATAAAAGGGGACCGAGAGGATCTCCTTGTTGAACACCAAGTGCAGATGACAAAATGTGATGGTCATAATAAAGTCTAGCGGGCATGGCATAACAAAATTCAACCCAACGAGAAATACCTGGACAATGCAGTCGGACCTTCCTGATGAGATGAGATCTGCTCACCATGTTGAACGCGTTGGATAAGTCAATAAGCAAGATTGACGTCTTATCTGAATGACCTTTCAATTCCATTAAACCATTTACAGCGTGTAAAATACTCTCGCCTCCACCCGGCACACCAACACTAAATTGATGATCCCCTAAATAAGAAGCCACCTCTTTGCCAACGGAGAAAGCAGCAACCTTAGAGACTAATCGACGCCAAATGGTACCAACCGCAATAGGCCTGAGTCCTCCTCCGGTTTGAGCAACGGTGTAAGAGGCACACTATCAATGTATTCGCCTAAAATATTAGGGCATTTCCACAAACCAAAGGTTGACAACCCCGTAATCGAAGTCGGCAAGTCCTCAAGAATCGCCGATCTTTGCCCCACTCAATGCGTCAATTAAATGATGTGCACGTAAACCATCCCGACCACAAGAAGTACCTTTAGGGAAACTCTTAATGGCGCCAAAGACTCCTTTCGAATCGATCCTAACAGGGTCACAACTGACAGCCTCATTTGGGATGCAATGAGGAGGAGCAGATGGGTGCTTGGCTTGCAGGGTCACAACTGACATCCTCATTTAAGTAAATATGACATAAATATAATATATTGATGAAATTGTAATGGGAAAGAGCATATTAATATAATATAGCATATATTAATATTAATATAATATAATAGTAATTAAAAATACTAATATATGATAATATTAATGCAATATAATATTAATTAATTAATTAATTAATTAAATATAATATAATATTAATTTTAAACACAATATTATTGATATAATATAAATGCCCTGGTGGCCCATATTAAATTAAATTTAATAATATAATATGATATTATTTTGAATATCATACTATTATATATAATATAAATGTGATTTTTCAATTGAAAAGGTTATTAAATTATTATTTTACGTAAATATAATACTAATAATAGTCAGTCTTATAATTTTTTAAATAAAACTACTATTTTTTAATGAAAAACAATAATTTAATAATTAATTATTTATATGTAAACTTATTTAAGTTAATAATTTAAATAAATATAATATTAAATAATAGTCAGTTTTGGTATTTTAAATAAAATTATTATTTTAAATTTCAAATTTAATAATTTATCAACAGTACTAATGTATTTAAATAATAAGAAAATAATTTTTTTCCATTTTTGAATATGCGAAAAAACAAAATATTATTAAAGTATTAATTATTAATAATTAAAAAATATTATAAATTCTAAAATAAATATAATATAATTACATTTTAATTATAATAGTAAATTTATAAGTATAAGAAATTAATTATTTTTTAAAGAAAAAAAGAAAGCAAAATGTCAAAATGGTCAATGGGAGTAGTTGGAAGGACGGAGTTCCAAATTCCATGGGGGAGGTGTCATTTGATTTTCCACTAAATAAAGGAGTTTCGATTCCCTGGAGTTCCAATTCCACCCATGCCAAACACCCTTGGAATTCAACTCCATCCTTGACTCCTCCCGTTGACTGAACTCCACCCTCAACCACCTCCGTGCCAAATGCACCCTTAGGGAAATATTTGTTCCACTCACTATTACCAAGAGCTAAATCAATTCTGGATCTTTTGGAGCCAGTACCAAGATTGTTATTAGTTTTTACCTACATACCCTATATCCTCAAGACCACTATCTGAAACTACTCTAGAGGACGAAGTTGTATTATTGTCATTTAAGAGATGAAAATTTAGATCTCCTAATAAAATCCATGGGTAGTTTCCTGTCTCACTAGTGTGTTTAATGTATGACCATTGTTCTTTTTTCTTAGCATAGGGAGAAAACCCATACATACAAGTGAGTAAGAACTCTGGTTTGCTGGGATCTCTTTGAACAACTATGTTAAACATGTTTTGCTCATCACTCAGTATCTCGCAGGTGAAACCATTTTTCCATAACAAAACTAAACCCCATGAGAGTCCAACTGGCTCAATAAAAGCACTGTTAGGATAGTGATATTGATTTAAAAGGGGTTTACTTTTAACTTGAGATATTTTAGTTTCACAAAGGAAGACTATATCTGGATTTTGGGTTCTAACAAGATCACTAAGGTGGTTTCTTGTTGCAGGGTTTTAAAACCTTGAACGTTCCAGGAAAGGATCTTCATTGTGACAAGTTGAGAGTTTATAGAAATAAAGTACACATAAATTGATAAGGAAAGAAAAAAAATGATTACTCTATGAATTAAATGAATTGTATGCAATAATTTGTAATTAAAACTAAACCTAGACTGAATTAAATGTAGATTTAAATGAAAGGAGTTTAATAGGGAGTAAAATAAATGAAAGATGATATAAATTTTTAGTACTTGATTCCCCTTGTGTGGCTGCATGATTGGATTATCTTCAGTTGAGATTTAATGAGCATTCGTGGAGGTATGGATTGGATTCAACATAGTATTCTGGGAAGAGGACTCAGTTGACGAAGAAACATTAGTTGCAGCTTCACCCACCCCGTGCCTTTTACCTAGCCTACTATCTTCTTTCATATTAACTCCTTCATCTTTAAGCAGAGATTCCAAATTAATAACTTCGCCATCTTTTGGAGGTACAAAGACTGTTGATTTAACAAATTTCTTTTGTTGTTTCTTCACTATTGGAGGCTTTGTAGAGGAAATTTCAGCATTAGAAGAAACAATATTGATGTTTTTGCGAATATTGTTAATCTTCCCAACAAAATATAATTTTTCATGGGCTTTCTTCAAGAAAATATCAGCTTCCTTGCTAGCTGTTTTTGAGTGATTGACAATGTAAAACTCAGTACAGATGCTTTTTGGTTGACGTTCATAGAAGATTGTTACTCCAGCATTGGTAGAACATTTAACACCTCTCGTCATGGGCATAGAGAGATCTACATTGACATAGACTTTGACAGGATCGTTACCAATGGGAATTCATACTTTGGTTTAATAGCTATGACTTCCCCCATAACTTTACCTATTTTTGTCACAGAAGTGACATTCATGTGCTCTGGCAATAGATATTTAAGTTGGATCCAAAAAAGTTGGAAACCCCAATGTTTCTCAGTGTAAATTATTCCAGGGATATAATCATGAACCACAAGGAGATATTTGTTAATGCCCCATGGTCTTTCATCAATCACCTTATTCAGTAACTCTCATTGATTGAATTTGAAGATAAACACATTTGGTTCCACTTCAATGAAAGTAATCCCCTTTTCCACCATGTCGTAACTCATTCTGCCTTCTATGATGCTTTTTCCAATCGCACTAGCTTCCCAATGGTCCTATGATTCATCCTCCTTGTTGTTGTTCTTAACTACTTCTATTTCATTAACATCTCCCAGATCCAAAGTAGCTTTCTTGAACTTGTTGACTAAATCCACAACTTGACTAGAGTTACTTTCTTCCATCTTAGTAGTAACTTTACTGAGAAAACCAAGGTTTGAGGAAGGAAGGGTAGCACTGAAATTGTGTTTATGAAAGTTGGGATAACTGAAGGTATAGGAATTAATAGAAATTTTATTAGGATTTTAAAGATGATAGTTGGCAAAAATTAAGCTAGGATGTAACTCCGCATAATCTTTATGCCTATTAAAAAGGTAACAAAATTATGGAGAATCTTTATGCCTATTGAAAGTAATCATGAAAATAAGGAAACTGATTGACTGCATCCAGCTGACTCCACCAGTTTTGAATTTTTTTGAATTCCTTGATTGGCGGGATGAAGAATCGTTGAGTTTCAACGAGTTGATACCGATTTGAGACTTCTTCCTTAGAACACTATGAGTAAAAGCGTTGAATCTAATCCATTCTGAACCTTTAAGCAAAAGCTTGTAGATATACTCAGCAAAATCTATGATCACAACAACAAAAGTGGCAAAAGCCATTAGAGAAAATCAGTAAGGAGACACAAAAGAGGAATCATAAAAAGAAGTTAAGTTTCCATCTAATAGAAAAGAAAGTCAAGAAAGTGCAAAGAAAATTTAAAAAACTTAACAAAATAAGAAGAAAAACAAGATTAGAATCGAGAACAATATAACATGAAATAAAATAAAGAACAAATTCTAAGTGTTTAAAGATGAATCATTCAGGAAAATCGATGATGAACAAATTCTAAGTGTTTAGAACATGAGTATTCTGTCAGCGGATAGAGGAAGTTGTGGGAGACAGTGATATTTAGTATCTTGTAATACACTAATTTTCGGTAGAAATGTAAATTTTGAATCGTCAAAGTGTTAAAGTTATTATTGTTTGAATTTATAAAAAGTAGTAAACTTGATTAAACCGAACTTTACAAATAATTTGGTAAGAATTGCAAGTATACTACTTATTACAAATAATGTTAGTGTTTTAGCTAGTGAACTTAAAATTCAGCAAGAAAAGTAGTAAACTTGATTAAACCAAACTTTAATCTGTATACTCTAGCATAAGAGTTCGGCTACCTCTCATGGCAATAGATAGCCGAACTAGCAAAAACCTCCATTAAATAGTAGTTCGGCTACCTGCTTCTGCTAAAACACTAGCCGAACTCCGCTTTCAGAAAAGTTAGGCTACATGTTCTTTAGAAATCATAGCCGAACTCTTTTGACCTAGCCAAAATAACTCGTTTCTGAATCTTTGTAAAGATTGACGAATACTCTAAAAGATGAAGGAGGTTCTGGTACGGAGGAGGAGCTATCATCACTAGAATCAATCATTTTATATTCACCCGTCTCAAAAATAAAAAAAAATTAGGTTCAAAAACTATCCTTTTTTTTTGACACAAGAAAGGGCAAATTTTATTAAGAGGAACAATAGGCACTCATTTTATAGGCACTCATAGAGGGTATGATAGCCACTGTTAAAAAATTACAAAAACAAAACAAAGGCTTGAGAGCCTGGCGAACATAATAAGAAGAAAACACTAAGTTACATGATAGCAGCAAGCAAATTGCGAAGAACCATCTCCAGAAAGTAGTTCATAAACACTTCATCCTTCAAAAGCCAGTTGAAAAGCAGCAAAATAGTTAATCATTAACTAATCACTAATTAATTTAATTTAATCATCACACTAACTAATTTAATTATGAGGGATAAATTTGGTATTAGCATAAATATTTATATAAGGGGTGCAGTGCGTTTACTTCTAAATAACCTCCTTAAATTGATATGATAGGCCCCATGAAAAAGGCATGGTGTCTACGAAACCGTTCCTAATAAAATGCTCCCCTTTCCACAAACCAGGAGACATGGACCATCTTTGCCATTATATTTTGCACATACACATATTCCTGCTAGTATTTTTTTTTTATTTGATACATAAGAGGAGTTTTTTATATTTTGACAGCAACACAGGTAGTTTGTAGCTTGGAGAACGGTATTGGAACCCAGTGAATCATTTAATTTTAAACCCAATGATATTGGTTTCCAACAAACGGCTGATAAACAAACATACCGGCCGGCCAGAGACATAAAATTCTCTGATATCACGGTAGAAGAGATGTCTCTCAAGTAAAGAATTGAAAGCTGGCATTTTACTTTGCTTCGCCATGAGCCAAATGTATACAACATCCAACAAAACTAACAAGGAGCAGGCGGGGGCCGACTCTCTCGATATCAGTAGACCAAATCCCAGTGCCAACAAAACACAACTCATATTATGAGCGGAAGTTTCTCAAGTATGTGCTGAAGCTACCTACCACATATGCAAAAGAATCAATTTCTCAATAATTCCGCTCCATCTTCTCACATACTTTTTCTTCCAAACCCAAATTTAGATATCAAAACACAGTTATTCAATATCACTTAGTGGTAGTCCTTATCAAACTTACCAAGAAAAAGCCACAGTTTTAAAACAAACTAGTTTTTCCATGTGCTGCTATCTCCTTATTTGGGTAGAGATGGTGAAAGTATAGACTCCCTAAAATAGGTATGATGCAGGTTGGCAGGTAGACCTTATCACCCTATCAGTAGCTTTTGAGTTTTGACCGGAAGTTTTGACCGGAAATAGGTTGAAAATGCAAGTTGCTGCAGAAGCAATTATACAATACGAAGCTTCTCGGAAACTCACTCTACGCACTTGCCTTAAAAACTCTTTTCATCTTTACAAAGCGAAAGGAAACCTTTAGCCAATTTCTCTTCACAAACTCAAAAAAAGTAGAAAACCCTAGTCAAAGTTCTCTACACTATCAATAATACGCAGTAACAAATACATATTTCATCAATACTTTTATACAGACCAGTGGCCACATTTTTAACTGACTGTAAAATCTTAAGATTCTTTTTTGTTTTTGTATTCAATGCATACGCTTTCAGACTGATAGTCAAATTTTAGGATTCACTGAGCATATGCTCTCTAATTACCGAAAATCCTACAGTAGTAATTAATTACTTATAGCTTTTTCTCATTTTCCTTCCGAAAAAGATAAAATGCAAAATCAACAAATAAGATTTTACTTTCTCGTTATCTCAAACTTTTTTATTTAAATATTATTACATGAAACTAGTTGGAAGCCTAACAAGCTAAGCTCCAACGACATACTACTACATTAATTGAACAAAGGTTTGTCTTAACCTACCAATGAGCCTCATGGGTAACCCTCATGGGTAACCTAGCCAAAGGAGCCGAAACGGCGGGAGGGGGCCGAGATTGTGTCACAAGGGGGCAAACTAACACTACCTTCCATGTTAATTCCCGCAATATTACGCCATTGGGGACTCGAACCTGGGACCTCCTGAAGCGCATTAAACTTTGGGGAACGGGGATGACCAGCTCAGCGCATTAAATTTTCGATGTCAATTTTTTTTTTTTTTTTTGTAAAACTAAGACGAGTTAAAATTGTTTCAGTAAAATATAAATATTCATATATTTTTTTGGGCCAGCCTCTATTTAAACAAACACTTTCACTCAATTTCTTGCACACACTCAAGAATCTCAAACAAATGGCGTCTCTTTCTTCTCTTAATTACTCAATTTCTAGTGCTGCTTCTACTCCATTTCTTCAAAAAAGAACACAGATTTCTGTGGTTCGTAAACCTAAACATAATCATGTTAGGTTGATCAAGTGCAGAGATACTAAAGATCATGATCATGATCGTGAGAAAGAAATTACCAGCTTCATTGATAGAAGAAGAATGCTTCTTGGTCTTGGAGGTTTATATGATGCATCAAAAGTTGGGTTCGGTGATGGCCGTATGTCCATGGCGGCTCCAATACCTCCACCGGACTTGTCAAAATGTGGCCCTGCAAATCCGGATGAGGCAACACCAATAAATTGTTGTCCACCACCAAAGACAGAGATCGTCGATTTTGAATTACCATCTTCTTCTACTCCTCTTAGGGTTCGTCCAGCTGCTCATTTAGTTGATGACGAGTACATTGCTAAATATAACAAAGCCTATGAACTCATGAGAGCTCTTCCCCATGACGATCCACGCAGTTTTAAACAGCAAGCCAACGTGCACTGCGCGTATTGTGACGGTGCTTATGATCAAGCTTTAGCTGGTTTTCCTAAGTTGGAAATTCAAGTTCATGGGTCATGGTTGTTCTTTCCATTCCATAGATATTATCTATACTTCCATAAGAAAATCTTGGGCAGTTTAATCGGTGATCCAACTTTTGCTTTACCTTTCTGGAACTGGGATTCTCCTGCTGGTATGCAAATGCCTTCTATGTATGCAAAGCCAGGTTCTTCTCTCTATGATAAACTTCGTGATGCTAAACATCAACCACCATATCTACTCGATCTTAATTACAGTTCTATCGATTCTAATCTCCAACAATTTGCCAAAAATCTCACTACCATGTATCGTCAAATGGTATCTGGTGCAAGGACATCAACACTATTCCTAGGATCTCCATACCGAGCCGGTGGAGCAGAGCATGGTGGAGGAACACTTGAGAATGGTTCACATGGGTCAGTTCATATGTGGTGTGGAGATAGAACCCAACCTCAGAATGAAAACATGGGTAGTTTTTATTCTGCAGCTAGGGATCCAATCTTTTTCGCTCACCATTCGAATGTTGACCGATTGTGGACTATATGGAAGAGTTTAGGAGAAAGACGACGGGATTTCACCGATCCTGATTTCTTAAACGCTGCTTTTCTTTTCTACGATGAGAAAAAACAGCTCGTCAAAGTCACGGTACGTAAATGAACCAGAACCATCATCATATCTATCTTTGTTGAAAAGTGTCGAACCAATCTATAAGTATTTTTCCCCTTTTGAATTGCTAGAGAATATAAACCAATGTTAAAGTTCTTTCAACAGAGAAGAAAAAAATTCACTGAAGTCTTGACTCAAAGTGGAACTGTGTTGCTAACGATCAATTGTAAACGTGCAGATTAAAGACTGTTTGGAGCAAAAGAACCTAAGGTACAAGTACCAAGACGTGGAAATTCCATGGTTGGAAACAAAACCCACCACACCTCCTAAGGCAAGGAATGTCGAAAAGAAAATAGCTAAGAAGAAAGCCGCCAGCACACCAGAATTCCCTATCTTATTACTTGATAAGACTGTTGGAAATTTTGGGTAAAAACGGAGGATGAAATAAACACAAAAGAAATTGTTGTACTCAAAAGCTTTCAAGGCTCATACGATTTCTTTTAGACGATTATTTCTACCCTCCCAATATCAATTGGCGATTGCAACAAGTATGCGAAATAATGCCTTCAGGATACAATGAAAGCCCTACAACAGAAAATTAGGTTCAAGGTTTGCACCCCTTGACCCAATCAAGAACACACAAGAATAGGATTCTGATGATGCTTAGAAGAGAGAAAACAGAAAGTATTTTTATGTTTTTCCATTGTATGAATGAAAACAAGTCATCACTACTTATAGGGAACTCATGCCTATTGGAGATGCCTCTTCACTACCAAAAGACATCAATAGTGTCTAATGGGAATGGATATGTCTTTTGTAAACCATCACACCCTTTGGAGGCGCCTCTTCATCTCCAACTAACATCCATTGTGTTTATTCGGCACAGGACACTCCCCCGTTGTAGCGGCAAACCAGAAAACCAAAACCATTTATTTTTCATGTTATTGAAAATATCCAACAATCTCCCCCTATTTTCAAAAAAACCAAAAAAAAATAAAGTAAAACTTACAAAACCGAGTGGCCGCATCACTCAAATGATCGCCTACGTACCCGAGTGGGATCAAGCCAACGTAGTTCAAGCAAAGTTGGGAAATAAGCATCATCGTTGAAAACAAAAGACATAAATGATAGGTATCTTTTGGTTTTGAACCTTCACTTAGTGTAAGAAATTCAAAGCCTTATCGAGGTTCAAGGTGAAACTAGTCTTGAACCAAGTACCCCATGTGATAAACCGGAATCTTTACACATACCGATTTCGTAGATTGTGTGTTCTCTGTAGCTCAGCACGGTAATGGCCATGTGCTATATCCTGGATTCATGAGTCTTCTTTAGAGAACGGTCTTATTCTCTTAGGAAACGGCCTGATTTCCATACTCATATAGGTAAGTCTTGAAGGTGTTTCTGCGAGACACCTTCATCCATCCCTTTTTCTTGCGTAATCCCCGCACTAAAACAGAAAATGAGAAGTTTTTACTTAGTGCACCATAATCACTTCCATAACTTGTTGGTACCACATTGAACCTTGTTTATCCTTTTCAAAACATAGGTTGGGTTTACGCTATGGGTGATCAACCTTCCTTCACGGACCTTAGTCCCATTTCGTATACTTCATTGAAAACATTTCCTTTGGGAGACTTTCCGTCGATAGGTCTTCCAAGTTCTTCTCCGTTTCAATGGTTAACTGCAATTACTCATTTCTTGAATAATTGACTTACCGTTCCAATGTACAAGACTTGTATGTCTTGACTTTTCATTATAAGTCTTTGTTAGAGACCTTATAGATCATCGCCTGATTCATAATTAATCAAGACCGCTTGAGATAGCTTCTTCCAAAAATGGGATCTCTACAAGTGAGGTTCTAAGCCATTCCTCCTCATAATTGCATCCATTTATGCAATCTATTTTGACAACATTATTAAAAATGTTCCTATTTAATTTTACAAAATAATTGTAACTTCTTTTGTGATCCTAATTAACATTTACCGTTAATTCACAAGGAGTCATTATAGACTTGCATACACTAGAGGCATAGAAAATTTGTAGGCAAACTTACTTGCTATTTCAACAAGCACATTATTACGATGAGTAACTCCTCTACTCATGCCCAATCTTCTACAAATTTATACCCAAGAACATAGACAATGTCTATTTAACATTTTACATTAGTAATGCAAATGTTCATAATTTATGCATCGGTAATATCATAACGTCGTTGGATATTTGGTCGCGCGCCCAATCTTCCAATATGTTACATATTCACCGGTAATTTTCCTTTCGATGTCATTTAAGACATGCCAATTTCCAAATTTTGGAACCATATAATTCGTAATGAAAGAATTATGATTTCAGACTTCTAAATTTATAATTCCTACCGCAAGAATTATACCCGTACCAAAAATTGTAGTCTCAACAATCATTGGTGATCTCCATTTTGGTTCTCTAATTATAGAGCATTCATGACAATACTCCTCTATTGTCACGCGACCAAAAATGTGTCATTGAAACGACACTTCCTTTATTTGTATCAAATACCGCATGTGTCAATTTCGCTAAACACGGCGCACAACATTTCTAAATAGAAATAAAAACTTCAAATCCAACGCATTTGGTATGGGTACCATCCTTTTGGATTTGGGTCACTTTTAACTGCTAAAAGTGATATATCTCTTATTCTCTTAATCTATCGGGATTCAAAAGAGATTCAAAGACCTAACTGCGCACTGAATAGTCCATGGCTTCATGCCGTTTCATTTCTTCTTTATGATTAAAAAACCACCCTGTAAGTGGTGCTATACAAGATCACAGTAGGGTTAAATTATACATCGCTTTTGGTTTCCAAAAGGATGCCTTAATTTGAACAGTGACCCTTCAAATTCCATGAATTTAACCAACCATGAACCATGTCTTCCTTGTAAGCACACAGATTGTATATATAGCAAGACAAAGAAAAATTTCTTAATCATGATTTGATTAAAGAAATTGCCATTATCCAATTGCTCGGTTGCGACTCTTGTGTTACCCCACAGCCACTAATTAATCCTGGCTTCACAATCTTAAATGTCATAAGCATTGTGTTCTATGTACTCAAACTGGTGAGCACGTAATTAGTGTAACACCATCAAAGAAGGGGAGAATAGGAGAGAAAAGAAGAAAAATGATTCAAACATCCATCCCGTGAATCAATTATAGATCCACTTGTGTATCTACAAACAGACACCTGTCATGTCTTTACAAGATAGCATTTTAGTGTTCGCACACAACGGATTGCAAAAGGTCGTGACTTTTCAAATTCAACTTCTGATTTGAAATTCAAAACCACATACAACTGACACTTACATACAATAAATTGAACCGTCAATCTATAGATGTATGTGATTTAGAACAAGTGTCTGTATACCCAACAAATTTGTGTTTGTGAATCCATGATATTCATTACAAGATGCTTCGAGTAGTCAGTCTCTGGATTTCTTCCATCCCAAAATGCTTTCAGACACTGCACCTTGACGCTAACCAACGTCCCTTCCGCAATGAGATACGGTTTACGATAAGCATGACAAGAACCCAACCTTGTCGTATTTTGTGGACAGAACATCTCCCAAATATATTCCACTAATGATGACACAAGAGAACCTTTTGTTGCACACATCGAATGAACATGTTCTTAGATAACTCTACAGTGTGAGTCGGTTTAAGTTTCACCTTCCACTGTTTGAAAATAATCGTCTAAAACTGTTGGAAATTTTGGGTAAAAACGGAGGATGATATGACACTAAAAGAAATTGTTGTACTCAAAAGCTTTCAAGTCTCATACGATTTCTTTTAGACGATTATTTCTACCCTCCCAATATCAATTGGCGATTGCAACAGGTATGCGAAATAATGCCTTCAGGATACAATGAAAGCCCTACAACAGAAAATTAGGTTCAAGGTTTGCACCCCTTGACCCAATCAAGAACACACAAGAATAGGATTACGATGATGCTTAGAAGAGAGAAAGCAAAAGTATTTTTATGTTTTTCCATTGTATGAATGAAAACAAGTCATCACTACTTATAGGGAACTCATGCCTATTGGAGATGCCTCTTCACTACCAAAAGACATCAATAGTGTCTAATGGGAATGGATATGTCTTTTGTAAACCATCACACCCTTTGGAGGTGCCTCTTCATCTCCAACTAACATCCATTGTGTTTATTCTAAGACAGACACTCCCCGTTGTAGCGGCAAACCGAGAAAACCAAAACCATTTATTTTTCATGTTATTGAAAATATCCAACAAAGACAATTCAAGTTTTGGTTAAAAGGCCAATGACAAAGGCACGAAGCAAGGAAGAAAAAGAAGATAAGGAAGAGATATTGATTATAAGCGGCATTGGGCTGGAAAGAGGTGCTCTTGTGAAATTCGATGTTTTTATCAACGATGAAGGAAAAGTTGGTCCAGAATCAAGTGCATTTGCAGGTAGTTTTACCAATGTACCACACAAACATGGAAAGATGGACAAGAAAATCAAGACTAGTTTGAAGTTAGGAATAACGGATATTCTTGAAGATTTAGATGCTGAAGATGATGATGATATTCTTGTTACTATAGTACCAAGAGATTCAGGAAGAGGAATTGAGGTTGTTACAATTGAAGGCATTAAAATCGAGTTTGATTAATCATTATCGATCTTGATTTATTTATCATTTGATGGTCGTGCTTTTTATGTTTATTAGTTGGTTTATTTTCCCTTCCGTTTAAATGATCGATCAGTTGTTCATGTCTCTGTTTCGGTATCAATAGAACAAAAATTGTGAAATGTTGCATCAGGTATTTCGGATTTCAGCTTAGTATTTTGTTCCTTCTATTCAATTCCGAGTATTATTTCGAAATTTTAATCATACGAACTGCACATTTGATTTGTCACCTACTGCCAACGTAAAAATTTACACTGGAGATCTCTTTCTAGAGTCTGCTATAAAACTGAAGTTTGCAAACTTGGAATTTGGAAAAATGTCGATGAAAGACAATAAGTCAATATCCGAAATCGAAATCGGGAAGCTTTCTGCGATATTTTCTTGGCTTATGGTTGCGCGTATTTGTGCCTGTTAGTTGATGCTTATGAAATGTATGATATTTACATCGGCATTTAAAAAACCAAGTAACAATACAACTACAAATCTACATAAATTAAGATCGACTAAAGGTTTAAAGCAACCTGCAATGCTCAACAAATTGAATGATTTAAAAAAGTTTATAAGCCCAGTTCACCGTTTTTCACGAAAAGAGCTCCAACCGAAAAAGAATATGAGCGAGTTATGGTTTGATACATGTTCGACAAACCTATTATGGAAACATGTCGCTCTTGAGCTCGTTGTATAGACATTGTGTTTACCCGTTCTACCTATGACAAAACCCCTCCCTAGCCACCTACCCGAATCTTGCTAAGGCCCACCACGCTATAATACTGCAGTTTAGTGGCACCCATCATAAATTGCTTTTTGCAGTGCCAAAGTTCCTACTGTCAAGTTTTAAATTCGTCAAGTACGTTGAAGGAACAGTAAGCATAACCCATAGCTAGTGTAATCCAGCGACATTTTTATTGAAAACGGATATAAAGTATAATCTAACCATTTATAAAAAAACCAGTGGTTGTGCAAAGCTAATTAAAATATAGATGATAAGAAGAAGCTCGTTGTGCACAATACATTTGTTTGAGGAAATACAATGACTGATTATTTTTTTAGGTCGAAAGTACAATGACTGATGGATAATATCGATGGAGTAAACAGAATGCAACGGACTGCAGGAGACTTACTCATAGGTCAGCTCCCTTGGCAGATTTTTTTTCAATGCAACACGCCAATGTTCGGTCTAGACAAAGCTCGGTCAATTTGATTTCCTTTACGCTCTTGATCAATCTATTACAACATACTCACAAACTTATTTCTACAGCTAAACTAAGAAGAAACCTATTATAAGAGCTCCATAGATTTGGTTTTGAGGGATCCTATGGATTCAGATGTCCTAAATATGGATAAAGGGGACCCTAATCTATAATAAAAATACAAACATATCCTTTGATAACTAACCTAATTATCAAACCATATAACTAAGAACGGAAAGAGTGATGACGTAAGCTGAGAGAGAGTGCTGACGTGGCAAGGGATAAGGAAGACGATTTTCTAGGTTAAAATTTCGTTTTTGAAATGTTGAATCCCAGGTCTTCTCCGAAAACAAATCAAACCAATAGTAATGAAGTCTTATTGAGTAACGCTGGAATAAATTTGGGTCATGAAGAGTTTCCTTGTTAGAGCACTGCTCGGTCGAACTCGCAAGCGTTGCTATCTCAAGCTTGTTTGTCAATGTTAGTGATCAAAACTATAAGCCTTGATTTCTAGTCTACTTATAGTGATGTCTCGGACTAGGATAGATTGTGTAGTTGAGCAAGGTTTTTAAATCGTAAATCGAATCGTGAATCGATTTTTAAAATTCGTGAATCGAATCGTATGTTAAATCGTGAATCGTAGATTCATGGTCAATTTTTGAATCGTATATTTTCCCATAAAAACTAATGAATAGGTGAAAAGCTAAAGAATATTTACGTATGTTTTTTAAGTTACTTATAAGTAAAATGCAAATGCTTTAGCAACCACAAAATGAAGCGTGGCTCAATGGTCAGGGTATTGTATATTGAACCCAATGTCGCAGGTTCGACTCCCTACCAACCTTATTTTTGCAAGAGGAAAAAAAGAAGAAACAGAGATGTGGTTGGATTACGATCAAGCGTGGACCGGCGTTGACTTGTCCGATTCATGGGCCAAACGCTTCACGCGAACGCTTCGAATCGAAATAGAAATATTTGACTCGACTCGTGAATCGTACGAGTTTAAAAACCTTGTAGTTGAACATTAGACTTCACGACGTTCATCAAATGAAGACGAAGAACTACTAAGGCGAGCTTGTGGAACTTCATCAACAAAAGGTATGTGGAGACTAAAACTCATCTATCACTTGGAAAGTCTATTTCTACTCTATCTCCTATATTGAGACATAAGTCGTATTACCATATGGTTTTCGATTATACACATTTGAGATTTCGAGCCGAGTTTAACTCGCTTACATATTTCTCGAAATATGTGTTGGTAAGCTTTCGTATCAATCAAGTTCATCTTATATTCTTGACGAAAGTCAAAAGATGATCATGTGGAAATTACCGAGTAACATCTTACATGGTTTGTGTGATACAATCATTTGGTGTAGACTTGGAATGTTTCGTTATGATTATTTCAATAACTTGAAAATTGATTTGATGCTAATAGTGTGTGAAAACGGCTATTGTCATCCTCTAAGAAAGTTTCAATGATTGAAATTAGATTTTAGAACACTTAACCAACATTGGATTATAAACATGTTGTGCACTCTTGCATATGTGTGATCCATGTCCGGGAACCATAGTATGCATACCCGTATGCGTACTTGTTAGTTTGAGAAGTCCTAGAACCTAAGTGCGCGTGCCGTCGCATACTTAGTAGGTTTGTGTCCTAATTTTATCTTCAGGTTTGGAGGTATGCGTACTTGTTCGCATACTGGCGAAAACCAAACTTGGTGCGGCTATTTCAAGTATGCGTACACGTTTGCATACTTGAATGGTTAAAGTTCTAAAATCGGTTTGTTATGAACAAATACATTTATATAATAAGGAATGCATTCTTTGGAAACCGTGGCTATAATGTTCATGATTGATTCGAGTGAATCAAGCCGATTTTGCTTCAATTGTGTTCTTGTATACATCTATGAGAATATAGCAATTGAACAACTCTTTAACTAGTTTCATTTGAGTCTTTTGAACTAGTTATGGTTAATATGAATAAGGTTGATATGAAAGTGTTCATATAGCTAACCTCGGTTAACTACTGTTGAGATAACATGGTGTACACGTTTAGGTACGGTTGCATAAACCTAAATGAAGGTACATTTTATTTGTGTATAACAAGATAAGTTCGATCTAACGGTTGAAAGATATTAGCTTGAATCTAATCAGGATTTCATCTAACGGTGAATATTGAATGCTTTGTTACCAAGGTAACTTAGATTGCAAACCTTGATTTGAAAACTATATAAAGGAGAACAATGGAAAATGGGAAACCTAATCCCCACACCTCCCGTGTTACTAGTTGCATAAGCTACGGTGATTCTCCTTTAACCTTAGGTTTTTTATGAAACCCCGTAGGTTAACGACTTAAAGACTTCATTGGGATTGTGAAGCCAGACCCAACTATTTTCTCTGTAGTTGCGTGTTCTGATCTTACTTTTACTATCGTGATTGAGTACTATCTTTGTTAAGATTTGATTGAGACTTATCTCCGATAGGTAAGATTTAAAAGTAGTCACAAACATCTTAGCCTCATCGTTTGTGATTCCACAATATCTTGTTTCGTTAATCGATTGAGATTATTGTGAGGTGATTGATATTTCTAGGTCATTTGTTCTTGGGAATATAAGTCTCATTATATCAATTGGTTCCTGTTTACCTTGATTTTTCAAAAGACGGAACGAAACTCATAGGTATTTACGTGGGAGACAGATTTATCTATTCCAATAGACTTTTCTCGTGTGAGACAGATTTGTTCATCAAGTCTTCGACTTTGCGTCGTAGAAACTCTTGGTTGTGGGTGACTAAGGGAATCAAGTGTGTAGTATCATGCTGGGATCAGAGGCGTAAGAAGCAAAACTACCTTGAATCTGTGTGAGATTGATTAGGGTTCGATTACATTCCAGATCGAAGTTCATTGGTAGTAGGCTAGTGCCCGTAGCGCTTAATACGGTGTGGTGTTCAAATCTGGACTAGGCCCCGGGGTTTTCCGCATTTGCGGTTTTCCGTTAACAAAACTTCGGTGTCTCGTGTTATTTCTTTTCCGCATTATATTTTGTTATATAATTGAAATATCACATGTTGTGCATTGAATCGATCAATTGGGAAATCCAACCTTTGGTTGTTGATTGAAATTGATTGATCCTTGAACATTGGTCTTTGGTACCGTTCAAGTTACTTTTCATATATTCAATCGGGCTCGCAAATTTCTATTTGGTGATTTCGTGATTGAATTGAGAGATAGAGATATAAAACTCTTTGATATACTTTTCTTTAGATTGAGTCCGACTTTGTCTAATTGATTTTCTTGAAAGTATATTGGAGTTTGTCTATTCATATTTTCAAACGAAATATTGGGTGTGGTTGTTAGACCCCCGCTTTTTCAATTGGTATCAGAGAAGGCAGACACATTTAAAGACCTAATAAGTGTTTGTAATGATCTGAATATGGACAGAAGTGCTATCTCTGATAAACGCATCAGCAGAAACAAAAGTTATGTTTCTATGAAATCTATTAAAGAGAAAGATTTGTCAATCTCGAAAATAGAAGAACCTTGTGTTCCAACGAAACAGACTTCCATTGAAAAGTGTTATTCGATTTCCTTACTCGACGAGTCCGACTGCGAAGTTGAAAGAGAAGCAGCCAAAGAGAGTGCAGTGATTCTAAAACTTGTTAGAATCCAGGTTGATAATGTCAACCTGTTGAATCACAAAGTCAATGCTCTTGTTTGTATGGTAAATGAGCGTGACTCTATTCTAAAGGTCATTCAAGAGGAAAACGCCTCAGTCTGTTCTTCACGAACTCTGCTTGAGGAAAAACTCAAACATGATTCTTTGGAAATTGAACTTCTTTTGAGTAAACTCTTTGTTCAAGAATGTTCCAAAGAGTTCACTGTACCAATTGAATCTGATTTAACTATAAAAAATTAAGTTTCAGAAGAAAAATTGAAATCCCTTCCTGTTGAAAAGGATGTGCATGTGTCTTCCTCTAATCAAGGAATAGCTGCATCACATGGAAGGAAGATATCTCCCAACGATGGCTTTAAGACTGTTCTATCTAATCACTCAGGTGATCAGAAAGTGTGTCTCTTTTGTGACTCAAAAGAACATGTTGAACAAAAGAGGAAATCGAGGTTGAATGACAATTCTATTGTTCGTATTCAACACACCTTAGATTTAATTCTCAAAGGTGTAACTGACATCCGTATGTCTAGACCAATTGGTTTTAGTACTCACCCTGTGTACCCTACCAGGAAAGTCAGTTCGATGTGTTCCTCAAATGTTCAAATACGAAACAGTCTTCCTACCAATTCGTTCAAGAAAAACTCATGGGTTTTTTAATATCAAAAAGGGAGATAATTTTGTTCAGGATGTGAAAAGGGTACCAGAAGAAGGAAGTAAAAATGGAGAGATGGAAGACAACCTAAAAATGATAATTCGAGGTTATAAAGAGATTATTAACAGGCTGTCAATTCCCTCCAGACAAATTTCTTCAGGTAAGAACAAAAACTATGCGTCGTATTCTGATGATGGTAAAATTTATGATAACTTTTCACATCATAACGGTTTTCCTCCAAAGATTAGGAGAAATAGGATTAACCGAAAACAACGTTCATTTGATGAGCTCAAGGCTCATACTTGTGCTAATTAATCACAATGTTGAAATATCACTGTTTGTACCCAGAAATACTTCTAGGCACAGAACACGATTAAACTGGTGTTGTTGATGGAAACAGGGCTAATAACAGAATATAGTCAAGAATGACAGACACATATTTAACGTGGTTCGGCATGGTTTGCCTACATCCACGGACGAAGCCCCCTGTGGTGTGGTATTTTATTGATATTAGAATTACAGTAGTATTTTTTTCTCATTGCTAGCCTCCCCTAAAATGAGTTCTGCCCCTCCATATTTATACAGTTCAATATCTAATTTCAATATAAACTTAAATGGCATTTACTGTTCATTCATGCCTCCATCTTCCATTATGCATGAAACTGCTGGAATTAACTATGCATGCCTCCATCTTCAATTCTGTATGAAACTGTTTGCATGCTTCTTTGAATAAATTCTGCATGAATAATGGCTGGCAGTATGGGTGGATGTTGGGCCGGAAGCACAAATGACAAGATGGGTAGAAGCGGGTCGGCGGACATCCGGCAAACATGGCTGAAATGGATGGCGATGAGGCAGAGCACTTGGCTGGGAATTGGTTGGTATCACACAGGCAACAAGACTGAAAATTGGTTGGAGGTGCGACGTGCAACCTGACTTGACAGTTGACCAACGGTTGACTTTGACTATTGACCGAGTGTTGACTTTGACCAGTCATTGTAATACTAGGCAGGCTGCTTCGGTTGACTGGTGGCAGCTGAATTGTGGCCTAAAACAATATTCTGGCCCACTATGTGGTATTTTTACTCATGGTACAAACATCGCCCCCTCTTAACCTCCAACTTGTTGGGGGTTAAGAACATTTCATTTCCCTTGGTCAATGAAAAAATCGCCCTTAAGTGTGGATTACTGTTTCTAAAGTGATTGGAAACCTTCTCTTGCTGTTTACGGAAATCAAGACGCCCCCAAGAGTAAATTTCTGTTGTTGAGGCGAAAGGAAAACTGCCTTCGTTGATTGTGTAAATCGTAATCAAGTTGCCCCCAAGTGAGGCTACTGTGCTTGGAAGATCGACGGGAAATAGTTTAGTATGAACCATCGTTGTATGCAAAAACAGGACTGAAGGCTGAAATGGTTTTTAACGGAAACGTGATGCTAGAGTGGAGTGGTGTTGAAAGTGAGTTGTAACTTGAATTGTGGTAGTTGCGTAGAACTTGACTAGAATCGTTGTTTGGAAAACTCGAGTTATATCCGACGTCACTCCACCGAATCGTTGCGAGCTATTGTTGTAAACGAAATTTGAATTGTAGACCATCGCATTTCCACCAAACCGGGTAAATCACTTTGTTGGTATTAAGTTGTTGTCAATTACGGACTAAGTGCGGTAGATGCAAGCGAAGGGTGTGACCCTTTAATAGTTGAGATGGTAATGTATTTGCGTATTGTTGACCTCCAATGGTCTTGGTTGTGCTAAGTAATGTGACATTGATCTTTATATGTCTTCAATTGTTATATGAATCGTGATAGCAAGAAATATGTCGACTAGATCACAATAGATATTCTTGCGGACCGGGATTGCAATGAATTCGCGATGCAACCTGGATCACACGGCTACAAAACATCATGTGCGTAATGAGCAAACTAGGTAGTGTACGCATTGAGCAAAGCTGGTCGCCAGTCTATAGCAGATCAGGTAACCTCGCAGAGCCGCGAACATAGCCGGATCATGACAACTTCGATCACCGGTTTAAGCATGAGCGACGAGCAAAGTTACACTACGCCAGCCTGCGATCACCGGATCGCAGGAGTCAGAACACGGGACCTGGGCTAGTTAACCGATCACTGGATCTGCCAGCAACAAGAACAAAAATTACATCATATACTGCCAATTGGATCAAGTCAGACTGCGGAGCTTCTGAACAGTGGGTGCGGCAGTTGCGAGCAATTGGGTCCGCAGCGACAACGAGCAAAGCGCACTGCGGCCAGCTCGCGATCAGTTTGAATTTACCGCAGAGATCACGGAACGCCATTTGGTGTGCATGCATCAGCTGGATTGCATGGCAGACGAGCAAAATTACAACTGCGATAGCTCGATCGGTGAGATGCGGGAGCTATGAACATAGATGGTGCTGCGATAAGCCGATCGGATGAATTTGCGGTAATGATGACAAAATTACATTCGCAATTTCTCTGCGATCGATTAGAATGCAGGATCTCTGAGCAGTGAGACTTGCAGCGGCTGCGATCGGTGCGGTTACGCAGCGACAGCGAGCAAAGCTGCACTATCGCAGTTCGGTCGATGTTGGGCTGCGAGGAGATCACGAACATAGGCTGGAATTCTGCGACATACCCGATCAGTTGGATTACGTGTAACTAGCGAGCAAGATACACTACTGACCATCTGCCGATCAGTTTCAGACTTCGGGAGCTATGAGCAGTGAATTCTCGGCGGCAATGATTAAGTTTGGATCGCGGAGATCTGGACATCAGGTAGACTGCGGCCATGTGCGATCAATTGGGCTACCGCAATAACAGCGAGCAAAGGTTTCTGCGCTACGTCAGTTGCGATCAGGTGAATTTCGTGGAGATCTGAATTCATCATTGGAGGCTACTGGCCGGTTTAGATCAGTTTGAAGCTGGCTGACGGCAACCAAGTTTCAATCTGCGGAGCTCGCGATCATCTCAGAATTCGCGAGAATGTGCGAACATATTCTGCAATCATTGTGATCAATTAATTTGCGGAATCTCAATTTCCCATTGAGCTAGAATGCTGTGACCGATGTTGAAATCTGGCCGATTCTTGAGGAAGCTGGATTAAAGCTTGATTCGATAAACGCGTATATACTTGATTACAAATAAAACAGAGTTTGTATCGATTCGTCAAGCGAGTACAAAATTGATGAGCAAAACCGGACGCATCGATTCGTCCAACCGAAATCTTAGTGATTGCTTTTAAACCGGACTACATGGGATACGATCGAAACCAATTTATTGGATATGATCAATATCCAAGAGCTTATGGTGATTTTCATACATACCAACAACAACCTTGTAGTGGGTATGTAAGTCAAGCACCTAGGTGGGACAATTCTACTTCCAATTTGCTTTATCCGAGATGTATGAGCGATATAATTGGATTAGACCAACTTGACAATGATAGAGAGAACGTCGCACAAACAAATTTCTGCAACACTTTTTCTTACCCGACTCCGGATCGTAGTTATGATCATTCACCCATTCAAAGGGAAGAGTCATGGAAAAGAAAACCTATTGTAGCAAATGGTGGTAAGCGTGTGAATCTTATAAAACTTGGTACGAAATTATACAAGTTGGAAGATGATGGAGCCTCGGAAGAGCTTGTCGATGAAATTAGTAGGACCATTCTTATGGAGCTTAAACGGCGTCGTGATAAAGGATGTGAAACCGATGAAGATTCTTATTACGGTGAGTATAAAAATGAAGATAAGTGTGTTGAAAAGGACCAACCTTTGGAGATATTTGATGGCACTAGTGTAGTGGACTCAACTTTTGATCTTTATAATGATCAAGCACCTATTCAAAGGTACATGAGTATGATGAAACTAGTGTTTTACAGAATTTCGTTGAAACAAGGTTCGAATCTAATGAAGACGAAGAGGAATATGTTGACACTTATGTAGATTACTCAAGCATTGATCTTTATAATGATCAAGAGCCTATTCAAAGGGTGGAGCTTGAGGATGATGCATTTGTGAGTCTTCTAAAAAAGTTCCTTATAGCGAAATTTGGAGCCGCAAAAGAGTATGTGCCCTACAGCAAAGAGGAGTGTGTTGAGAATGAAGCCGATATGACCAATATTGTGGAAGCCGCAATTGAGCTTGCAAAGGATTGTAATGATGATGTTGATGTCGAAACTATAGTTGAGGCAGAAACAGACGAAGAATGTTTGCAAGGTTTGATAGAGGACCACGATGTGCAAGAGGTAAGTAATACACTTGAATTTTCTAAGGACGAAGAGAATACCATAACACAAGAGTTGCAAGGTTTGTCTTTGCATATTGATTCTTCTCATTTGCCTCTTATTGGTTTGAATGTATGTGCTTCGAGAATATTGTTGAATGACTTTATTTCTCGATATCCACCATTAGAAACATTTGATTCTCATACTATGAGTGTTTGCAAAGAAGAAACCATAGAAGTTCCTGAATTTTATGTTCTTTATACACTTCCAAGTATGGACAAGAATAAATCTTGGGGAAACTTCTATGGGGCGATAGCTTCACTTTTGTTTTCTTGTACTAATATTTGTGTGAAGAGAGTATTTGCAAAACAGGTTACATGGATGGATCCCCAACTTTTTCGATTATTGGTGTATTGGGAATTCGTCTTGCAAGTCGGGTGACGACTTTAAACCAAGCGCTAAATGGGAGGCAACCCATCGGATGAGTATTTCTTGTCTTATTTTTATTTTCTTGTCTTGTTTTTAGTTTTTCTTGTCTTGCATTTACTTTTTATGATTTCTTGTCATATTATCATGTAGGATTTCCCACCTTGACTTACTTTGGATGACTCAATTTACATTGAGGACAAAGTAAAGTTTAAGTGTGGGGGAGTTGTTAAGCATTTGCATTGTAAATTTTTCATGAAATTTCAACTTTTGTGTAAATTAGTGAATAAAAAACTCCAACTTGTAGTTAGTTTAGAGTCATATAGTATACATGTCGCTAAGATTACATCGAGATTCTCACAAGAGTGACTGAACTTAGAGATGACAAAGAACGTGATCGGGTTTCTTACTTGTATGAGAGTTAAAGTTGGATTTAACCATGCCAGTGGCAAATAAGGTGCAGAATGAATTCGGTATTAGAGTTGTGGTCTCATAGTGGAGACTACCCATGTTACATCGTGAGAGGCACCGAACCTTCACTTCTTTGTACTGTCTAAATTTGTGCTTTTAGAGTGTGTGTCACCGTACGTAAACTCCGTGTAGAATGGTGAGATACCCAACCTCCCACCAATAGAAGCACTATTTTGATCTCTTGAGTGCTATTTTATCAATCATGATGGTGACATCGAATTGCTAACTTACATACCACTTGTAATCTTGTTCGAAGTTAGCACCATCGACTTTATCTCTCTCTTCGCCAACGGGTCCATAAAAACACCATCATCATCAACAAGAGGAGCATCACAAATTCGAAGGAAAGTTGAAGATGTTCAAGGTTTACAAGCAATTGTACAAAAATGAGCAGATTTAAGATTCAAGTAAAGCAACAAGACAAGGAGCAGATTTTTTACAAGTTGAAGACTATTGTACAAGAGCGAATATTATCAAGATGAGATTTCAAGAAGCTTATGATATCGAGACATACAAGTTGTGAAGAATCGAGCGGTAAAATACTTACACCATGGCCTTTGTACTTGCATTTTTATTTGTTAGTTTGTATTTTATTTTCTCTAGTCTCATTTGAAAAAAATAATAAAATAATAAATAAAAACAAGAGAAAATTTTGTTAAGTTCATTATTAGCTTTATTATTTTGTTTTGTTTTGTTTTCATTTTGTATTTGTTTTATTTTTCTTGTCTCAATTAAATAAATAAAAAAAGAGACAAGAAAAATTCATTGTATCATATTTTGGGTTTGTATAGTTTGTTTTTTAGTTTTATTCTTTCCAATAAAGCCAATGGAAAGAAGAATATCTATAATGAAGTTTCAAGCAACAAGGAATTAGAGGAAAGAATCATATTGTCAAGATTCTACGAAGTTCAAGATTTCATCATCAAGAGTTGAAGACCGAAGACGAAGATGAAGACAAGGATTGAAGACAGGACGTTTATGGATGTTGTGAGAGTGGTGCTAGCCGCACGCCAACGGATAACGGAGGTAAGTAAGCATATTCCAACCTTCGTTAAATGGTTGATTTCCTTTCTTAGAGATCGTCGAGAAAAAGGGTTTTCAAAATGAATTTAAAAGATGTGGGTTTTCAAAACAATTCGGAGGGTTTTGCCTTCCTACTATTCAAACGTGTCTCAGGGTTCTCTCTTCATTCCTACCTGGACATATGTGTGACCCATAAAAAGCTATTTATTATTGAGAGCAACTTCATAAAACCTTTTCTTGTGAGGCAGAGAGTCGAGACTTTCGTCACTCCGGGCAATTTCTTTCGATAAGGGATGGTTATTTCTCTCTCAACTTTTAAGAATGAGATTGTGTTCATTATATGTGTCTAACTTCTTATGACTAGTGTGCAGAATTTCTATGTCTTCTTAGCGCATTGGATGCTATCATTCGGAGAACTATAAAGTTGGAAAAGTAGGTTTTGTGGGTATATCTCTATTAAACCTCACGAGACTATAACTCGTCCACTAGGGACACCTAGGGGTTTAAAGGCTTGTTATACGTGCTAAGTGTGACCGTAGCCTCGACGACACGGAGTTGTATGTAGTTTATGCTTTCTTTGCTATTTTTCTTGTAAATTATGTATTTTACGTGTGTTTTTGACTTATTAGGTACTCTGGAATCATACGGAAAAAAAAAATCGCTCAATTTGAGCCGGAAGTGCAAAAAGCAAGCGAGTGATATATGGAGCAGACCCAAGGTTAAGTGGCAACTCTCTTTTGGAGAAGTATTAAAAGACAACCAGCAAAGGTTAAGAGGTTGCCATATGGTTAACTCTTAGCAGTGACCAGATGTTGAATAACCACCCCTACTTCTATACCCTAAATTCGAGATAATCTGTCTCTCGTTCATCTCAATCATTTTCCCCAAAACTGATAAAAAAAAAGTAGTTGTGACTGCTGTTAAACCAGAGATGAAGATCGTAGAAATTGTAGCTGTGATAGACATGGATTATGAAGAATGGGTTGATCTGTAAGTGTGAATCCGAGAGTTGCTGGTGGTAAGATGTTGTTGTTTCCTGTTAAATCATGGATTTGAGTTGTTGTTGGTTGTGAAGAAACACAGGAATAAGAAGGAATTGGAGGAATTCGTGATGCTGTTTGAAGAACTTAAATGGGTTTGTCTCGGATTCGAAACGATGAAGCCATAGAAGTAAGAAGCGATTGATGAAGGTAGCTCTTTGGAGTCAGTACTGAGAAGAAATGATGTCGCCATTGATTGGTTGTGGAATAATGGAGAGATTAAATAAGAGATTTTGAGTTTTGAAATGATTTGAATGAATGGGTTCTGTATGTTTTACAGGGAAGGAGATAGAATGAGGATTAAATCAACAGCATATTCATATCTTCTTCACCACCAGAAGTTGCAGGCAATGTGTTTGAGAAAATGCCAGACTTACCAGTTCTTCACAATGTCAAACAGGAATGGAACCCGAAGGCATTAATGGAGTTGAATGGCAGGCTTGGTGGAATTCATAGTTGAATTAACAATTAGCGGTGATGTATGGAGTGGGGAAGTGTTACTTGTTTTCAATGGAGGAAGTCAGTGAAACAGTTTAGAAGAGAGTTGCAGTTAGGTTACAAGGAATTGCAGTGGTGGTGGCTTAAGGCAGAGGAAAAAGAGATGGCTTGGAGATGATGCTCAAGTGATCAGATTGCAAGAAATGTGGCTGTGGTTTAGGTATGATGCTAAGCAACACAATGGCAGGGAAGTTCAGATGCCGCAAGAGAATGTGCAAGAAGTCGAGCTGAATTTGTAGAGAAATGTTGTGCAGTTGTGTGACAAGGTGTGGCTGCTACTGAACATGATGGAGTTGTGGGTTTGGTAAGATTATTGGAGCTGAATTGCAGATGGTGGTAGCTGGTGTTGGTACTTAGAGTTGGGGTTGCATCGAATTTGGTGTCTTAGCCAAGATTACAAGAGAAATGGGGAATTGCGGAATAACTTGTGCAGCTGGATATTACAAGAGAAGGTCAAGAAGATGCAGTGGCACTTGCAGCTGGTGTTATGATGAGTTTGAAGTTTTAGATCAGGACAAGGAGTTATGGGTTGGTTCTGTAGCAGTAGAAGAGAAGATATTTTTTGTTGTCGCTGAGATATGGAGGAGCTCGAAATGGAAGATGGGGAATTGGTTTAGTGTTGCAGTTGCCGTTGGTTTTCACTGTTGTGGTGAGCATAAATGTGCTTGGTTGGTAGTGGTTCTGGTGATATGCAGCTACAGGGGAAGACGCAGTTAGAATGACGGTGAAGTTGGCAATGGCCAGGGATAGTGAGAGCTGATATGAACTGAATTGTTGCCACAGGAAGTTAGTTGTGCACCTGCAATGAAGGAGTCGCGACTGTAGATTTCTGATGCTGCAATGAGTTGCTGTGGTGATTGCTTCTGTTGGTTGGTATTGTGAAGCAAGAATTCAGACAAGAAAATAGTGATTGAAACTGCAACCCTTAGACTCGCTTAGGCGTCTCTCCTCATGTTTCTTTTTCCTTTTAAATCAATGATATTACCCCTTTTAAGTAAAAAAAAAAACAACCAACCTAATTACCTAGCCTAAGCCTAACTAAAAAAAAAAAAAAAAAAAAAAAAAAAAAAAAAAAAAAAAAAACTGACTCTTGTTTTTTCTCTTCTTCCTCACTTCTTCTCCTGTATCACTTCTTCTTCTTCATCCATTTTTTCTTCCTCAATAACGATTATCTTAGCCAATAATAACTCTAATCGGATAAGATTTGAGATTTATTTTCTTTAATTTTTGATAGCATTAGTAGGTAAGATTTAATTAAATTACTGATTTAGAAATTAGTTTCATAATTAAATACGGTTGGGAAAATAGGAACTCCCAATCGTATATAGATTTTACGGTTAGAAAACCTAACCGTATTTTAATTTTTCAAAAAAAATCAAATTAGGGTGGTAACTACGGTTGGGAAACCTAACCGTATATTCAATTTTCAAAAAACAAAATCAATTTTTTTTATTTTCAAACACTAGTTTAAATCAGATAATTAGTCTAATCTAATCAATACTATTATTTACTTTATTTTGGAGTGATAATTAAAGAAAAGTAAAAAGGAGAACTTCTTATTGATAAAAGAGGTAGAGATATTACATAGGCATAATGTTCTTTATACACATAGCAAGGGAAAACTCTAGTCATCTAACGGACCACACATCCATGGGCCGTAGGACCTATAACATTCCCCTTGTGCGGTTCGCAAGTGAAACTTCAAATGTGTTGCCTCATTAAAACCTTGACAAGGAAAACCCAATGGGACAAAACCTTGACGAAGGGAAAAGAGTACAACGTGTTGAGTCCCAGTAAAGTTTCTCCATAAAACTTGCTACTTTTCTTATTGCTTCAGAAATAGATAAACTTTGTGGAAAAAGACAAACCTTAATCGAGAAATTATAATCTTGGTATCATCTCATTAAAAACCGTGTCGAGTAACAAAACCCAGTGGGAAAAAGTTGTTAGAGCAATGCTCGGTCGAACTCGCATAGCGTTGCTATCTCAAGCTTGTATGTCAAGTTTAGTTGTCAAAACTATAAGTCTTGATTTCTAGTTACTTATAGCTATGTCTCGGATTAGGATAGAATGTGTAGTTGAGCTTTAGACTTTATGACGTTCATCGATTGAAGACGAATAACTACTAAGGGGAGCTTGTGGAACTTTATCAACAAAAGGTATGTAGATACTTGAACTCATCTATCACTCAGAAGTCTATTCAATTCTATCTCCTATTGAGACAAAGTCGTATAGCTATATAGACTTTACATTATACACGTTTGATATTTCGAACTGAGTTTATCTCGCTTATATCTTTGTCAAAATATGTGTTGGAATGTTTTTTTCTTTAACTACGTTCATCATTATTTTTGATGAAAGTCAAAAGATAATCATGTGAAAATCGCCTGGTAACATCTTACATGATTTATGTGAGACTGACATTTGATGTAACTCAGAATATTTTATTGATCATTCGGTCACTTGAAAATTGCCTATAAGCTAATAGTTTATGTGAGACGGATATTGTCGTCTTCTAAGAATGTTTCAATGATTGAAAAGGGGAGTTTAGACAATTAATCATTGTCTGGATGTAGCACAGTATGCATACCCGTATGAAAAGCTTGTTGTAAAAGTGATTCAGGTCCGAAAGCCAAGTATGCATACCCGTATGCGAACGGTTTAATCACAAAGTCCGAACTAACTTTGCGTACCCGTTTGCAAACTTATTCACCCGAGTTCTGTCCGGAACGACAGTATGCATAACCGTTTGCAAACTTATGTGGTTAAGTTCTAAAATCGGATAAGTATGTTTTGATACTCATGAACAAATACATTTATAAATTAAGGAATGCAATCTTTGCAAACCGTGGCTAAAATGTTCATGAATCGATTCTTTTGAATCAATCCGATTTTGCTTCAATTGTGTCTTGTATACTTCTATGAGAACACAAACAATTGAACAACTTTATAATTAACAGAATTATATTCATTTGAGTATCATTTGATCTTGAAGTGTTAAGATGAACATGGTTCACACAAAAGTGTTCATATGGCCAAATTTGGTTAAGCATTATTAAGCCAACTCAATATACGTTTAGGTACGGTTACCCATATCTAAATGAAAGTATATTTCATTTGTGTGTAACAATATACGATCATCTAACGGTGGAAAGATATTAGCTTGAATCTTAAATCATGTTTCATCTAACAGTGAATATTGATTGCTTTGTTACAAAGTTATCAAACCCTGATTTGAAGATTATATAAGGGAGAACTCTAGCAACTGAGAAATCTAATTCCCACACCTCATGTGTAATACTAATTGCGACTAGAGTCGATTCTCCTTTAACCTAGGTTTTTCCTAAAACCATTATAGGTTAAAGACTTAAAGACTTCATTTGGATTCTGAAGCGGATCCAACTATTTTCTATGTAGTTGTGTGTTGATCTTACTTATTATATCATATTGAGTACTATCTTCTCTAAGATTTGCTCGAGATTTATCTCCGACAGGTAAGATATAAAAAGTAATCACAAAGCTCTTCGACTCATTCCTTGTGATTCCACAATAACTTGTTCTACTACCATATAGTTAAGTTATTGTGAGGTGATTGATATTTCTAGACTTGTTCTTCTGAATATAAGACTGGATTATAAATTGGTTCTTGTTCACCATGATTTATCAAAAGACTAATAAAAATTCGTAGGTATTTCATGGGAGACAGTTTTATCAATGGAATAGACTTTTCCTTGGGAGACAGTTGTTTATCAAGTCTTTGACTTTGGGTCGTAGCAACTCTTAGTTGTGGGTGAGATCAGCTAAGGGAATCAAGTGCGTAGAGTCCATCTAGGATTCAGAGACGTGATGAACGCGACTGTACCTTTATCAGTGTGAGATTGGTTAGGGATCAACTACATTCTAGTCCGAAGTTAACTTGTAGTAGGCTAGAGTCTGTAGTGGCTTAATAAAGTGTGGTGTTCAAATCTAGACTAGGTTCCGGGGTTTTTCTGCATTTGCAGTTTCCTCGTTAACAAAAATTCAGGTGTCTGTGTTATTTATTTTCCACATTGTATTTGTTTATGTAATTGAAATATCACAGGTTGTGCGTAGTTCAATCAATTGGTAAATCTAACCTTTGGTTGTTGATTGACACTTGAACATTAGTAAATCCAAACTTTGTTGTTGATTCTCAAATCAATCAAAGAAATCAAATGATAGAAATCTATGAGCCGATTGATGTGAGAAATACTTATACGGTTCCAAAGACCAATATCCAAGATCAATCAAAATCATATCCAACAAACAAGGTCGGATTTATCAATGATGATTGAACAACGCACAACCTGTGATATTTCAATTATAAAGATAAGCAATATAATGCGGAAAAGATATAACACAGACACCAGAAATTTTGTTAACGAGGAAACTGCAAATGCAGAAAAATCCCGGGACCTAGTCCAGACTTGAACACCACACTGTATTAAGCCGCCCGATTGCTAGCCTACTACAAGTTTACTGGATGGAAATGTAGTTGAGACCTAACCAAGTCTCACACCTTAAGGTGCAACGCGTTCATTATGCCTCTTGAATCTCGCAAGACCCTACGTGCCTGATTCCCCAGATGACGTCCTTTACACCTAGAAGTTGACGACCCAAAGTCGAAGACTTATAAACAAATCCGTCTCCCACAGATAAGTCTATTCTATTTGTTGTTTCCATCTTAAGATAAAGATCAAGGTGAACATGAAACTCAACTAATAATATGGTCATATACTCCCAAAGAGCAGACTAGAAATATTAGTCACCTCACTATAACCTAACTGATTAATAGAATAAGTTATTGCGGAATCACAAGAGTCGAGACGAAGAAATCATTTGTGATTACTTTTTATATATTACCTATCGGAGATCATTCTCGAGTAAACCTTAAAGAATATTAAACTCAAATACGATAGAATAAGTAAGATAAGGATACGCAACTACACAAAAAATAGTTGGACCTGGCTTCACGAATCCCAAATGAAGTCTTTAAGTCGTTAAAACTAATAATGGTTTTCAGAATATTTGGAAACCTAGGTTAATGGAGAATCGACTCTAGTTTGCAACTAGGACAAACGAAGTGTCGGGATTAGGTTTCCTAAATGCTAGAGTTCCTCCTTATATAGTCTTTCAAATCGGGTTTGCTTATAATCAAAGCTAAGATAGCGTAGTAACACATCAATTAATATCCACCGTTAAATTAACACCTAATTTAAGATTCAAGCGAAGTTTGCTTAGAAAATAAGCAATTAATCTCCACCATTAGATGGTTTAGCTTGATACACACAAATGAAATATACCTATATTTAAATATGGGTGAACCGTACCTAAACGTGTATAACAAGTTGGCTTAATAACAGTTAACCGAAGTTAGCATATGAACACTTTTAGCTTAGCCATATTCATCTAACACTTCTAGACCAAATTTGATAGTCTAATGTGTTCTTCAAGAGAGTTGTTCAAATGTTCACTATCTCGTAGAAATATTCATGAAGCATTTGAAACATATTCGGTTTGGTATATAAGTGTACAAAGTACTTATACAAGAACCAATTCATGAACATAATGCCACGGTTTGCAAACCAAGTTCGCATACCTTAATACATTGAAAATCCAGGTACTTTAGTTCGCAAAACTGAGTTCGTATACGAACCTGAGTTCATGAGTATAGACAATAGTTACCATACAAGTATGTGAACGAGTTGTCATACTTACTGATTTTAGAACCTAAACACTGAGTTCGCAAACCGAATTCGAAAACTACCATTCAGGACCTTACCTAGTCTTACTGTTCACAAACACAATTCGCAAACCATAGTTCTGGACCTATCACAGATAAAAAATTTCGGAAACACAATTCGCAAACAAGAGTTCCAGACCTGAACTAGTACTTCACAGTTCGCATACTGTGTTGTATCCAGACATTGGTAGTAGTTATAAAACTCTCATTCAATCAATTTGAAACATCCTTAGAAGACAGCATTGGTAATCTTACACATACCAATTGCTTCAAGTAACTATCAAATGATTATTTGATCAACATGAAACATCCTTTGGTGAACATCAAATGATTGTCTCATACAAATCATGTAAGATGTTGAAGGTAATTTTTCACATGATCATCTTGACTTAATATTTAGTTTCCAACAAATGAATTGTTTACAACTAAAGTTTTCAAGTAGATGATGAAGTCAAGTCATGCACAGCTAAAGAGTGATTCAACTCGTATTTCGAGAACTATATAAACGAGATAAACTCAACTCAAAATTTCAAATGTGTATAGCACAAAGTCTATATCGCTATACGACTTAGTCTCATTAGTAAATAGAATTGAATAGACTTCTAAGTGATAGATAATTTTTAGTCTTCACATACCTTTTATCAAAAAGTTCCTCCAAGCTCTCCAGTAGATCTTCTTCTTCAATTGGTGAACGCCGTGAATTCTAAAGCTCAATAACACACTTCTATCCTAATACGAGACATAGCTATAAGTAGAATAGAAATCAAGTATATAGTTTTGATTAACTAAACTTGACAAACATGCTTGAGATAGCAACGCTTGCGAGTTTGACCGAGCAGTGCTCTAACAATCTCCCCTTTTGTCAATTTTAGTGACAAAGCTATCAATACATACGGATTACAAAATAAATAAACTTTGTAGCTTCTCATCCAAATGCTTGATTTTCTTGGTTCTTCAACATTCCTTGAATTCTTCGTCACTCCAAGTAGTCCAGTGATTCTGAACGTGTTCAACTCAGCATCATAGTTGTTGATGAGCCGTAGCCATAACAATAAGAAAACAGGTGTTCTCAATTATTGTTATACAATGTCATAGCATTATTACACATCATCAAAGTTCAATTGTATCACAACTTTGACAATAATACTATGGTTGATATGTATCACTCCCCCTTACTCAATACTTCATCTCATAATGAAAACCACTCCCCCTTACATAATGATCCGTAAACCATATGTATGTAGTGTGAACTACAAAGTAATTCTCCCTTTTGTCAATATAAATTTGCAAAAGTACGAAAAATAGCGGGATCATGATAAAATTCTCAAAGAGATTATTCATGACTAAAAGAGAACATATCAACTTTGTTTCGATGATTTCACATAGTCGAAACTTAGTGTATTCATCAAGGAGTTTATAAAGATACAAGATAACTCCTACAATATTCCACAGCCGCACTTCCCACAAAGATTTGGCAATTAAGCACAAGTTCAATTAAGAACTCCGCCCCCATAAAATGTCATTCCTGAAAGAACAACAAGAGCGACCTTACTTTTACGAGAAAAGAAGGAATTCTTTGGACATTAACAAATCACATGAAACATGAATTTGTATCCAGTAAACTCGAATAAATTAACCACAAGAAGATCTTAATGATTAATTTAATCGGAAATGCTCAACATAAGAAAACTCACGGAGCCATACAGTACTTTCACATAGAAGTGGATCAGGGAAAGATCAATATTGTGGAATATACATGTTAGAGCACCGCTCGGTCGAACTCGCAAGCGTTGTTATCTCAAGCTTGTTGTCAAGTTTAGTTGCCAAAACTATTAGTCTTGATTTCTAGTCAACTTATAGCTAAGTCTCGGATTAGGATAGAAGTGTAGTTGAGCATTAGACTTCACGGCGTTCATCGATTGAAGACGAATAACTACTAAGGGGAGCTTGTAGAACTTCATCAACAAAAGGTATGTGGAGACTTGAACTCATCTATCACTCAAAAGTCTATCTACTCTATCTCTTATTTGAGACAAAAGTCATATAGCTATATAGACTTCGATTATACAAATTTGATATTTAGAATGAGTTTAATCTCCGCTTACATTTTCTCGAAATATGTGTTGGTAAGCTTTTGTTTAACCAAGTTCATCTTATATTCTTGGCGAAAGTCAAAAGATGATCATGTGAAAATCGCCTTGTAATATCTTACATGATGTGTGTGAGACAGTCATTTGATGTAGACTCGGAATGTTTGGTATTGATCATTTGATCACTTGAAAATTGCTTTGAAGCTAATAGTTTGTGTGAGACAGCTATTGTCGTCTTCTAAGAATGTTTCAATGATTAAAATGGGAGTTTAGAAAAAATAACCATGATTGGATATAACACGGTATGCGTACTTGTATACTAACTGTTGCAAGTTATTCCTAGTCCGGAAACCATAGTATACAAACCCGTATGCCTACAGGTTGGTTAATAAAAGTCCGGGAACTTAGTATGCATATCGGTATGCGTTCTGGCGTGAGTTTCAAGTTCCGGAAATTCAAATGAGTTTGGAAGGTATGCGACTTGCCGCATAACGCGAACAAACTAGTCCGCCACTTAGGTATGCGTACCCGTATGCATACTTGAGTAGGTTATCTTCTAAAATCGGTTTGTTCATGAACTAATACATTTATATAATAAAGAATGCAATCTTTTGCAAACGTGGCAATAATGTTCATGAACCGATTGGTGAATCAAAAATCGATTTTGCTTCAATTGTTTCTTGTATACTTCTAAGAGAATATAAACAATTGAACAACTCTAGAACTAGTTTCATTTGACAGTCATTTGAACTAGTTATGGTTAAGATGAACAAGTTGATATGAAAGTGTTCATATGGCTAACTTCTCGGTTAACTATTGTTGAGCCAACAAAGGTGTACACGTTTAGGTACGGTTACTCATATCTAAATGAAGTCACTTTTCATTTGTGTGTAACAAGCTAAGTTTGATCTAACGTTTGGAGATATTAGGTTGATTCTAATCAGGTTTTCATCTAACGCTGAATATTGAATGCTTTGTTACCAAGGTAACATTGATTGCAAACCCTGATTTGAAGATTATATAAGGGAGAACTCTAGCAACTGGGAAACCTAATCCCCACACCTCTCGTGTGATACTAGTTGCGACTAGAGTCGATTCTCCTTTAACCTTAGTTTTTTCCAAAACCCAATAGGTTAACGACTTAAAGACTTCATTGGGATTGTGAAGGCAGACCAACTATTTTCTTTGTAGTTGTGTGTTCTGATCTTGTTGTTTTCTATCATATTGAGTATTATCTTCTCTAAGATTTTATCGAGATTTAATCTCCCATAGGCAAGATAAAAAGTAGTCACAAACATCTTTCGTTTGTGATTCCACAATATCTTGTTTGGCTACCATACAATTAAGATTATTGTGAGGTGATTGCTATTACTAGGCTATTCTTCGGGAATATAAGTACGGTGTATCAATTGGTTCCTATTCACCTTGATTTATTAAAAGACGGAACAAACTCATGGTATATCAAAGGAGACGATTTATCTATTTAATAGACTTTTATGTGTGAGACAGATTGGTTTATCACGTCTTCGACTTTGGGTCGTAGAAACTCTTAGTTTTGGGTGAGATCAGCTAAGGGAATCAAGTGCGCATAATCCGGCGTGGTTCTAGAGGGGCAAGGAACGCGACTGTACCTTGATCAGTGTGAGATTGGTTAGGGATCAACTACATTCCACCAAAGTTAACTTGGAGTAGGCTAGTGTACGTAGCGGCTTAATACAAAGGTGGTGTTCAAATCGACTATGTCCTAGGGTTTTTCTGCATTTCTTGGTTTCTTCGTTAACAAAATTTAAAGTGTCTCGTGATATTTTTTTCCATTATATTTTTATATAATTGAAATATCACAGGTTGTGCGTAAGTTCAATCGATGTGAATCCACCCTTTGGTCGTTGATTAAATTGATTGGCACTTGATACCGTCCAAGTTATTTCTTATATTCAATTGGGCTTGCAAATTCCTATTTGTTTGATTGCAGATTGAATTGAGAAATTGAGATATAACTCTTGGATATACTTTTCTTAAGATTGAGTCTGACTGTCTAGTTGATTCTCTTGAAAGTATATTGGATTTAGTCCATACAGAGTGCCTAAACGAAATATTGGGTGAGGTTGTTAGACCCCCGCTTAAAACACAAGAATAAATTCCAAACCCTAGATATCCTTCTTAAAACACAAGAATAAATTCTCACAAGAAGTTTCCTAGACATAAGAAAAACAACTCCTAAAAACCAGAAAAGCAAACTCAAACATGGAGTTAAAGAACACTTATGGAATCCGCACGGGGCTTGAGACCTTTGAGCTTGTGATTGACAACATCCACTGCTTCTTCGGAGAAGATATCCTCATTGAGAAGATTTTTAACATTTGTCTTCATGAGAACAAGGTCAGAGTTAACCTTTTTCAACTCAGTTCGTAACACATCAAGACCCTTCATAGTATCAAGAAGCTGCAGTTTCGCTTCCTCAAAGTATTTAAGAAAATCATGAACCGCTTCTGCCGAAACCATCTCATCATTCTCTACATCTTGATGAGTATAAGCATAGTAGCATAAGACATCAGAATAATCATCAGGATTTTGATACTAGATATCATCAACTTCTACTAGGGTTCTTTTCTTCTTCCCTTTGGACCCGAAACCAATACCTTTATCAAGAAAACCTCTTACAAAATCGCAAATGCGAGAAGGTGACGACATCCTTGACAAAAGCGAAAATAACCTAGAGTTTACGTACGTGACTCAATAAGATCGGTATTTAAAAGGTTTCTTTGGGAATAAATTTAGGGTTTCCAAAAGTTGGTTCATGACAAGTCAATATGGATACCTGTATGAAAACTAATATGGTCCCCAAAACAAAACTTAAAAAACATAAAGCATCTCTTTCCAAGGTAAAAAGAATACAACAAAATTTTGCTACATGAAAATTTTCTTTCACAATTTTTTTTTCTTGGCTCAATAAATTTTATATTCTCACAGGAGGAAAAATTTAGAGCACAAAAGTAGTTCACAAATTAAATGCAAAAATACTTTTCCAAGATTAAAAAGTAAACACTAGAAATGATTCTTGAAACAAAACAATACTTAGGCAAAGCTATCTGTAGACAATAGTTTAGCTATGAACGATAAGAAAATAGCTCAACTAATTAGAAAGCATTTTTGTTAGAGAACTGCTCGATCGAACTCGCAAGCGTTTATATCTCAAGCTTGTTTGTCAAGTTTAGTTATCAAAACTATAAGTCTTGATTTCTAGTCTACTTATAGCTATGTCTCGGATTATGATAGAATGTGTAGTTGAGCTTTAGACTTCGCGTCGTTCATCGATTGAAGACGAAGAACTATTAAGGGGTGCTTGAAGAACTTCATCAACATAAGGTATGTGGAGACTTGAACTCATCTATTACTCAGATGTCTATTCTATTTTATCTCGTATTGAGACAAAGTCATATAGCTATATAGACTTTACATTATACACACTTGATATTTCGAGTTGAGTTTAACTTACTTATATCTTTCTCGAAATATGTGTTGGAAAGATTTTTGCTTTAACTACGTTCATCATTATTCTTGACGAAAGTCAAAAGATGATCATTTGAAAATCACCTGGTAACATCTTACATGATTTGTGTGAGACGGTCATTTGATGTACACTCGGAATGTTTCACATTTATCATTCGATCACTTGAAAATTGCTTATAAGCTAATAGTTTGTGTGAGATGGCTATTGTCGTATTTTAAGAATGTTTCAATAATTGAAATGGGAGTTAAAAGTTAAAACCCATGTATGGATACATTACGGTTTGTGTACTAAGTGTGCGAACTAATTCAGGATCGGAAGTTTGCATACCCGTTCGAAAACTTATTCAACTGTTTAAGTCAGGGTACTTAAGTTTGCATACCCGTTAGCAAACTGATTTAACTGTTGAAGTCCGGGAACCAAGTTTGTGTACCCGTTCGCAAATGGTTTCAACTGAGTTCGGTCCGGAGCTAAAGTTTGCGTACCCGTTTGCAAACTATCGGCATGTGACCAATGTCCGGAACTTAAGTTTTCGTACCCGTTTGCAAACTTAAGTGGTTTAAGTTCTTAAATCGGTTAAATATGATTCCATACTCATGAACAAATACATTTATATCTTAAGGAATGAAATCTTTGCAAACAGTGGCTAAAATGTTCATGAACTGATTCTTTTGAATCAATCCGATTTTGCTTCAATTTGTGTCTTGTATACTTCCATGAGAATATAAACAAATTGAACAACTCTATGAGTAACACAATTATATTCATTTGATCAGCAATGGATCTAGAAATGTTAATATGAACATGGTTAATACAAAAGTGTTCATGTGACTAACTTCGATTAACTGTTATTGAGCCAACTCAATATAAATGTTTAGGTACGGTTACCCATATCTAAATGAAGGTATATTTCATTTGTGTAACAAGCTAAGACCATATAATGGTGGAAATATATTAGCTTGAATCTTAAATCAGGTTTCATCTAACGGTGAATATTGATTGTGTTGTTCCAAAGTTATCAAACCCTGATTTGAAGACTATATAAAGGGACAACTCTAGCAACTAGGAAACATAATCCCCACACCTCATGTGTGATACTAGTTGCGACTAGAGTCGATTCTCCTTTAACCTAGGTTTTCCTAAAACCATTATAGGTTAACGACTTAAAGACTTCATTGGGATCCAAAAGCCAGACCCAACTATTTTCTCTGTAGTTGTGTGTTCTGATCTTACTTATTTTATCATATTGAGTACTATCTTCTCTAAGATTTGCTAAAGATTTATCTCCTATATGTAAGATATAAAAATTAATCTCAACGCTCCTCGTCTCATTCTTTGTGATTCCAAAATAACTTGTTCTACTACCATATAGTTAAGTTATTGTGAGGTGATTGATATTTCTAGGTTGTTTTTCGGGAATATAAGACTGGATTATCAATTGGTTCCTGTTCACCTTGATTTATCAAAAGACGGAAAAACTTCGTAGGTATTTCTGTGGAAGACAGATTTATCTATTAAAATAGACTTTTATGTGGGACACAGATTGTTTATCAAGTCTTCGACTTTAGGTCGTAGCAACTCTTAGTTGTGGGTGAGATCAGCTAAGGGAATCAAGTGCGCATAATCCGGCGTGGTTCTAGAGGGGTAAGGAACGCGACTGTACCTTGATCAGTGTGAGATTGGTTAGGGCTCAACTACATTCCAGTCCGAAGTTAACTTGGATTAGGCTAGTGTCTGTGCAGACTTAATACAAAGTGTGGTGTTCAAATCTGGACTAGGTCCCGGGTTTTTACAGTATTTGCGGTTTCCTCGTTAACAAAATTTATGAATGTCTCGTGCTATTTCTTTTCCGCATTATATTTTCTTTATAATTGAAATATCACAGGTTGTGCGTAGTTCAATCAATTGGTAAATCCAACCTTTGGTTGTTGATTGAAATTGATTAACACTTGAACATTGGTCTTTGGTACCGTTCAAGTTGTTTCTCATAATAATCAGGCTCACGGATTTTTATCTGTTTGATTTGCTGATTACATTGAGAAACAGAGATAAAACTCTTGGATATATTTTCCTTGATTGAGTATGACTGTCTAGTTGATTCTCTTGAAATTATATTGGAGTTAGTCCATACAGATTGCCTAAACGAAATCTGCTCATGATGAGCAACTCAGCAGTCAAAAAGTTTTTCACCAAAAATGCTCAGGGCCTTATTGGCCACTTATTTTCTGTCACCACCTCTTGTTCCTTAAATATTATTACCACTTGTAGAGGAATATCAGGACATCTTCACTGAGCCAACTTCACTATCATAGAAGTTTGGACCATTCCATTCCTTTAAAGCCTGATTCTCAACCTCCTAATCAGAGATCTTATAGGTGTCCATACATACAAAAAGGTGTAGTTGAACAACTTGTTAAAGATATCCTCTCTACTGGTGTCATTCAATGAGCCACATCCCATTTGCATCTCCAATTCTCTTAGTCAAAAAGAAAGATGGTTCTTGGAGATTTTGTGTGGATTATAGAAAGTTGAATAATATTACCATTAAAGACAAGTTTCCAATACCTCTTGTGGATGAGCTGTTGGATAAATTAAAAGGGTTCAAGGTGCTTTCTAAGATAGATTTGAGAGCTGGTTATCATCAGATTTTAGTCAATCTTGCTGACATCTTCAAGACTGCATCAGGACCCATCATGGTCATTATGAATTCAAAGTTATCTCATTTGGCCTAACTAATGCACCTGCAACTTTTCAGGCTCTTATGAATGAAGTTTTTGCACCATATTTAAGAAAGTTTGTCTTGGTTTTCTTTGATGACATTCTAATCTATAGTTCATCCATGGAAGAGCATATTGAACACTTGAAGATTATTTTTTCATTATTAAGACAAGATCAACTCTATGCAAAAATGTCCAAATGTTGTTTTGGACAACCTCAGTTGGAGTACTTGGGCCACATTATTACTTCAGAAGGTGTTTGTGTTGATCCAAATAAAGTTGCAGCTATGCAGACTTGGCCACTTCCTACTTCCATAAAGGAATTGAGGGGTTTTCTTGGACTTACAGGGTATTATAGGAAATTTGTTAAGCACTATAGAGCAATTAGTAAGCCTCTGACTGATCTTTTGAGAAAGAACTCCTTCACTTGGACTCCAGCTGCTACAATTTCTTTTGAACAACTAAAAACTGCAATGTCCAACACTCCAGTTCTTGCACTCCAGACTTTTCAAAGATATTCATTGTGGAAAGTGATGCAAGTGACAACTGTATTGGTGTTGTTTTGACTCAGGAAGGAAGACCCATTTCTTTTTTCAGTACATCATTGGGCCTAAGAGAAAGAGCCTTATCTACTTGTGAAAAAGAATTCTTAGATGTTGTTAAAGCTGTTCAGAAGTGGAGACATTACTTACAAGGTAATAAATTCATTACTGATGGAGTCTTATAGATTAAAACAGAAACTGAACATACAAACTCTCTTGAGTTTTAATCTTTTCTTTTTATTCATCCAAAGCTCCCGATTAAACATAGGTTCATAAACTTAAATAGAACCCTAAACTTGTAAACTAAGAAAAGATAAGGATAAACCTAAAACAAGATAAACATGTAAACTCTGAAAATGCAAAATAAAAGTTACTGAATAACAAACTTTTCCCAAATAAAACTCTATTTACGCGACTTAACCAATGTTGGGTTTGAGCTTCCAAATAAGCCAAGGCCCTCGTCTCTTTGCATCATTCTCCCAGTATGAAAGAAAATTTGTCTACGAATTTTCTTTGCTCATCTTACGAATTATCACCATAGTAAGGAAAGAGGTGTTTGACATTGAACACATCGGCGGTCTTCAAATGACTTGGTAGTCGGAGACGATATGCATTAGTATTTATCTTTTCCAAACTTCTAAGGGTCCAATCTTGCGAGGCCTAGCTTGTTGTATTCGCCATCGAGAGAAAACGATCCTTTGTTAAAACAGCCCAAAATGAATCACCAACATCAAACTCCACTAAACGACGAGTTCGATCAAGCATTGTTTTATACTTAGCATTAGTCTCGACTAGTGTTTTGCGCGCATTAGCATGAATCTCTCACGAAGTTGGTGACAAAGCATTGGTAGCCTTTGCTAGGAACTTCTTCAAATCGGGGATAGACGCCCACTCTAGCGCTGATCTAGGATTATATCCATACACAATATAAAAATGGCTAAATCCGGTCTTTGCGATTAAACGACACATTGAAAGCGAATTCCAGTTGAAAATAATTGTTGATCCCATGACTTTGTGTTAGCTCCAACTAGACCTCGTAAGAGATTACCTAGTGAGCGATTAACAACTTCAGTCTTCCCCGTGCATGCATGGATTATATACGTACTAAAGTTCAGACTGGTTTTCAACATTTTCCATAAACTTCGCCAAAAATGGCTTAAGAACCGTGTATCCCTATCGGAAACAATAGAGGAGGGCAACCCATGTTACCGATATACATCTCTAAAGAATAGTTGAGCAACGTTTAGCGCATCCGTTGTCCTTTTACAGGCAATGAAGTGTGCCATCTTCGAGAACCTATCAACCACGACGAAGATTGAATCCATTCCCCGCTGAGTTCTAGGAAAACCAAGGAAAAAATCCATACTAATATCAGTCCAAGGTGTTTTGGGGACAGGTAATGGCATGTACAAACCTGCGTTTGTCGCAACCCATTTGGAAACTTGACAAATATGGCAATGACGGACAAATCTTTCAACTTCTTAGTTAAACCTGGCCAGAAATAAGAGTTTGATACAATAAGTAATGTCTTATACCGACCAAAATGTCCTTCTCTATGAAATTCCTTAACAATCTTGTATCGCAGACTGCCATCTGGGATGCACAGAAGATTTCCTTTGAACAGAAAACAAAGCTGGATGATAAAATCTGTACGCTGCTTGTTCTCCACCGCCACCATGATTGGAGAGAAATATGGATCATCAGCAAGTAAATCCCTTAAAGACTCAAAACCAAGTACATGAGGGATAAGTGTGGTAAGAAGCGATCTATGTCGACTTAAGCATCACCGACTCGATTCTGGGCACCTGACTTATGATTTAGTACAAAAGTGAATTCCTCCAAATAGTTAGACCATCTAGAATGTCTTGGCCGGATGGAGTTTTGCTGGCCAATATATTTCAGGGCATCATGGTCAGTATAAAGAACAAACTCACTGTGGATGAGGTAATGTCGCCAGTGTTTAAGAGTATGGACCACCGCATAGAACTCAAGCTCATATGTGTTGTATCGCAACTTCGCACCATGCAGCTTCTCACTAAAATATGCCACGGGCTTCCCTTGTTGGCTAAGAACAGCTCCTACCCCCACCTTGGAAGCATCGGTGTGTACCTCAAACGGTTTTGTGAAGTCTGGTAATGACAATATTGTATTTGTCATGAGCTTGCGCTTTATATCATTGAAGCTTTCTTCCGCGCCTTCAGTCCATGTAAAACAACCACCTTTCAAACAATCTGTATTGGGGGCCATGATGGTACTGAAATCTTTTATAATACGCCTATAAAAAGACGCAAAACCATGGAAACTTCGAGCTTCAGTTAGGGTGGAAGGACTAGGCCAGCTCTTCAGTGCATCAACCTTACTCTCGTCAACCCTGATTCCTTCTCCGGTAATCACATAACCAAGAAAAAGCACCTTGTCTGTACAAAAAGAACATTTTTTGGTTGTTGCGTACAACTTTTCACTACGAAACGCCGTAAGTACCTCCCTCAAGTGAGTCAGATGAGTCTCAAAATCAGTGTTATACACAAGTATATCATCAAAATAGATAACAACACACCTTCCAATAAATGGTTTTAGTACCCGATTCATCACTCGCATAAATGTGCTAGGGGCATTAGATAAACCGAAAGGCATTACCAACCATTCATATAATCCTTCTCGCGTCTTGAATGCCGTCTTCCATTCATCTCTAGGCTTGATGCGTATCTGATGATAGCCACTCCTCAGATCCACTTTGCTAAAGATTGCGGCTCCATGTAATTGATCCAATAAGTCATCAAGAGGAGGAATTGGGAACCGATACTTAATTGTTATCTTATTGATTGCCCGGCTGTCGACACACATCCGCCAACTTCCATCTTTCTTCGGTGTAAGTAATGCCGGAACAACACAAGGACTTAAGCTCTCCCGAATAAATCCTTTTGCTAATAGCTCCATAACTTTTCGTTGCAACTCTTCGTGTTCTTTCGGGCTCATACGGTAATGAGGACGATTTGGTAAGGCAGAACTAGGAACCAAATAAATCTGATGTTGAATGCCACGTAACGGTGGGAGTCCTTCAAGCAGGTCAGTTGGGAAGACATCTTTAAATTCATTTAACAGTGGCTTAACCGAAACTGGAGCATCGAAATCACTACCACTGTCCATCCCCATCAAAATATATACGACATCTAACTCCTTCATTTCTTCTTCGAACTGCTGCATCGTTAACAAGGCTGGCATGCGGTTGAAAGACATATCCTTTTTGGGTAATAATATAATATGTTTAGCATCAAACACAAACGAATAAGTGTTCTTCTCCCATCAAGAGCAACATCTTGATCGAATTGCCAAGGTCTCCCCAACAAGAGATGACACACATCCATAGTGCTACATCACACCAAGCTTTATCGCGGTAAGTAGAACCAATTGAAAACTGAACTAAGCATTGCTTAGAAACACTTACCTCAGTTCCCCTTTTAAGCCATGAAAGCATACGGCTTAGTGTGTTCTTTAGTACTTAGACGGAGCTTGTTCACAACCTGCTTTGAAATAACATTCTCACAACTTCCACCATCAATAACAAAGTGGCAAACTTTACCTTCAATGGTGCAAGTTGAATGAAATATGTTGTTACGTAACCAGCAATCATTGTTTTCTTCTTTAGGAGTGAAGAAAACCCTTTGTACTACTATTGACCTCTTAGTGTAGGAAAAATCAACGCCACCGCAATCGTATCCAGACCCTCCAAGGAGCAATAATGGCCCGACATCACCAGAGAGTTCTTCTGTCTCGCATTCTTCCTTGTCAAATATAGGTTGCCCCGGTGATTTCCTGGACATGACTTTCTCCAACATCTTCAATGAACATATTTTTTCCTCCGCGTACCACTAGGACGTACTGTCTCGGGGCGAGCTACTTTTTTGCATTCATTCGCAAAATGACCAGCATCACCATATTTGTAGCACTTCAACTCTCCTTTGGCTTTTGGTTGGCTACTCCGATGTTGCTGACTAGCATAGATAATAGGAGGAAATGGACTTGCCCTATTCTCGTGAGGCACAATATGTCTTCCTCTGCGACGAGATGCCTGTATTTCAAGACTAAGACCCCGCCGATGTGCCTCCGACACATTCCAATGGTTAAACAAACTTAAAGTGTCTTGATAGTACTAATCGAGGCCACCGATATATCGGGTAACCATTTCTTCATCGCTTTCCTTTCGAGCAGATCATGATCCTAGCTGATAAAACTCTTTAGTGTAGTCATCAATAGGCCTCCCAGCTTGACTCAATCGTTGAGTTCGTTGAGCCAACTCCCTCGTATAATTAAAAGGAATGAAAGCAGAACGCAGATGTTTCTTAATCTTTTCCCAAGAATCAATCTTCGTTTTGCCTTGTCGTTGGCAATGAGATTTCAACTGCTGCCACCACGATGCAGCCATTCCACGAAACCTCGTTGCTACTAATGAGACCCTTCGATCTTCTAGAACCCTTTTAAACTCCAGAACTTCTTCTACAGCACAAATCCAATCAATCAATTCATCTAGATGCGAGCTACCATTAAAGTCAGGAATATCAACTTTCAATCCTGATTCCCAATTCCTGGAACCATGGTATTGATATGCAGTGTGTTGACTTTCCACCACGCTACCAGCAAAGACATTATACATGCCTTCCTCATCATCCTCCTCCTCCTATTCTTGTTGATTTAGATGTTTACGGTGCTCTTGCTGTTCCTGCACAACAGCCAACTGACGGGTGAGCACTTGAACCTATCGTTCGGGTTCCGTAATCCTCTCAGACTCCATCACCTCCTCTTCATGGGTATTAGAACGACTAGCCATTCGACGTCCGTCTTCTCTTCCTCGAGCCATGGACGTGATTTATTTCTAGCGCCAAAACTGATGCAGGCTTATAGATTGAAACAGAAACTGAACATACAAACTCTCTTGAGTTTTAATCTTTTCTTATTATTCATCCAAAGCTCCCGATTAAACATAGGTTCATAAACTTAAATAGAACCTAAACTTGTAAACTAAGAAAAGATAAGGATAAACCTAAAACAATATAAACATGTAAACTCTGAAAATGCGAAATAAAAGTTCTTTGAATAACAAACTTCTCCCTAATAAAACTCTATTTCTGCAACTTAACCAATGTTGGGTCTCGGGCTTCCAAATAGCCCAAGGCCATCTCGTCTATTGTATCAATTATTCTCACTGATCATCAAAGTCTCAAGTATTTTTCAGAACAAAGAATTACTACAGTCTTACAGCAAATATGGCTCATGAAGCTCTTAGGCTTTGACTATGAAATTAGATACAAGAAAGGTAAGGAACATATAATTGCTGATGCTTTTTCAAGAAGACCTCATGATTCTGCTTAGTGAACTGCTTTATCTATGTCTAGCCCAACCTGGATGTCTGAACTTCTGCAGAGCTATATTGATGACCCTAAGGCTCAACAACTCATTGCACAACTACTTCTTTCAGCTGACTCATCTCCTCTATATTCTTATAAGGAATAAATTTTGAGATACAAAACTCTATGTGGGTGCCAGTAATGGAGTAAGGTCTTCCATTTTAAGTACATTGCACTCTTCTGCTGTAGGAGGCCACTCCGGTATGCAAGCAACTTATGTCAGAGCAAAGAACTACTTCTACTGGCCTAAGATGAAACAACACATACTTCTATTTGTAGCTGCTTGTGATACTTTCCAAAGAAATAAAAGTGAGTACTATTTTCCATCTGGATTGTTGCAGCCTCTTCCAGTACCACAACATGCTTGGAAACATATTACAATGGACTTCATTGAAGGCCTTCCTATGAGTGACAGAAAAAGTGTTATCTTAGTGGTTGTAGACAGGCTCACTAAGTACATCCATTTTATTGCCCTTCAACATCCATACACAGTGCATACGTGGCCAAAGCATTCTTGGATCAGGTATTTAAGATTCATGGATTGCCTGCATCCATTGTTTCAGATAGAGATAGAGTCTTCACTAGTAACTTCTGGAAAGACTTGTTTAAATCATTAGGCACCAGCTTAAATCTCAGTACAGCATACCATCCACAAACTGATGGCCAATCTGAAAGAGTTAATTCATGTTTGGAGACTTATCTGAGATGTCTTACTAGTCACAAACCAAGCAAATGGTGTCAGTGACTCTCTCCTGCTGAATGGTGGTATAATACTAGCTATCACACAAGTTTGAAGATGTCCCCTTTCCAAGCACTTTATGGCTACTTACCACCTCACATAGCTTTTCCTTCTTCTGCAACAACTTCAGTAGCTGCTGTTGAGACTTACATGAAGGACAGAGAAGCTATGCTTGACATTCTCAAGGAATCCCTTCACAAGGCTTAAGAAAGAATGAAGTTATTTGCTGATAAATATAGAACTAACAGAGAATTTCTTGTAGGAGACATGGTTTATTTAAAGCTCCAGCCTTACAGAAAAGCTTCAGTTGCTCCGAGAAAGAATTTCAAGCTTGCTGCTATGTATTATGGCCCATTTCATGTGTTGCAGAAGATTGGTCCAGTGGAATATAGGTTGCAGTTACTTTCACAGGCCAGAATTCATCCAGTGTTCCATGTCTCTCAATTAAAGAAACAGATTGGTCAACAACATGTTCCCTCTCCCACTTTACCTGTTGTAGATCATGAAGGTGAGATCATTATGAGACCTAAGAAAGTACTACAACACAGAACAATGCTGATTAGCAAAAGGCTAGTGCGACAAGTTTTGATTCAGTGGACTAACTCAGCACCTGAAGATGCAACTTGGGAAGAGCTATCTTCCATGAAAGCACACTATCGCAATTTTATCCTTGAAGACAAGGATACTGTTTAGGGGAAGGCAGTGTCATGGTCCATCTGAGTCCTTGTGGGCGCCTGGTTGTCTCTAGTCCCTTGTGTGGGTGTAGTTATAACTCTTATCCTAATTGGTTAGTAGTAAGCCTTCCAGATAGTGTCACGTGTTCGCTTCTTAGCCGATGGCTATAGGGTTTAATCATTTGCTTTGCTATTTAGTGTGTAAGTTGCCGAGTTCATTAATGAAAGAGATGAGTTTAGTTTAGCGGCTGCATTCCTTAAGAAGTATATTTACATTCTGGTAATTTGATCCATTTGTACTAAGCATAGTACAAACGGTATATCTTTGCATTTGGTACCAACTTTGAGTCTGGTGCCCAGTGAAATGATTGACTTTGTTTGATCGTGTTGACCATCCAATTTAGAATTAAAATTGTGAAATGACCAATGAGAAAAAATCTTTCGATTTATCTACTAACGTTACCTAGTTGGACACGTGGGTTCATACTGATCATATGGTCAACAATTTGGAAATGACAAATCATGTATAATATCTTGAATAAGAAGTTGAGAGAACTGAGAAGAATTAATATGATAATTTTAATCTTGATAGTAATGTGTAATATCTAACAAAGACTACCTGTATATGTAGGCTCTAAACAACCGACTAGAAAACTAAATAAAGAAGTTTAACAAAAATAGAATACTTAAATATAGACTATAACTATTAAGAGAAGTTCTCAAACTAGGAAACAGGTAAAAGACATCTAGCTTCTATGTTATATATGTAGTTGATAAGGGATATCCTGCATCAATTGTTTTGTTGTGTAATGGTGGATCTTGGGCATATATGTATTTCTCTCTACCATTAGTCCATGGATTCTGGGTGACTCGCGTTGACACAAGTATAAGTGGTGTACTTTTTTCTTCTTCTACGAAATTGAACTGCATAGCGACACACTTCATCTTGGCCTCTTGGGGTTGTACTCTTATAATTGTTTAATGCAAGTATATTATTTTTTTTGCAAAAATGAATGACTGCAGAGAGAGAGGGAGAGAGTCCCACCTTTTTGTCATCTGAAAAACAAGCTTGCACAAACAGATTAAAACATTCACAAGACCATTGTAAAACTCTATGCAAGGATCCATATACCAAGTTACCAACCGCTTACTGATGACAAATACCTAAAACTATTTTTTTTGGCAAAAGAAGAACTTATTTATTATTTATAGCAGTCGGTTTATCGATTTACCTACTCAAATCCATTTATTAACTTGAGGATCATACCAAGTATTAACATTGGTGGTATTCAATCTATTCAAAATCTCGGTTACTAAGCTCGTGCTTCCTTCTTCAAAGTTTGAATTTTGAAAAATCCCCTTTTCGCACCATTCTTTAAGATACTTGGTTCCACCACTATTGCTTCTCCACTGAATCAGATCATAGTTATTTCTTTTTTCTTCATTGTTGGTGTCGACATTATCGAGATATCCTTGAACTGTTCATACCTAAAAATAAATACACTCATACGTACATACCTTCACAAAACGGAATATCGGGTGAAATTCCAAGAAAATTAAGACACAATAAATGAAACTATACCTACATGTACGAATATGTCGAAACGTAAAAAACGCAAAATTATCTTCAATTGAACAAGCTCGAGATAGTATCACATACTGATTCATACTGCTTTCAAGTATACACAATAAAAAACATCCCCGACAAGATTGAAGCGAAAAACCAAACGTTAAAAATTAGAACCATCATTTTTCCCTTATAACTACACTACTCAAGTCTTCTTAACCCTTTTGGGGAACTTTCTCTTTGCCTACATCAATATGCTTATGAAAGGTTACCTCAGATTTTAATCTTGCAAGGAGAACTTTGTCTTTTCCCATATCCACTATATATGTTTCACACAAAAAAAAAAAAAATCCTATAGAAAAAGCAATAATTCTATTCAACCCACTATTCTAACCCACCATCAAACCCACCGCATACGTGGCATGCCTTTTTGACTTTTCATTTTTTTCTCTTTCTTGCTGACGTGTTCATATATTTCGTTTTTATTTTCGTTTTCTAAATTTGGTAAAACACCAAAATCAGATCTTAAAAATTCTCACTACCATTACCGGCGCCAAAGAAGAAATCTATAGAAGAACTTGAAATCATCGAAGAAAACTACGAACTACCATTGAAGAAGAACAAAAATACCACTAGGTAATCTATATGCAAACCCTTAGTATATATCAAACACGTTTTGTTAATCTTGCATCATGATTTATTTTTTTATTAGGGTTTATAAATTTCTTATTTTATTAAGAAAAGGTGATAAACTCCTTATTTAATTTAAACCTAATGAAATTATGTTTCACTTGTTAATCACGCATCTTTTGCTTGAGAATAACCGAGCATCGTTTTGTTCATAAATCTAACCCAATTGTATGCATGTGTTCTTTTATATGTAGCCATGGGTGAATCTCAATCGGCTAGTGAGGAACTTGAACAGCGCAATACTGCATTGGATGATGACAATGACCAAGGTGATCACATTGTCTTGCCAAAAGTTGGTATGAAATTTAACAATGCTGATGACTTATTTGAGTTCTACCATAGTTATGCATTCAAGACAGGATTTTCTTGTAAGAAACGAACATGCAAGAGGGATCATCATGGAGTATTAAATTTTGTAACTTATTCTTATGCGAAAGAGGGAAGAATCATCCGATTGTCGGACTCTCCGTTAAATCTTCCTCCAACACAGAGAACTAATTGTAAAGCAAAAATTTCAGCGAGATTATGTGAAGATGAAAATTTCAGCGAGATTATGTGAAGATGAAAAATGGATGATAAGCGTTGCTGCTCTTGAACATAACCATTTAAATAGTCCATCGAAATCTCGACATTTAAGAGGCCACAAAAGGATCGACACAGCTACAAAGAAGAATGTTTTGGTGAACGACAAAGCAGGAATCAGGATGTGTAAAACCTATGGTGCATTAGCGGTTGAAGGTGGTGGATACGAAAGCCTCCCCTATGTTGAAAAAATATTGAGGAATATGTTGCTTCAAAGGATAGTGATAAGTGCAGTAATATCAAGAAATAGATATGTGAACAATTGATAGAAACAGTGGAAAAAGGATCTGGTATTGAAGCAGAAATAAACAACTCTGGTCAAGAGAATGAAGCTATAAAAGTAAGTAATCCTCCTCAAGCAAATACAAAAGGTAGGCCTTGTACTAACCGTTTGAAGCCTAAGCAATACAAAAGAAAAGCGAGAAAAGAAAACGTCAACGTAAGTTACTTATCCGTTTTCATACCTTTTATGTTTTAGTGTCATGAAGGTGTCCAATTTATTAGTCTCGATGTTATTGAACTTTGATGTGCATTTGTTAGACCAATGAACAAATACCGAGTCAACAAAGCTTTGTAAGTAATATTCATTTCTCAAAGAAAATAAAAACGAGTAGTAAGAAAGAAAACATCACTGTGAGTTTTTGATTCCTTGTGAATATTTATGCTTTAATCTCGTGAAAGTATTCAATCTGCTTATCTTAAGTTATTTTACGTTTCGATGTTTATTTGTTAGACCACTAAAGAAATCCCACTCAACAAAACACGACGGTGCATTTCAGTCATTGAGGGTGAAATCAATAATCTTAATAGGGGAAAGTACAACCATTTATTGGTAAGCCTTAAAATATCTCTTTCTTTGAAACCTATTGAAAAAGTATTTGGTTCGCTAAACTGATGGTTTAGTACTGTATGATTCCTGGCAGTAGATTTTGTGCCATAATAGCTTGTCAGAGTACTCAAAACATGACTTTGGTTAGAGCTGTTGGATAGCTAAAATGACTATATTTTCTTCCTAGCAATAATTTATATGGACTTTTATTGAGTTGGTACCGTTGCATACCTATTGTTTCTCCCTAGTTATGTTGTGTTGGTTTAATTTGGTGAAACCTGACATACTTTAAAAAAAAATTATGTTTACAACACTTAGATGAACTCCAAAGAGTAGGAAACATAGGAAACGCATACGATGCGGTTCCGGCACCACAAATTTTATCTTATGGAAACATTAGCAGCGTATATGGAACACCTTATGTTCATTCTGGGAATGTTGCACCTAGTACACCAGGAGGACTCCCTGGATATTTTGAAAGTGGATCGACTGCATTTGGAGTACCTCATCCATGGAGAAGTCCATATTTTGAGAGTTATGCACCAACGCACCCGGGATACCAGCTTACATGAAGGCAGTGGAGGATTTATCCGAAGGCAACATTAGTTTTATACGGAAATTCTATTTTTAACAATTTTATGAATCATATTTTCAATAAAGATGCGCAGTGTGACCCCTGAATGCGTTAGTTTACTCGTAGTTGGATGTTATCACTCTTAACAAGGTGCATTTTCTTCTTTTTTCGAAGCATAAGGTACTTTTAGGTTCTGTTTTCTTTGATTATGTTAAAATAGTAGTGGAAAATTAGAAGAAATTCTTAAACATAACATTTCATACATATGATGTCTTACAACAGTGGGTCTTTGTAGTTTACATTGTCAAAATAATGCACATTTCCACGCAACATACAAACAAGACCTTTCAGATCTATAGCTTGGAAAAAGTTTTTCACCAGCCTTCCTTGCAAATAATATTTTAGAACACCGTGACCTGTAGCTATTTCATCTTTGTACTCATTTTGTTAATGATCATTTTGTGCGGATTTTATTGTCGCCTCTATCTCAGGCCTCAGGGAACAACATCTCCATCATAAAAAATCTAATTTGTTGACTTGTAATTCCACCTAAAAGAGCAAAAGTTTTAAAAACTGCGTTCAGGGTATTGATGAAAAATGCAAAAAACTCATAAGGATCTCAAACTTGATATAGAAAAATAAAACTAAGTTCATAATCCAAACCACGGTAAAGAATCACAATCAATAGAATAAATCTGCTTGTTTCACTAAAAATCCCAAGCAAAATGTACAGTCAAATTACTTACTGAAATCAGAAATAGTATTACTTACATGTTTTTTTTTTGTGTCTACACCCACAAGATATAATTCAAATTCTGGCATTCTACAGATTTTGGAGTTCCCCTCAATTGTCTCTGCCAATCTTTTTGTAGAAAAGTGAAGATCGAAATAAAATTAAACAAAACTATTTGCAAGATACAACATCGTCATAACTGGCTTCATTTCATCTGTCAGAAATACAAGTGAATTTTTTTTCACACAGTTTGGATTATATGTTCATTTGAGTGTTTCTAGGCCTTCGCAAGTGGATGGTAGACCCCTTGAAATCTTGATGGTCAATTCTAAATACTTGAACTACCAAAAATCCATACAAGACTAATTCCCATTCCATCCCTGGTGGAAATGAACGCAGTCTCGGACAACTATTTCAATGTTATATATATATATATACAAATGAAATTAGTTTTCGTCGCCGTATGACAATCTTCGCAGATTCTTTACAATGCGTATGTGTTACAATGGTAGTAAAGGCTAGTGAAATAATAGTGATTTACATCAGTATGTAAAAATAGCACATGCTAAAAAGTTTTAAGGGAAAAATATCGTTTGGTCCTTTTTTAGGTGGGCCCATGTCTATTTGGTCCTTTAGGAAAACGCCTTTACTGTTTGGTCCATAATTATTTAAAAATATTAAACTGACAAAAGTACCCTTCCGTATTAAATTTTACTTTTTTTCTTGTAGCAGTTCATTCCAGAAATGAAGTCCATATAAAAACCTAAAAAAACAGAGTTCATTCCAGAAATGAAGTCCATATAAAAACCTAAAAAAAAAACAGACTTCATTCCAAAGATGAAGTCCATATAAAAACCTAAAAAAACAGACTTCATTCCAGAAATGAAGTCCATATAAAAACCTAAAAAAAAACAGACTTCATTCCAGAAATGAAGTCCATATAAAAACCTAAAAAAAAACAGACTTCATTCCAGAAATGAAGTCCATATAAAAACCTAAAAAATGTACTTCATTCCGAAATGAAGTCCATATAAAAACTAAAAAAGCAGACTTCATTCCCGAAATGAAGTCCATATAAAAACCTAAAAAAAAAGGACTTCATTCCAGAAATGTAGTCCATATAAAAACCTAAAAAAACAGACTTCATTCCAGAAATGAAGTCCATATAAAAACCTAAAAAAAAGCAGGACTTCATTCCGAAAACGAACTCCATATAAAAACATATACAAACTAGACTTCATTTTTGGAATGAACTCCATATAAAAACATCAGCAGCATCATCTTCATCTTCTTCAACAGCAGCAACAAACATCATCATCACGAAAAACATCAACAAATCATCATCAACACGAAAAACATCAACAAATCGAGATTTTCAACACGAGCAACAAACATAAATCATCATCAACACGAAAACATCAACAAATCGAGATCTTAAACATGAACATCAAACAAAAAGATCATCATCTTCGTCTTCAACACCAGCAGAAACATCAAAAACACATCTTCATCTCCGTCTTCAACGGTAGCAAAGAAATCAAAAATGCATCTTCATCTTCGTTGTTTTCATAAATCTTTATATGATTCTTCGTCATCTTCATCTTCAACACCATCATCTTCATCAAAAATCAAACACCAGCAGTAAAAACGAAGAAAGAAAATCAAGAACAGAGAAACTAGATCTGAAAAAATTAGGAGAGAGAACAAATCAAAATAAAAGAGGAGAGAGAATGTAAATCTAAGAATGAGATATTTTTTGTTATTTTGTCTATATATGTGGCCCCAAAAGGGTATTTCTGCTACCACACAATGACATTTACATCATCCATGACATCAGCTTAGGACCAAACCATAATTTCTAGGACCAAACTGTAATATATTTTACCAAAAAGGACCAAACAGAAAGTTGACTGGGTCAACTGGACTAGACTCTCTCTAATATATTATTTCTAGGACCTAATGGTATTTCCTACGAGTTTTAATCACCCTCTAGTCCATCACTCTCTCTACTAAAATCAAACACCACCACTTTCACCTCCAATATGTTTACTGTACTCAAGCACTAAAATAGGCTTTTGGGTTATGGTATAACTGGATTTCAGTGGCATAGTTAAACTAAGGATTTGAATTCATTTGAAGCATATTAACCGTAGCATAGGTTGTCAATTTACTCTCTTTATGGGACAAAGTTTGAACAAGTTATGCTTTCCACTAATTACAATTCCAACTCAAATTAGCAGGCTACTGTGAAACCTAATTTATTAGAATACATTGCACAATTTCATGGTACTTTAGTTGTTTCTCACATAAAAGACTCCAATTCACTTACTGTATTAAATGAACAGGGAACTTACTGAGAGTGCAATTCGTTTCCTTCACCGATTCCAATGACTCATTCCATTCAATTTTCAAAACCATAAACAATATAATCTTTCATCAAATTCAATGGTAAGAACCTTTATCAATTAAGAAATAGTAAATTCACGGATTTTAAAATAAAAAATTTTACTCTTGAACTTAGATGCAACACTCATCTGTTTAAGACTAAATACCATGGTTTCATGGATCCGATGATTGAAATTTTGGATGATAAATGGAAGATTTTTTGTCTTGATCTTCTTTATCAGCATTCAATTGGACGAACAATGGGAGAAATTAAACTTCTGATTTCTTCCATCTATTAAATCAAAATCGAACTCATTATAAAAGATAAGTATAGAAAATGAAAAGCCTATGTTATTCGATTTTTTATTATCTGGTGTTCGTAGCAAAGAGGGAGTAAAAGACACGAATAAACACGTCAGCAGGAAAGAGAAAAAAAAATGAAAAGTACAAATGGCATGCCACGTATGCGGTGGGTTAGAATAGTGGGTTGAATAGAATTATATCTACACGTGGGACAAACAAATCTGATCCCATGCAATGCGTGGGCAAACAACTAGTTACCATAGTTTTTATGCTAACAAATATCTATAATACAAAACAGAATGGGTTTTTGAGCCTTGGACGGTCGGATAACATTTTGAGAGACAAACGTTGCATCCGACCATCCCAATCTCATCCCAGCTAAAGACATTCGATGGTTGTCGTTTTTGTAACCTATTTCATTATGAATTCAAATTTATTAACCTTTAATTAGTGGATAACCACTTAACTCAAGATATTTAAAAAAAACATTAAATGAAATCATAATACCATTTATGCATTGATTGTATTTGGTGGTGGCAATGTGTACCTGATGGGAAGTGAGACCGACTTTTTTTTTTCTTTTTCTAAAGCATAAGTGAGATATATATTTATAAATATACGTACATACTAATACTTAAATGATTAAGTGTTTGTTTTTGTTTTTGGATGATTTATATGGCTAATTTTACAGTGACATTATTTTGGACAAAAAACCTAATTCTGCTTAATCTTGGGTTTCAGAATAATGGTTCCCGGTAGCAGAGGGAAAGAATTCATCCCATTCAAAGACATCCGACGGATGTAAGATTTGTAACCTCCTTAAATTATGGATATATACATTGATAACCCCCATAGTTAGCTCCTAACCAATTAAAAAATTTAATATGCCAACGAAAAATCCTTACCTTTAATTGATAAAAAAAACTAAAAAATAATTATCCTATAAAAAGCACACAAAAAAATTTATTTGTTAAAAGATATCTTAACAGATTATCCATCTTTTATCAACCCGGAAATAATGAACATCGTTAGAACTTTTGCCAACATAAAAAATAAATTTATTTATTTCATATACAGTTAAATATGATTTTGAATAATAATATGTAAGTATGTTGATTCAAATACAGTCGAATGCAAAAAGATACGAGCCAAAAAAATTTACAAAACATAAAGGGTTTTTGAGGCTTTAACTGTTGGATAATATTTTGAAAGACAAATGTTTCATCCGACCATCCCAGTCTCACCCTGGCCAAAGACATCCGACGGATGTAAGATTCTTAACCTCCTTCAATTATTGATAGATGCATTGATAACCCTCATAATTAGTTCCTCACCAGTTTAAAAAAAGTGGGAATGTTATAAATACCCTCCATTTTTGTTGACTTTGCACAAATACCCCCAAGGGGTAAAAAATAATTTTTTTGGAGTCAACTTGAGAAAGTTGCTTCCACTTTTTGGAAGCAACTTGTATAAGTTGCGTCCACTTATGGAAGCAACTTGTGCTAGTTGCGTCCACTTTTCAGAAGGTAGGGGTATTTTCAAAAATTGAATAAGGGTATATTTTAAGGGGCGAATTTTGAGGGGTATTTAAATAATGTTCCCTTAAAAAAAATTGTATGCCAACAAAAAAATCCTTACCATTTAAATGCTACAACTATGTAAAACTCTTTAAATTTTTTTTTTTTTGACTCATATCTTTTTTAAATCGAATTAGCCTACCTTCATCAACCTACAACAAATAACATTAGAACATTTGCGGTTACAACATGTAAACCCCTTTTTACTGTCTTGAAATAAATTAACTGCCCTTAATCAACCTGCAAAGAACAAAGAACATTATGTTAAGAATATAGAAAATTCATTTTCATTTGATTCATTTTTTTTTTGTTGTTGGAAATAATTGAAAAATAAAAATAAATACATACAATTGAGAACTATATCCAAATAATGAATCGCCAAATTTTTTCACTTCAACCGTAGGCCTAATTTAATTTTAGAGAAAAAATAAATATTATTTTAAAGCCATGAAGACTCGCAAGCTTGCATTCTTTGCAGCCTTGCAAATGAGACAACAATCTAGCTTGGAGTCGCATTCTTTTTCAAAGCTACGCTTACACTGAACCTCAAACTTTTCATAAACCTTCTTGACTTTTTAGGTAGTTTCCTTTTTCCTCTGAATCTACTAAATTAATATTTTTTTTATCTTCTTGATCATAATTGTCTTTTCCTCCATGACAACACGATTAAGCGTTGTCATCTAAATCTTCAATTACTGACCCATCACTATCACCAAATATTTTTTTATTCTCATGATTCACCTTCAACTTTTCAACTCCTGATGTTATTGTCATGGAGAAGATTAAGATATTCAGTAGATTTAAGGCTACAAGAAATACCTTTATCATTCTCGGTATTATTGAACGAAACGAAACCCGATTCTCTGCATTTAACTGTTTTAATTTCTCTAAATCAGTCATTTGGTATCTCCGTCTCTTTTGCTGCTAGCCTTTTCAGAACTTACTCCACAAATAAATGTTACAAAAAGGGGCATCATAATTGAGGCTAAAATTTAGAACATGCATTACATAATTAGGGTTCATATAACTCACTTTTTCCCTATTTTAAGTAAACCAGAGACAAATATTTATGGACGAAATAAGGGCAGAGTAGACTTAATGCTAAAAGCAATGCCTTGAACATGATCTAACTCCTATGATCTTCCTCTCCACTACCGGTTTTCTTCGCTTGATTATACTCCTCATCCCCTAAATCATCCTCACCACATACACGTATTATCCACCTATAATCACTAATTTACCATCATAATTCATTTCACTGAAATACTTACCAATTAAGAAAATAACGTCCGTAGTATAAAGTATGCATGTATAAGAAACGACTATTTTTATGATTAACATATTATTAGAAAAACCAAACGAGCGTAATGGAAGTTGAAAATCAGACAAATCAAATGTCCAGGATGAGGGAAAGAAGTCAGGAGAGATAAAATAAGAAACCGCGGCTACGATAACTATACAACCAAGAATTTGCAATGAACAATGAGGCATACAAACACTTGGAATCCGTGAACCAAGATGAGACGAAACGAACGGTTTTCCTGCCAAAATTTAGACCAGGACACCCTTTGGAGACGTCTAAGTCTAAAACTGACAAAAAGATAATGAAACTTATCGAGACTGCTGAAAAATATCTTGAGGAATCGAGACAATGATATTGACGAGAGAATATTGATGTTCCCTTGAGGAGGAAAATGAAGGAAAACCATACTTCATGCATCATCTGTACACGAAAATATTGATGATCCGTGAAGAGAATGAGAGAATGGATTTTTGGCTTCGCCGAAACCATGCAATGGAGATGACCTGGGATAACACATGAACAAAATCAACAGAACATATGGATAACGAAAGCATGACGATAATGCCAGTGATTGAGGAAGAATTTCTGAGAGGATATAATTACATGTATTTCTCATCCAATAAAGATTCAACATAAAGATCTAAATACAACACAAATCAGTATCAGAGACCGCCAATCTTTGGGGATCGACTAAAAATTTATTATTTTAGGGCAACATAAAATAATTTACCTAGCATTTTTATCAGAAATTATTATTTTAATCAATTGCAAGTGTAACTGAATTTATAATTATTTGGATGACAAACATCTAAAATTTTCATAGCTACAAATTCTCATGGGTCAAAATAAATCTTATCATAGTTCATAGTATTTATTTAAATCATTCTGACCAAAAATTATTCCGTCTCATGCCGTGTCATTACGACACGGCTTATTTCTAGTATGCTACATAGAAGTAAAGCGGCACACACTATTTCGCTTATTATTAGTCGAGGAGATGACATGCCTTTATCAAAACTGGCAAGTCCTTTAGCAGCAGATGACATGAAAATATGACCTTTAATGCAACAAACCATGGAATTATGAATCTCATTTGTAGGGGCAGTACCATGAGGACAGTGAGCAATTCTCCCAGCTGTCCCAAGATAGTCAGCATAGACTTCCGTTAAGACAACAACACTTGTAACAAACTATAAATTATTCTATCTCTAGTAGAACTAGTTTGTCACCCGAATGCACGGGTCTGTTTATTGCTTGTGGAATATTGAATGTTGTTTTTATATAGATATTATATCACAAAACCAAAGTAATCCCAATAAGTGTGCAAGAAAATAAAATGAACAAAAAAGGGCCAAAATTATTGATAGTAATAAAATTTTATTATTGTTGATTCGTCAACTAACAAAGAATTGATCGAAAATAGCAAACATTCTTTGTCGTCTATGGTTTTGATGGCTCCTTAGCTGTATTCCCAATTACTAAACTTGTTTTGGTTGGTTGAATAAAACCATACCATTCTTATTAAATCGAAGATTCACACCCTTTCGCCTATGGTTTCTTTGTATGTCTCTTCTTCTTTTTTTCTTGTCGTGAAGTTCTTCAAGGTAGAGATAAGTATACTTTGCCTTTTCATATTGTTCCGCAAGTCTTCTCTGTTCTTCATTTTGTGAATCTATTTTTTTCTGCCATTTTTTGCTGTGCGTGTAGGTAGTGACACTCGTACCTGTATATACTACAAAGATTTTCTAGTTTCATCATGTGAATTTTTTTGGGCTAAAGATCGCTTACATTTGGTTTATATATATATAGAGGATAACAGGATTTTTTTTTTCGTATTTTTTTTTATATTTTAACTAAATTTTGGGTTGATTCTGAAAATATCTTATTTTGTTTCCATATTTTATCTAAATTTAGAAACCCTAATTCTTATTTAGGGTAAGTAAGTTATCTTTTTGGACGAAAAAGATTTTGGACCATGAATCTGTTGAAATTTTCGACATCAAATATCTTAATTCATATGGTAATAATCCCATAGCATCACTTATTAACACTCCATTGCAAAACTGGACACTATTTGTGGGTCTATGGATGAAGAGTACGAACACACACCACCGAGTCCAACACAATACTTTGGCAACTTACAAATGTACACAGTCCCCATAAAATATTAGACCTCAAATGATATTTTTTTATCCTTGACAGAGAAACAGAATTTCTAAGGGATTCTTGGATTCTACATTTTCTAAACACGGAGATATACCAATCAGAGCTTGATTACGGCTGGGCTTTGATTTGTTTTTTAAAACCCCAACCATCATAATCTGGAACAGTTTTTGCAAGTAATTACTAAGAAAATAAACATAACCAGTTTGGTAGAACTGAAACATATAACCACGTTATGATAACAATGCAACAACATACTTGTGAGACCATCGTTTCCCTGGAAGCACCATCAACTCCATAGCCTTAGAAAATGCACTGCACAATATGTCCCGCTTACACTACTGATCATAGTAATAAGAAGATCGGTAGAGAAAAATTGATGCCCCAAGAAGAAGCAAAAATGATGCAGAGAACAGAATAGGGGAGGGACCACATTAAATTAAATTAAATTAAATTAGGCAAGCTAAGAGAGCCTCCTTTCCTCTTCCAGTTCAAATTCTCTCTCTCTGTGTTTGTTTGTTGCAGTGAGTGATTATACCTGGATATGCGATGGTTTCTTCAACGTCATGGTCTTTATTTCTATGATTCCAGTCTCATTGCAAGATTGCGATCCCAAAATTTTTAGTGTGTGGATTTTGTTTTCCTCCAACAAAATTCCAAATTCCATGTACTTACCCAAGACATCTTAGTGAAATGGGCAAACTATATACTTTGTGCTTCTTTGCAAAAAAATTTATGCTTTCCTTTACATTTTGAAAAAGTTTATGGCACACATACAATATTCTCAATAATTAAATTTACACAGGAAAACCGATATCACAATCCACCCTTCCGACACGAATTTTCTAGTGTACCGCCATTGGAAGTGCACGGAATTATTTGCATGAGCCAGGACCTCAGCAATGGCCTTGCCCTTACCTCACTAAGAGCACATTCATCATATCATCATCAAAGAAGAAAAAAAAAGAAGGAAAAAAAAAAACCAAAGGGTGCCTGGAACTACCTGCAAGAGAAAGATACGATTACAAAGAGTCTTCGTTTCTTTTCCTACTATCGATAATTCTAGGAAGCAATTACCACATTATATGTTCCTTATTACCTGTAGTTCCAAATCCAGCGTTTGTTCAGTTTTATGTATACGATGCAGATATAGATAGAGAAGCAAATATTAGGAGGAAAACAATTATGTTTATAATCCCATTACTATACTTTTACGCCTCCCACGATTCATCCTATCTTGTTTTGGTTCACAACTTGGGTGTCCTGGCACTGCTATCGGCTGTAAACTTCCTGGATGCATTAAAAATAAAAATAAAATAAAATCAATCAACGGATAGGAACCTGAGAATATTATGTGATCTTATTCGTTGAAATATGCATATACCTGCATCCGTATTTTCGAGCAATGTCCGTATGTTATTGTTTCTTGTCTCTAGCATCACGCCCTTATGCTTCATACGATTCACCCTTGCCTATTCGGGAGGGATTTTGGATCTATATCCATAACCGGTTTCACGGTCCTACCCACGGATTTTCTTGCTGCATGGATGTAAGGGTAAAAAATAACGAATAACGATTATGTTTATAAACCCAAAAATACCAAATCATATGATAAAACACATTCAACCACATAAAGTCCACTCCCAAATACCTGTATTTTTGCTCTTGCATGCTCCAATCCAAACATTAGAGCCCCCATCCATTATTAAGCCTAAGGAACACTATGCAAAAAATCATATTGTTTCAACATCATAAATCGCACTCGAATAAATTGACACTACTAAGGATTTTCAAATTCCGTTCGATACATATACATGATCTCACCTTTGTGCGATTTATTATTGAACATCGAAAAAAACATTTGATGCATATACATGATCACTATCAATGAATATTGAAAAAACATGGTATTACCAATAGTAGATCAAAAGAGGTGAGTTTCTCACCGTGAGAGTATACCCGGAAACAGAAAGTGAGGGAGAAGAAAAGAATGACTACGAGAACGATCCAAAAAAATCAACCTGAATCTGAAAACCGAAGAAAAAAAACAGTGGCAGATCAAAATAGGTGAGTTTCTCACCGTGAGAATATACCTGGAAACAGAAAGTGAGGAAGAAGAACTGCGAGAACGATCCAAAAAAATCAACCTGTTTCTGAAAACCGAAGAAAAAAAACAGTGGCAATTTGGCATATGCGTAAAGGGCCTTATATAGAGAGCTATTGGCTCCAAAAAATCACAAAAAAAAAGAACTTATGATATGGAAATAATATCCGTATCATAGAATGTTGATATTCACATTTATTTCTATTAGGAAATATTAAATATCACCTAACATATATAAGGAGATATACCCAATACTATATGCATATATCCTAATAATTTCGATATCGTACTCCAATATTTTCTTTCTTGTTATTGTGGAAATCATATTCCCATTTTTTATTTCTATTAGGAAATATTAAATATCACCTAACATATATAAGGAGATATATCCCAATATATGCATATATCCTAATAATTTCGATATCATACTCCAATATTTTCTTTCTTGTTATTGTGGAAATCATATTCCCATTTTTTAACTTTGGAAACCATATTCCTAATGTTTTTTATTTTTATTTCTTTGGAAATCATATTCCTGATAATTTTTTTTTTTTTTTGTTGCTGACACCGTTTTTTTTCCCCTCTGGAAATCATAATCCTAATGATTTTGTATTATTTTTTTTTTGTACAGGATTATCAAACCTTTGAATGGATTTATTCGGGCCATTCACATACTAGGTTTTTTTTTAATCAGCGATTTGTTCTTTGAATCAGGTATATTCTCATGAATTTTTTTTAGGTATTTAATACCAACTGAAAGTATAATTGCAAGTATTTACTTTTATCCGTAGTTTGGCGATGTAATTAGGTGATCTTATTACAAAAACTGTAAATGGACATTGGTCATTGGATTTTTTTTTTATTCTTATGATTGATTTAATTTTACGATGAAATCATGATTTTATTTTGTTTCATCATGATGAAATCGTTTTATGGTAAGATTTAATATGTTTCCAAGATTAAATAAGATTTAATAATTTTAGGAAACTATATTCTAAAATGTGATTGGCCAAATAATATCGCGTGGGACCAAAAGATTCTCTTGAAATTCTATTGGCTGAAACTTAGAATGATCTCACTGTGCGATTCTCTGAATAAATTGACACTACTAAGGATTTTCAAATTCCGTTCGATACATATACATGATCTCACTGTGCGATTTATTATTGAACATCGAAAAAAAAACATTTGATGCATATACATGATCACTATCAATGAATATTGAAAAAACATGGTATTACCAATAGTAGATCAAAAGAGGTGAGTTTCTCACCGTGAGAGTATACCGGAAACAGTGAGTGAGGAGAAGAAAAGAATGACTACGAGAACGATCCAAAAAAATCAACTTTGAATCAAAACCGAAGAAAAAAACGGTGGCGGATCAAAATAGGTGAGTTTCTCACCGTGAGAATATACTGGAAACAGAAGTGAGGAAGAAGAAGCTGATGAACGATCCAAAAAAATCAACCCGTGTCCCCAAAACCGAAGAAAAAACAGTGGCAATTTGACATATGCGTAAAGGGCCTTATATAGAGAGCTATTGGCTCCAAAAAATCACAAAAAAAAAAAAGAACTTATGATATGGAAATAATATCCGTATCATAGAATGTTGATATTCACATTTATTTCTATTAGGAAATATTAAATATCACCTAACATATATAAGGAGATATACCCAATACTATATGCATATATCCTAATAATTTCGATATCGTACTCCAATATTTTCTTTCTTGTTATTGTGGAAATCGTATTCCCATTTTTTATTTCTATTAGGAAATATTATATATCACCTAACATATATAAGGAGATATATCCCAATATATGCATATATCCTAATAATTTCGATATCATACTTCAATATTTTCTTTCTTGTTATTGTGGAAATCATATTCCCATTTTTAACTTTGGAAACCATATTCCTAATGTTTTTTATTTTTATTTCTTTGGAAATCATATTCCTGATAATTTTTTTTTTTTTTTGTTGCTGACACCGTTTTTTTTCCCCTCTGGAAATCATAATCCTAATGATTTTGTATTATTTTTTTTTGTACAGGATTATCAAACCTTTGAATGGATTCATTCGGGCCATTCACATACCAGGTTTTTTTTTAATCAGCGATTTGTTCTTTGAATCAGGTATATTCTCATGAATTTTTTTAGGTATTTAATACCAACTGAAAGTATAATTGCAAGTATTTACTTTTATCCGTAGTTTGGCGATGTAATTAGGTGATCTTATTACAAAAACTGTAAATGGACATTGGACATTGGATTTTTTTTTATTCATATGATTGATTTAATTTTACGATGAAATCATGATTTTATTTTGTTTCATCATGATGAAATCGTTTTAATGTAAGATTTAATATGTTTCCAAGATTAAATAAGATTTAATAATTTTAGGAAACTATATTCTAAAATGTGATTGGCCAAATAATATGGCGTGGGACCAAAAGATTCTCTTGAAATTCTATTGGCTGAAACTTAGAATGGTGGGTCCAGAATCAACCAGAAGCTCCGATTAACCACGTCGCTCTAAAAAACTCTGTTTTTATATAGAGAATAGCATCATCAATTTGCTAAACATTTTGGCTACCCTTTGATACGGGACATATCTATCTAGTGAAGGCTAGTTCTTTCTTTTACGGGCCTTGAACCTGAGTCCATAAAAAATATCTTTTCCATTTCAGTTTTAGCCTGTGAGGGTACCTATTAAAACTAGGAGTGAGCATGGGCCGGTATGGACCGGTTTTCGCCTCCTCCACATCCAATCCATTACATTACGGATTTCAAATTTGGCATCCGCATCCAACCCAGCATCCAATGGATGCACGGATGGACTTTGGATGCGGATAATCCAATGGATTTGTTTTAGTTAAAATTTATAGTAAAGAAAATAAGCTGACACAAATGACTCCTTATAAAACCTACATATCCTATATATGTATCATTGTTATAAAAAGACATGCACTTTGACTCTGTGATCAAAGAGTCAATCAGTGGACATGATTGCGCCGGGAGGGTAATCCTGCGGCCCAGAAAGTGCGGATCGAGTTTGACTTCGACGGTCAGGAATGATAGGCTATGTTACGGGTGGGAATGTGAGTCAACAGGAATAGGACGGGGATCTTAAGACCGACTGTGTCCGATTGGATAGATGGAACATCAGAGGCGTCTTTTTTTTTTCTTTCCTCCGATTCTTTTCCTCTTCTCCCCTCTCCACTCCGAAAGCTCCACTCAGTGCTTCGAAGAGGTATGGATCTCGAAATCCATTGCAGCAAACCCTGATTTATCAATTTCCTGGGTTCTAATAATATCCGTAAGATTGTTTCAATTAAGGATGATTAAGGATCTTAGCGAGAGTTATGGTTTTCTGGGTTTATCAATTTCTAGTTTTTTTTACTAAAACTTCTCCGCCACTAACAGTTCTTATAAGAATCTCTGCAAATCTTAGGACGATTATCACGTAATAAGAGACCAAGTTGAAATCTCTTCAAATTTTAGGACGATGAACACTAATGTGTAATAAGAGATGAAATTGAATTAGATTTACCTATAAGATTAACATTGATTTCCAATTAATATTGATTTTCTTTCTGGTTTTCATATTTCATATTGATTTCCGATTAATATTGATTTCAAGAGTATTTTCTCCCTTATTAGTTTTCTGATGTTAATGCCAATATTGTTGATAATCTTGATGATGATGAGTTGCTTATCGTTGTGTTCTTTAAAGAATTATGGAAGATTGATGCAAAGTTTTTATAGACTCGCAGGGGTTCTACGGAGAACACAATTTTTGGCTGGCAAACCGGCTTGGATGTTCTACAGTACTTGGTCTCAAGGTGGTGGTCAGGATAAAACTTTCTAAGTCTCTCGGTTTCGTCTCTACCTAAGCAGTATGAAAGATTCCATATGTAAAATTCCATATGCCCATGCAAGTTTGTTTAAAATTTGAAAGAAGAGCGAAGGTGTTGATGGAGAACTTTGACTCTGTGATCAAAGAGTCAATCAGTGGACAGGATTACGCCGGTAGGGTAATCCAGCGGCTCAGAAAGTGCGGATCGAGTTTGACTTCGACGGTCAGGAATGATAGGCTATGTTACGGGTGGGAATGTGAGTCAACAGGAATAGGACGGGGATCTTAAGACCGACTGTGTCCAATTGGATAGATGGAACATCAGAGGCGTCTTTTTTTTTTTTTCCTCGATTCTTTCCTCTTCTCCCCTCTCCACTCCGAAAGCTCCACTCAGTGCTTCGAAGAGGTATGGATCTCGAAATCCATTGCAGCAAACCCCGATTTATCAATTTATAGGGTTCTAATAATATCCGTAAGATTGTTTCAATTAAGGATTATTAAGGATATTAGGGAGAGTTATGGTTTTCTGGGTTTATCAATTTCTATGGTTTTTTACTAAAACTTCCCCGCCACTAACAGTTCTTATAAGAATCTCTGCAAATCTTCGGACGATTATCACGTAATAAGATACCAAGTTGAAATCTCTTAAAATTTTAGGACGATGAACACTAATATGTAATAAGAGATGAAATTGAATTAGATTTACCTATAAGATTAACATTGATTTCCAATTAATATTAATTTTCTTTCTGCTTTTCATATTTCATATTAATTTCCGATTAATATTGATTTCAAGAGTATTTTTTCCCTTATTAGTTTTCTGCTGTTAATGCTAATATTGTTGATAATCTTGATGATGATGAGTTGCTTATCGTTGTGTTCTTTACAGAATTATGGAAGCTTGATGCAAAGTTTTTATAGACTCGCAGGGGTTCTACGAAGAACACAATCTTTGGCTGGCAAACCGGCTTGGATGTTCTACAGTACTTGGTCTCAAGGTGGTGGTCAGGAAAGAACTTTCTAAGTCTCTCAGTTTCGTCTCTACCTAAGCAGTATGAAAGATTCCATATGTAAAATTCCATATGCCCATGCAAGTTTGTTTAAAATTTGAAAGAAGAGCGAAGGTGTTGATGTGAACAAGTTCAGGTCTAATAACTCTTTCACTAGGAAAGTCTCCGAAGATGTTGCATCTGCTGATGTTGTAGGAAAAATCTGTACTATGATCTTTCGTTTGCAAATTCCTGAGTTATAGACCTTATTCAGGTACAGATAATCATTCTGATATTCGTTGTTTCGATCACCTGCTTATCTCTTTTCATTCATTTTGTTGATTGTTTTCTGTTCCAGCTATAAGATTCATTTTGAGCAGATTTATATTGCGTAGGCATTTCCTTAATTTTTTATACCTAGGTGAGTGCCTCAGAATGTGTCTATTGGACCAGCAATACTATACTTGCATATAAGTTGTTTATCTGATTTGTTTTACTCAAAGATCAGTAATTTAAGATTGGCTTGAACATGAACAGTGAGTACTCACCGAGGTGAGATAATGAAATTGTAATTGATGCTTTTATATGTTTTTAGCCAGCACATGATACGTATACCTTACGTTAGCCATGTATAAGTTCTAAACAGCTATAATGTTCAACCGACACATGTAAGGAACCCCCATTACGAAAAGGTATAAGTTCAACTGACTGCTTCTAACAAAATTATCGGTTCTAAACAACTATGATACTTGATTTGAAGGGGATGGTTTGTTAGTTTTTCCATATGAAAGAGATGATGCGAAGAACCTTATGTTACCTATCAAGACTACCGTAGTTAGCATGAAAGAACTCCACCGAATCACGAAGCTCTAATGCAAGCATGAAAGATCAGCCAAAAACACCAATTACATAGGGTAGTTTATGCATTTCCCTCCCTCATTCTTCATACACTATGGTGCTTATCTGATTCTTTGACAATTCATATGAGCTAAAGCTCAAGTTTTCTTTGGTTTTATTGTGGAGCCTGTTTAGGAATGTTGCAATATATCTATTAATATTGAATTGTTAGATGATGGATAGTCTCAATTCAATAATTTACTTTCCAGGGAAAAGGATTACAATTCCCTGCTTATGATGTATATTTTGTACGCGTAGGCTTATGCAGAACTGCCCGAGGAAGATGATCCAAAGATACCAGCATGGTTCTTCTTCAGTTCTAAGGATGTTGTGAATGTGGGATCAACTGCACCACTCCTCTATTTATTCATGGACTGCTTATATGCTAATTCAGAAGGTATCACCACCCTTATACTTTGTCCTCCAGACATGATTGCCTCCAGTGTTTCTGCTAAAGTTTCAGAGTAATTATTTTCGTTATGTTGGTGATGGGTTTCTTATGCCCCTGCATCAGTTGTCCTCAAGACCTTTTTCTGCACCGACAAATCAAGATAAGTTTGAAGTTCCAAAGCCCTTTTGGCTGGCGCTCATAAACCTAATAAAAAAAACTTTTTTGAAACACAAAGTCTTGCATGTTGCACTATTGTAGGTCTTCAGAGGCTAATATGAGAACATAGTTTATGTTCTTGATGACGATAAATTAATTATGAGAATAGTGTTAAGTTACAAATTTGAGGACTCTTCATGTAGTATTTTGCTTCTAATTTAATAGACCAATAGGGCATCATTGTCAAGCTTTAAACAATTTGATTAAAAAAGGGCGTATAGAATTGATTATGCAGACTCGGTTTTGTCTATGTTTAACTCCCTTCACTTTGACTTGAAGCTTAATCATTAGCAAAAGAGGACTAAACTCAAATCACAGCTCACCAACTTAAACTGTTGATTCAAGTAAGCTCTGTCTGTCACAGAAATGACACCTTCCTTAGAATGGAAGAAGCTAAATGAGAACAAATTACGCGGCTGAGATGCTCAATGTTAGGGAAACAGTGAGTATTTGATTATTATTTTTCCGGTCGATCAATCCATCTTTTCAGTTTTGTTGATAGTCACGAAGCAATTTTTGTTATATTATGAGTTTCGAACTCAGGTACTTGCAGAATATCCAAGTACAATTGCAAGTTAATCGGCATAAGTTGCTCCTTATATTCACTGTATCCCTACACGTAATTCTAAATTGTTTGAACAGATGCAATAACATTAAATTTGGGTGCTGAATTTTAAATTATGGAGATTAACTCCAAAATTATACTTGAATTTCTATAGTTTGGGTGCTTATGGATTGGGTTTTTGTTTGGTTACTTTTAAATTGAACTGAACTTGAACTTCAAATTAGCTTGAGTTGTTTGGTTAAATCAGTTAAGGTTCGACTTGCTTCATAGCAGGCATTCCGCTTTAATAATAGAAGACACGCTTTAAGATTTGTGGTTTCTTATACATTACATTGGTCTCTTTGATATAATACATTTCTGAATGATGTACAACACTGTCAGAGTGTATAACTGCATAGGGAGAAAATTTCGTTCCTAGCTGAACTTGGTTAGCATTTATGCATCTAACATCTGCTGCAATATAAAGCATATCCCGTTAGCTGTATTAATGCTAACTTGATTCAAGCTATGGAAACTAATGCTACTCTTCCAGTTTGTTATGCTTCTCGGCTAGCTTCAAATAAAGGTAAATATAGTCATGCTTTTTTATATGTGGCATCCATGCATAAATGTTTTTTGAGATGATGTCATGAGATGAACGGTGGATATTTAATCTTATTAAAATGACTCTCAATGAGGTCCGATGCTATTGAGAATTTTGCCGCAGCAATTGAGCTGTAGATATTGTATCTCTTAGCAAACTAAGGGAAATTTTATATTTTTATGTACGTAAACGATTCGTTTTATTTTTTGGTATTGTGGTATATTTACATGACTTGATCTTTGTAGAGTGGAGGTAAGGAAGCCATTGAGAGTTTCAGCAAGCGAACTGAAAATGGATGATTATTTTTCATGTTCATTAAGCACACATGATCGATCCATTCTGTAAACAAGCATAATTTTGTTGCTTTTTTCCAGTAGACAGACATGACGCTTTTGCTTGGGATGGAAACCCAAAAGGAAAGAAAAGGCTTGAAATCAAGCTTTCCAATTTTCTGAAATTTGGTCATATGTTAATTCACAATGTCTTTAGGAGTTCACAGAATTTGGTTGATAGAGATGAAGATATTGTTTGATTAAGGTACCCTAAATTGTTAGAGTTGTATGGTTCTTTATATTGTACACATTATCGATTACTCGGGTATACTTTGATTAGTGTCCTCTATCGATGTTCGATTGATAGCACCGTAATCCATGTTGATTAGTAGCTAGGTATGGACAATGATTCGGGTTTAAATGTCATGTCTATAGAGTAAGTCGTAGTAGTGCTCATGGAACAGTTTAATTTATAGTGTGTAACTTTGTATTAGTGATTCTTGATGTTTAATTTTGACGGGTGGTTGTTTTTGTTACTATTAAGTTTCTATGAAATCAGTAAGTTCCACTTATTGATGCGAATACAATCGTATTGTATGGTTAAACTTTTCTCAACTTCGAAAACAAAAGCTCTTCTCCTTTAACATATGGCCTATGCTTATAGTATTATGTTACCTTTTGGTATATCAAAGTGCCAAGTAATCTATGGTATAATTACCTTCAAACACTAAGCAAAGCACTAGGTGCTGGAGTGATACCGGTTAGTGCGGTTCTTGCAGACACGAATGTAACATTATGTATTAAGCCAGGTAACGATTGGAAGGCAGCCAACTTATATTTATTTAATTTTCTTAATAAAATGTAGCAGACACTACCTCATCTTCAAGCAAAAATGAACTTTTTGAAATAGGATTAAGGTAATGATAGATCAGTTGTTTTATGATGTGGTTAACTTTAAGTGTTCCTTCTGCCATAGTGATAGGTGTCTAAAACACCTAATTTACTATCTAGTAGTTACGCTTTCTTTGCTATTTTTCTTGTGAATTATGTACTTTACGTGTGTTTTTGAGTATTAGGTACTCTGGAGTCGCACGGAGGAAAAGAAGAAGAAATTGTCCAATTTGAGCAAAAAGGGCGAAATTGTCATCTCACAGGCAAGTGATATTTGGAGCCCAGCCATGGTTAAGGGGCAACTCTCTTTAGGAGGAGTGTTAAAGACACTAGCTAAGGTTATGGGGCTATTCAGGGTGTCACATCCATTACCACTGTGGGTGCGAATAGCCATCCCCACATAAAACCCAATTGGGGTCGACTGTGTACATTCATTTAGTTCTTCCCATTTGATAAAATTGAGAAAGAGAATTGGTGGTGCAGCCGGGCGGATAGAGAAATCGAAATCGACATCGAGGGATTGGTTGTTGCCGTTGTGATTGATTTCACGGGGCTCGATCTGTAGAGAAATCAGAGAAGATGATGAGATCTACCATGGATTTGCAGCACTGTTGCTATTCGATGGATTCATGATGAAATGGATGAGTTATATGAAGAACAGAGACATGGGTTGGTGACGAATTGATATTGAAACCAATTTGAAAGGGTGGTGTTGTTCAAAGGGATCGATAATGGTTGAGATGTTGATATTGTTGGGGTCTCTACAAACTAGGGTTTGTTGTTCTTTGTTTTTATACCGTCGATGTGCAAGATGAAGGGGGATCCCCGGGTCAATTAGAAAGGATGGGTTTGCCTCATTTTCGGTTTCTAAGTGACATGGAAGGTTGGATTGTGGGCTCAAGGAAGTGGTGCTGCTGCAGGAAATGGAGATGTTGAGCTGCTGGTGAGGTCGCGAGTGAACTGGGTCTCTAGATGATTGTTAGGACAGGTTGAGTTCGATTTGGAGTTATTAGTGATGATTGTCATGGGTAATTGAAGCTTACCGTGATGAAGAATAAGGAATGGATGTCTGGAAAACTGATGCTGGTGCTTGGTAGTCTGTGAAAGAAGAGAAGAATGGTGGCGATTGAGTCCGGTGGTGCTAGTTGAATCGGAGTGTAAGTGTAGTTGAATTGTTAGTGAGAATAGCAAAGAGTGTGAGACAAGTGGCTTATGGCGGTGGAATTGCAGCTGAGTTTGTTGGCGATCTAATGGCCTGGGATTGGCAAAGTGGTTGAAACTACGAAATGAGGTGCAGGCTGGTTCAATGCAATTGCGGGTGATGGTCGATCTGAGTTGGTTTGTGGGCACTCGTATGAAGGCGAGAGGAGAACTAAAACAGATGGAAATCTTGATAAGACCTGAGATGGGGAAAGGCTGGTGTTTGAATGAAGGGGATTGCGGGTGGTCATGAATTGCAGTTTGGCTGGCTGGTGTGGAGCTATTGAATTGGCTTGTTATGGAAGCAGCTTGAGCTACAAAGAATCGCTGATGTGCTAAAAGCGAGACATGTGTGGCTTCTTTGTGATTGTAAGAAGTGGTTGAAGCGGGGTTGGTGCTAGGCGAAATGGCTAGGTTAGAAGGTCGGAGAATTCCAAGGTCCGAGATGCGGCCGTTATAGATGTATGCTAGGACAGTGAAGGTACATATGCAATTCGGTGTTGTTTGTGGCATTGGTTATTGTCGGGGAAGATGAAGTGTTAAGCTAGATGGCTTTGGCGAGGTGGAACTAGATACAGTCCTTCGATGGCTATAGAGAGGAGGTATTGGAATTGCAACAAAGTGCGATATGTATTGATGGTGAGTTTCTTTGGTGCTAGAGTTTGGTGGAGCTGCAATGGGCTAGAAATGGAGTGGAAAATAAGATGCGGGTGGTGAAGAAATTCATGGGTTTTGGAATTGAGTCGAGAGATGGGAGTTGATACTTGTGATGGGATCCGATGAGAACACAAGGGTGAGCTAGATGGCAATGCATAGAATGGAGTGGCTCGAGTATACTGGGCTCGATGAGAAGATGCAGTTTTGCTGGTGTGCGGGTAGCCAAGAAAGTGCCGGAAAATGTGTAGATGGGTTATGCTGTGATGAATGAGAATAGCAGGTGCAGGTTGAGCTGGTGTTAGAATTACAGGTGATGGCATTGCAAGGGCAGTCGCTGATACAAGGCAATAAATCTGCAGGTGATGGTTGAGCTTACAAAGCTGATAGTAATGGGTTGTAGGAGTTGCAGGTGATGGTGCTGTTGTGAGCATGGAAGAAGAGCAGTTGGATCTGCAGTAGCTGGTGTGGCAGTGAATTGAGATTGGAAGCACAATGATTGTGCAGCACAACATAAAGCACTCATGCAAGAAGGCGCAAATGGCCTCGGCCAAGTCGATGGCCCGACTCAATCGGACTTCAAGTCGACTAGACCACCCGACTTCGGTTTGACCTGAGTGACCCGTTGACCCGACCGGCCGAGTTGACCGGTGACCGGGTTGACTTTGCCGGTCACTGAGATGTCTGCGGCGACTTTTCCGGCCAAGTTTCGGCCGTAATCCCAGTTTTCCGGCGACGATTTTTGGACATAATTTCACATGGGTATTTCTCACACATGGGCTTGGTGGACCACTTGGAGATGAGTTTTGAGAAGACCTAATATTGGAAGGAGTATCCTTTATGGAAATAGAGAAACATATAAAAGAGAGATCTTTTTATCTTTGAATTAATTATCTTTTTATCTTATCTCTTGCCTCTAACTTGTGTTCTAGGGTTTAGAAACCATGAAGTCTTTTCTCGTTCTTCTTGTTATGAACTCCATGAATATGAGCTAGAGTTTTATTATTGGTTATGGAATAAGTTTGATTTCCAAATATGGGTTTTAATTCAATAAATTAGTTTTGTCTCCATATTATCGTTTATGATTCACCATTAATATTGTTACATGATTTGAATGCTTGTTAGTCGAGTCGCGAATCGATTGAGTTTGTTTTCATCTCTCTTGCTAGATTAGGATTTATTATACGCAAAAGTGATAGATTCGATTACAAGTAGCATAATTGTGATTATTGCTTGTAGTGATACATCCTAATAGTCATATGTGAACCATAACCTTTGTTTAATCGGATTAGTGCGCTTTCCACGTTCGATTGCTTTGATTGGCCTGATTTCATAGAACTTAACGCATCTAGGGAATTAAACTTGATTAGTGCTTTTACACGTTAGGTTGTTCCTTTAGGTAGAATTCATATTCGCATCTTTTAATGTGTTTGTTGATGACATGAGGAGATTTGCGGGATATTCTTGCGATCAAGGTATTCTAGGGTCTTTGATAAAAGTTGAGATTAAAATATCAATTCTAGTTATTGTGGTGAAACCATGTTTGTGATTGAAGACGAAATCCATGACCAATACTTTCTCATCCTTGATTTGATTTGTTTGCTTATTTCTTTATTTGTTTTATTTAGTTTATTATAATCACAAAACCCGGTGTTATTTATAGGGAACCGAAACAATTTGACAACCTAGACCTCTCTGTGGGATCGATCCTTTCTTGCCCTTGCTATATTTATATTTTGAGTAGTAAGAAAGTGTAATTATATTTGTGTCTACTGACAACCGGTCAAATTTTGGCGCGGCACTGCCGGGAGGCAACGGTTGTCACTTGTTTTTGGTTTCTTATTTTTTGTTTTGTTTTTAGTTTTGTTTTATTTTTCTTATTTTCTGGTTTTAACCTTGGTTTGAGAATTTTATTTCGGTGCTTGTTTCTCATGGAAGGAGCATACTACATGGATGGATACGGTTTTCAACAACCTCAACAATACGACAACTACCAATTCCATGGGTATAATCAAAACCAATTCATTGGTTATGACCAATGTTCCATGGAACCTTATGGTTTTCCTCAACAACCTTATGGCGGGTATGTGTGTGAACAACCACAAGTATGGGAGGATTCTTATGCTCGTGAACAAAAGTCTCTAACTTTATAGACAAAGTTTCCACCTTTTACAAGAGGAATTTCAAAAAGCTAAAGAGACTACAAACGGGCAACTCCAAGAACTTCGTGAAGGTATTGCTAGCTTGCGAAGAGGCATTGATCACCGCAAAGGAAGATATGGATAATTCTAATGTGCATATGGTTTGTGATGAATATTTGATTGATGTTAATGTTGAAAAAGGTAAATCCTTGGGCACTTTCGTTGATAATTGTGTAGTTAACTCAACTCTTGATCGTAATAATGATCATTCACCTATTCAAAAGGATGAGTTCGAGATTAGCAACACTAAATTCAGCGAAGACCAATCTTATGTTGACTATGATAGTGACGGTGATTATGATACATTGCTTGAAACAACTCATGGTAACATCTCCGAGGATTCTTTTTGGGATCAAGATGAGAATTATGACGAATACCTTAGAAGAGAATTATGACGAATACCTTTTCGTCAGAAAAATTCAGACTGCATGTAGTTCATTCCAGAGACCATAACTGTCAGACCATTTATCGAAACACTGTGCCCTTTTGACACTTTGTAGAAAACACGTAGATGAACAACTTTTGTGAAATGTAGTTTTTCCAAATTCCTTACCAATTTGTACAGTTTTTGCGTTTTATCTGCTGTTACGTCAGAATTCAGAATTTTCGGTTTTACACATTGAGGACAATGTGAAGTTTAAGTGTGGGGGAGTCTTTTGCATATAGAGTTTTTAGCCTTTTTGAGTCAAAATTTTCAATTTTTTTTTTTGTATATATTTGAATAAAACTCCAACTTGTAGTTAGTTTAGAGTCACATAGTATACATGTCGCTAAGATTACATCGAGAATCTCATAATAGTGACTGAACTTAGAGATGACAGAGAACATGATCGGGTTTCTTACTTGTATGAGAGTTAAAGTTGGATTTAACCATGCCGATGGCAAATAAGGTGCAGACTGAATTCGGTATTAGAGCGGTGATCCCCTATAGTGGAGACTACCCAAGTTACATAATGTGAGGCACCAACCTTCAATTCTTTGAACATGTCTAAATTTGTGCTTTTAGAGTGTGTGTAACCGTACGTAAATTCCGGGCAGAATGGTGAGCTGCCCAACCTCCCACCATAGAAGCACTATTTTGATCTCTTGAGTGCTATTTTTATCAACCATGTTGGTGACATCGAATTGCTAACTTACATACCACTTGTAATCTTGTTCGATTAGCACCATCTGTTATGTGGCTAGATGTACATAACAAGATTGGATAGATAAATTGAGGATAAACCTCTCGGTTCAAAGAACACAGCCTAAATCGAATTAACGATTGATTTTTGATTAAACTTTTTCTCCCCTTTTTCATTACAGACTCTGCCTTATAAAGATAGGCATTTCTTCTCTTACAATCCAACGACTATTAATTCACCAGTGGTTACATCTCAACCGACCAGTACAACCTACTATTAGATAACACTCCTAAATATACTAAATAAAACATTATTATTACTAAAGAAAGACACATATAGGATATGGGCACTCCCTCACCACCGGGTACATGACATTCCATTCCCCTTGAAAACGTCCTTGTCCTCAAGGATGAAGGTCAAGGATAAGGGTCACATGATCATTAGGGTGAACCGCCACTCCCTCACCACACCGGGTACATGACATGAGCCCACTGCGAGTAAATGCCCCGACAAGACTTTGAAATACTTCAGCTCCATGCCGAGCACCAACCGTCCTCCTCTATGCAGACTACATAAATCGCTGACTGATAGTTGTTAACCCTCCATATGGGCAAGAGAATGAAACTCACGAGTATTTAGTGTTTCAAATAATTAGTCCCCATGTCTTCAAGCTCACTTTTGTGTATGAGATGATGCAGTGCTGTACCGTTGGCCGGCTTCCCAACTTGACAAAGAAGTTGTAGACTAACTCTATCCGGTCACGAACCGCCAGGATAGGTTTGCACCTCATCTCGAGTAGAAATCCCGACCATCACACGATTCGGTTTAGCATCACTAGGTATTGCAAACTTCCATCTATGTTGGTACCACAACCTCCACCTATGACGTAAAAGAAATTTCCCCCTATCAAACACAAAACTAATCCCGAATTCGACACAAGGTATTTCGCCACCCCGAATCAGTGGAGAGATCCACCCCTTCATAGAGGTTTATCATGACAAAAGTGATACCGAAATGTAGGTCGAAAAGAACTTAGTGTAGACCCCTTTGAGACTTCCATTGGAGTAGAAAAAATACCAACAAGGAGATGAAGTCCCATATAATGTATCACCGTAAATAGCCAACCGCATTCCCATATCGTGAAGATCATGAATTTTAAGTGAGTATTGGCTTCAATTGAGTCTTGATACTGAGTTCCCACTCTATGATAACTCCACACACAGTTTTCATGTCTTCTACTAACCCATTCCTTTGCCGTCTCGGTATGATAATCTTTTAGGACCCGAATTACCACCGAATTCCGAAAGCGGTATCCCATTGAATCCTTGTACACACCATTTGAGAGAAGATTATTAGCAACCCATCTAACATTTCTCATACTCAACAACCCAAGTGGAAATCTGAACTTCCACTTCAAGTATCCATAAAAGCATATAGCACCATTAACCACAAGAAACTCTTCGCAACCCGGACAACATTCAATACTACCGCAAACTGTAGAGTTAGGCCCTTCTCGGTAGCCCAAGGAAAAACCAAATGAAAACATCACTACTAGCTGGACTCCACAAACCCAGATTACACAAGCATAATTTTATTTCCTGCTGCAAAAACTCATCACACAACTTGCTAGCACCTAAAGAAGGAAACACAAACCTATATCTAAGTCAGCTTTGGGAGAATCTTCGACTCATTAACATACTTGCTTTGTTAAAAACACGAATGTACAAAGAGTTTTGTGAACCACCTTCCAACCTGGAAGATGAAAGAATCCACTGAACCTGTAGATACTAGTGTGATGGATTTGATCAAATAATTCCCTCGCAATACCAACTTCATGATTACCCAACTTGGAATATCAATTTGGGCCACAAAATCAGCGTACCCTCTTTGTAACTTTTTATCCAAATGACTTGTAAACAACACTGATCTCCACCCTTGTGACTAATATAAATGTAATCGAGCTCTTCCATAGCAACTTCCAAGGGTATCCTAGTTTGAAAACAAGCGCATTAACACACTTTCTACTGTAATTTTCCACTACTCTACACCAATTATTCCATTTCCCGCGATCAAACAAGGAACGAGTAGCAACAAAATAGAGATAGAAATGAAAACTACCATGATCACTGGCAAGCATGTTGATGAGCATTATGAGTTTAGCAATATAGTTGTAACACAAAGGGAAATTCTGACATTCATATACCCCCATTTTAATCACCTCCAGTAGCTCACATGTGGGGGTGGAAGAGAAATATTGCTTTGCTCCCTTCATACCAAGAAGGTGAATATACCCTTTATGTGCTTTGTTAAACCTTACCACTCTATCCAATAAGTGAAACAAAAGTTTATTTCCCTCCGAAAATTTAGCATCCAAATTCAGTTCGCCACTAATTGGAACAAAGATAAACAATTCTAATACGCAATGAATTTAGAAACCGAAGTGCAAAGCGGATACCCATGACTAGGAAACAGCTTACAATCCAATTCTCTATTGTACTTGTTCGATGTGCACTCAAGAAGAAAAATCACACAAGGAGGAACCGTAACAAAACCATATTTATATTTACCAAGTATAACTAAAGAACCTCTTAATACTATCCGAACCCTTGCCAGAGCAAATACTCCACCCATAATGAATCGAGAAAACATCAATCCCAATCCCAACACCATTCCAATTCACCTTTTCGGACATTTTAGCAAATATTTTTCTCTCATTCAATTGCAATGATTATTATTACTAAAAGTCACAATCAAATGGATAGAACAAATCGAATTGGTAGCCCATCTTTGAAATCCATGGAAAAATCAATTTCTCATAAGAAGTGAATGAAATAAGGGTAAGCTTACCTCGATCAAATAACGAACGAGTGATATCAAGGAGAAAAGAACAACAATCCGGACAAGTAACTTGTTGTGAAGAAAGAATAACTCCATCAAGTTGTCGAAATATCAGAATTCTTCTCCAAAAATTTCACGCAAAACGCATCTCTACGTCTTTCATTCTCACAAATGCAAACCGGAGATAACTCGGAGAAGTCATTGATCTCTAAATTTGAATTTGCTACAAATGGTAACCTCGTACCGGGAAGCACATCGGGCGTCATCGTTTTCAATGAAGAAAAGGGAGGAATCAACTCCAATTCGAGAGAATCCTTTTCTTCATCAACATCGGTAGGAATTAAGCCGATTTCCTCGGATGGAGAAACCGTGAAATCAACAATTGAAATAGCAGAGTCTTCAATGTTTGATGTCGATCTTAAAAACTCAAAGACAACCCTCATCAGAATCGGTGTTAGATCCGGAAATTGAACCTAATCTAGATTTGAATCAAGTAGCATCATGAAGAGAAATTGGAGTGTGGTCTTGACCGATTTCGAGGTACCAATTCTTCAATAAAAACCTCCTCCTGCCGTGTAGCTTCCGTATTCACAACTCGATGAACGAATTGGTCTCGCGAATGGTGGTATGTAAATTGATTCCCACCTAAGCTTGGCGAAGTGGATTAGAGACTCTAATTGCGAAAGATGGTAATTTCGACCTGGTGAAGGTTCATCGTTAAGCAGCTCATTATACCTTCTCTTGACATCGAGGAAATAGAGATAAGCTTCACTTTCACCGTAACTAGATACGAATTATCCCACATGGATCGAAACGAATCGATACCAATTGTTATGTGGCTAGATGTACATAACAAGATTGGATAGATAAATTGAGGATAAACCTCTCTCTGTTCCGAAGAACCACAACCTAAATCGAATTAACGATTGATTTTTATTAAACTTTTCTTGCCTTTTTCATTCTGATTTACGCCTTATAAAGATAGGCATTTCTTCTCTTACAATCCAACGACTATTAATTCACCAGGTGGTTACATCTCAACCGACCAGTACAACCTACTATTAGATAACACTCCTAAATATACTAAATAAAACATTATTATTACTAAAGAAAGACACATATAGGATATGGGCACTCCCTCACCACACCGGGTACATGACACATCCACCTTATCTCTCTTTACACCAACAGGTCCATAGAAACACCATCATCATCAACAAGAGGAGCATCACAAATTCAAGGAAAGTTGAAGACGTTCAAGGTTTACAAGCAACAAAGATGAATTGAGCAGATTTGATTTTATGTACCAGAAGCGAATATTATCAAGATGAGATTTCGAGAAGTTTATGATATCAAGACATACAAGTTGTGAAGAATCAAGCGGTAAAGTACTTACACCATGACCTTTGTTTTATTTTTATTTTTGTATTTGTTTTATTTCTTATCTTAAAAAAAAAAAAATATTGAAAAAAAAAAAAAAAAAAAAATTTAATATATTTTGGGTTTGTATAGTTTGTTTTTAGTTTTGTATTCTTTCAATAAAGCCAAGGGAAAGAAGGAATATTTATAATGAAGTTTCAAGTGACAAGGAATTTGAGGGAAAGAATCATATTGTCGAGATTCTACGAAGTTCAAGAGTTATCATCAAGGGTTGAAGACCGAAGATGAAGATGAAGACACCGATTGAAGACCGAAGACGTTTCTATGGATGCTTTGTGAGAGTGGTGCTAGCTGCACGCCCCGAACGGATAACGAGGTAAGTAAGCATATTCCCACCTTCGTTAAGTGGTTGATTTCCTTTCGTAGAGATCGCCAGAAAAATGGGTTTTCAAAAATATATAAAAGATGTGGGTTTTGAAAATACTTCGGAGGGTTTTGCCTTCCTACCATTCAACGTGTCGCAGGATTCTCTCTTCATTCCTACCTGGACACATGTGTGACCCATAAAAAGTTGTTTATTATTGAGAGCAATATCATAAAATCCTTTCTTGTGAGGCAGAGTCGAGACTTTTGATCACTCCGAACCCGAATTTCTTTCGAGAAGGGATGGTTATTTCTCTCTCAACTTTTAAGGATGATATTGTGTTCATTTATGTGTCTAACTTCTTATGACTAGTGTGCAGAATCTTTATGTCTTCTTAGAGCTTGGATGCTATCATTACGGAGAACTAGTAAGTTGCAAAAATAGGTTTTGTGGGTATATCTCTAGTAAACCCTCACGAGACTATAACTCGTCCACTAGGGACACCTAGGGGTTTAAAGGCTTGTTATTTATGCTAAAAGTGACCGTAGCCTCGACGACACGGAGTTGTATGTATCTTTTTGAATTGTTTTGTTTGATTTGCTCGAGGACTAGCAAAGTCTAAGTGTGGGGGAATCTGATAGGTGTCTAAAACACCTAATTTACTATCTAGTAGTTACGCTTTCTTTGCTATTTTTCTTGTGAATTATGTACTTTACGTGTGTTTTTGAGTACTAGGTACTCTGGAGTCGCACGGAGGAAAAGAAGAAGAAATTGTCCAATTTGAGCAAAAAGGGCGAAATTGTCATCTCACAGGCAAGTGATATTTGGAGCCCAGCCACGGTTAAGGGGCAACTCTCTTTAGGAGGAGTGTTAAAGACAGCTATCTAAGGTTATGGGGCTATTCTGGGGTGTCCACATCCATTAGCACTGTGGGTGCGAATAGCCATCCCCACATAAAACCCAATTGGGGTCGACTGTGTACATTCATTTAGTTCTTCCCATTTGATAAAATTGAGAAAGAGAATTGGTGGTGCATCCAGGCAGATGGAGGAAATCGAAATCGACATCGAGGGATTGGTTGTTGCCGTTGTGATTGATTTCACGGGGCTCGATCTGTAGAGAAATCAGAGAAGATGATGAGAGCTACCATGGATTTGTAGCACTGTTGCTATTCGATGGATTCATGATGAAATGGATGAGTTATATGAAGAATGTACATGGGTTGGTGAAGAATTGATATTGAAACCAATTTGAAAGGGTGGTGTTGTTCAAAAGGGATCCCGATAATGGCCGAGATGTTGATATTGTTGGCGGTCTCTACAAACTAGGGTTTGTTGTTGCTTTTCTTCTACTGAGTCGATGTACAAGATGAAGGGGATCCCCGGGTCAATTAGAAAGGATGGGTTTGCCTCATTTTCGGTTTCTAAGTGACATGGAAGGTTGGATTGTGGGCTCAAGGAAGTGGTGTTGCGGGAAATGGAGATGTTGAGCTGCTGGGTGAGTGTCGCGAGTGAACTAGGGTCTCTAGATGATTTTTAGGACAAAAGGATTTCGGTATGGAGTTATTAGTGATGATTGTCATGGGTAATTGAAGCTTACTCGTGATGAAGAATAAGGAATGGATGTCTGAAAACTGATAATCGGTACCGTAGTCTGTGAAAGAAGAGAAGAATGGTGGCCTGATTGAGTCCGGTGGTGCTAGTTGAATCGAAAGTGTAGTTGAATTGTTGGCCGTGAGAAGAGCAAAGAGTGTGAGATGAAGTGGCTTATGGCAGCTGGAATTGCAAAATGAGTTTGTTGGCAGTCTAATGGCACAGGATTGGCAAAGTGGTTGAAACTACGAATGAGGTGCACTGGTTCAATGCAATTGGCAGTGATGGTCGATCCCGAGTTGGTTTGTGAGCCTGTATGAAGGCGAGAGGGAGAACTAAAACAGATGGAAATGTCAGATAAGACCGAGATGGGGAAAGGTGGTGTTTGAATGAAGGGGATTGCAGGTGGTCATGAATTGCGGTTTGGGCTGGCCAGTGTGGAGCTATTGAATTGGCTTGTTATGGAAGCGGCTTGAGCTACAAAGAATCGCTGATGTGCTAAAAGCGAGACATGTGTGGCTTGGTGTGATTGTAAGAAGTGGTTGAAGCCGGGGTTGGTGCTAGGCGAGTAAATGGCTAGGTTAGAAGTCGGAGAATTCCAAGGTCCGAGATGCACCAGTTATAGATGTATGCTAGGACAGGTGAAGGTACATATGCAATTCGGTGTTGTTTGTGGCATTGGTTATTGTCGGGGAAGATGAAGTGTTAAGCTAGATGGCCCGAATCGAGGTGGAACTAGATACAGGGTCCCGATGGCTATAGAGAGGAGGTATTGGAATTGCAACGAGTGCGAGTATGTATTGATGGTCGAGTTTGTTTTGGTGCTAGAGTTTGGTGGAGCTGCAATGGGCTAGAAATGGAGTGGCAAATAAGATGCAGGTGGTGAAGAAATTCATGGGTTTTGGAATTGAGTCAGAGATGGGAGTTGATACTGTGATGGGATCCGATGAGAACACAAGGGTGAGCTAGATGGCAATGCATAGAATGGAGTGGCTCGAGTATACTGGGCTCGATGAGAAGATGAAGTTTTGCTGGTGTGCGCGTAGCCAAGAAAGTGCCAGAAAATGTGTAGATGGGTTATGCTGTGATGAATGAGAATAGCAGGTGTAGGTTGAGCTGGTGTTAGAATTACAGGTGATGGCATTGCAAGGGCAGTCGCTGATACAAGGCAATAAATCTGCAGGTGATGGTAGAGCTTACAAAGCTGATAGTAATGGGTTGTAGTTGCGGGTGATGGTGTTGTGAGCATGGAAGAAGAGCGGTTGGATCTGCAGAGATGTGGTGTGCGATGAATTGAGATTGGAAGCACAATGATTGTGCAAAGACAACATAAAGCTTTGGTAAGACTCCAAATGGCCTCAACCAAGTCGATGACCGACTAATCGACTTCGTGTCCGACTAGACCACCGACTCGGTTTGACCCAAAATACCCGCTGACCCGACCGACCCGAGTTGACCGGGACCGGGTTGACTTTGCCGGTCACCCGAGATGTCCGCCGGCGACTTTTCCGGCCAAGTTCCGGCCGTAATCCCAGTTTTCCGGCGACGATTTTTGGACATAATTTCACATGGGTATTTCTCACACATGGGCTTGGTGGACCACTTGGAGATGAGTTTTGAGAAGACCTAATATTGGAAGGAGTATCCTTTATGGAAATAGAGAAACATATAAAAGAGAGATCTTTTTATCTTTGAATTAATTATCTTTTTATCTTATCTCTTGCCTCTAACTTGTGTTCTAGGGTTTAGAAACCATGAAGTCTTTTCTCGTTCTTCTTGTTATGAACTCCATGAATATGAGCTAGAGTTTTATTATTGGTTATGGAATAAGTTTGATTTCCAAATATGGGTTTTAATTCAATAAATTAGTTTTGTCTCCATATTATCGTTTATGATTCACCATTAATATTGTAACATGATTTGAATGCTTGTTAGTCGAGTCGCGAATCGATTGAGTTTGTTTTCATCTCTCTTGCTAGATTAGGATTTATTATACGCAAAAGTGATAAATTCCTGATTACAAGTATCATAATTGTGATTATTGCTTGTAGTGATACATCCTAATAGTCATATGTGAACCATAACCTTTGTTTAATCAGATTAGTGCGCTTTCCACGTTCGATTGCTTTGATTGGCCTGATTTCATAGAACTTAACGCATCTAGGGAATTAAACTTGATTAGTGCTTTTACACGTTAGGTTGTTCCTTTAGGTAGAATTCATATTCGCATCTTTTAATGTGTTTGTTGATGACATGAGGAGATTTATGGGATATTCTTGCGATCATGGTATTCTAGGGTCTTTGATAAAAGTTGAGATTAAAATATCAATTCTAGTTATTGTGGTGAAACCATGTTTGTGATTGAAGACGAAATCCATGACCAATACTTTCTCATCCTTGATTTGATTTGTTTGCTTATTTCTTTATTTGTTTTAATTAGTTTATTATAATCACAAAACCCCGGTGTTATTTATAGGGAACCGAAACAATTTGACAACCTAGACCTCTTTGTGGGATCGATCCTTTCTTGCCCTTGCTATATTTATATTTTGAGTAGTAAGAAAGTGTAATTATATTTGTGTCGGCTGACAACCGGTCACATAGGTGTTTGTGTATGTCAATGATGAAGCTGGTGAGAGATTATTGCATCAAGAGGCAGAATCACAATATCTATCTAGCGCCAGTGACAGTTTTGTCGCAGAGATCCACATAAAACTCTGATGTCGATACTCAGCATTCTTCAGATCACAAAAGTAAGTGAATATTGATATTGGGAATGAAATAACTACAACAAACCAAATTGTAAAGGGAATTACTGTAATGGGAAGCTCCGACACTTATAACTCTCATTGAGAAGATTTGCAGAGTAAAATAGGGAAGATCAAGTTGAATCCTAAAGCTTTAACAAGGAGGAAAAAAAATGGTATTGTTCATTATCAATGAGATGTCTTAGATTTCTTAGTTTGGGGCGTTCTTAAGATTTTGTTTTGTGGTCCTAAATTAAAAGTTGGTGTTGATTTCTTTTTTCTGTTTGAAATTAAATTCAAGAAGGAAGAGCAAAAAACTCAGTTCACATCTATAACTTTCCTTCATTCGATCTGCATTTGGTTGTTCGGTAGTTATTAATAAATCATTAAGTTTCAATTATCTTTATTTCGATCTAAATTGGATTATCTATGATTTTCTTTCTTTATTTTTTGGATTTTGTATGGGTTCAAATGAATTCGGGAGATACCTTAACGCCGCCACCCTGACTATTCCTATTCCTGATTTTGCAAGATGCTCTACGAATCCTATTCCTGATTCCTGGAGGTATGTACTTTGCAGGTTGATTATTTCTAGCTCACTCTTAATGTGTTTGTGTGCAATTCTTTATAGAGACGTTGTTTATATTAGTTTCTTAAAGGTGCTCGGTTTAATAAGATGATCCCACTCTCTGAATTGCTATGAGAAAAGAAGATCAAGTAAACAACAGCTAGATTTGTGGATGGAATGTTTTTCTTAGTCAGTGCTTAACTAATTTGTTGGATGTATTAAAGGGAATCATCGGGGCGAAGTGCCGTAATCCTTAGCTTAGCTGGTGTTCACATCATACTTTTTGAATGCAAAACAATTTAAGTTATTAATTAATTCTGGGCAACACTTTGTAGAATTGTTCTGAAAATGATTATTCATTCAATCGCTGCGAAGTTTACAAATATCTGTTGGTCGTCTTTCTTCTTATGGCTAACATTATCACTACGTATCACTTCCTTTGTTCTTTCTTATTGAGTGTTATATATAAATCTATAGATTGTACATCTTTAAAGTCGTAGGTACGCTTCAGTTGTTGATTTAAACATCAGTAAACTTGGTTTATAACGGCTGTGTGAAGGTAATATACATAGACGAGAACAGGGACTTAACTATCAAATGAAGGGATTAATTTCATTAACCAAAGAGAACTAGACGAGAAATACAAATTAGACTTATGAAACTATGCATATCAAATCTTAAGGTTCCTCTGCTTTGATATATTGGTGAGGTGACTGATGCTTAATGTTTTCACTCCTACGGCTACTATAGGATTTCCATAGGCTTAATGTGTGTTGTGCAAGGTATAATGCAGGTTATTTCAATTGATATCGCATGCCTTAACGTTGGATCATGGATAGTCTAAAACAGAATTGAAAATGACAGCAAACAATCACCAGAAAATAATTTTCTTGATATTTTTATCTAATGAAGTATTGAATAAATTAGGATGAAGAAAACCATTAGTGAAAGTGAAGATGCATGTATCTTTTCTACATTGTCTAATCCTGATTTACGCTACAAGATGACCTAAAGTAAAAAAATTTTTCTCGGTGAATTTGGGATATTATTCTAGGAATTGTTACTCCTTAGATTATGGGTTGGTCTTCCCGCTGATTTTGGTAATTTGTTTTCGCAGATGTGAGGTGTATACTACATTATATAAGCTCATTTGGTTGCAATTATCTATGGGTTTTCATAGTGTTGATGGAACACCCTCATTTAGTAGGGGGATACCACCCGTGTACAATTGGGAATTAGAACTAATCAAGAAAACCCAGTTGCTTTCTTGCTGGACTTTTTAGTTGTGTAGGCAATGAAACTTCTGGTTCTTCCGTCGTGTTGTGATTTGCTTTATGGTATCCAGTTAGTTGGACGACAAACAATATTTGATCTTTATTTTGTATGGTTCCAAGTTTCTTCCTTGAAATAAGCACCACTATAAAGAAATGTGCTTGTAATGTTTGTTAATTCTATCTTATTTTGTCGTCTCAGCTCATACTACATCTGTTCTGAAATTATTATTTTTTTGTTTTTTGAAAGAAGCTATACAGTACCGAGTCCATATGCATCTGCATACAACCATGCACGGTCAATACCTCAATATGGCGATCTACAATCGTCCGCATACAACCACATGTGTACATCTGTATACCACCATCCATACGTATATAGCAATAGCAAATGGATACAATTTATCAATCCCTGTGTGGAAGTAAAGCTCAGAGGACGCTGACGTACGCAACAAGCTAGGAACATTCATACTGCGGGATGCTCAAGATAACAACTACTTCTCCAATTACAGGATGCTCGAGATAACAACTACTTCGCCAATCGTACCGAAATTAAGCTGCACACAGGTTGAGTATGAATTTAACTTTTTTGCAGAATCTTGAAATGTAGAACCTTCACGGAAGAATTAACAAAATAAAGAAGAACCAATGCACTCACGGTACCATTAGCTACATAAGCAGAACACAAGCGTTCCCCGGGTGTATTATCAACTTAATGAATCAGTCATTTGTTTATGCAGTTGTGGAGATCTAGGCACCATGGAAAATACAATGGTTCCTCGGCATACTCCCTGTAGTGAACTACAGAGTGAGATACTCACTTAAGTATGGTTAGTTTTCTTATAAAGTTTGATTAAGTGGTTCTGGGCTTCATTGACATGTTAATCAGTGTTGTAAGAAAGACAATCACTTGATATCGGGCTAATGCGAAACTGAATGTGGTGCACAATGTGGGGTTTTATTCTGCCTTTTCTTTATAAAGTACAGAAATGTTTGGTGTACCGAAGATGTGCACCATGATGTGCACCGTGATGTTTGGTGTGAGAGAAAAAAAAAAGGTGGTGGGCCCCATAATTAACCCCATCCCCCTACAAATCTCCCCCAGGGCTGCCCTAATGGCCCTTGGATCTGATCACGGTGCACATCTTCTGATCGTGTATCATTTCTGTATAAAGTATGGGTAGTTTGCAAGTTTGATTAAGTGGTTCTGGGCTACATTGTAATTGACATGTTAATCAGTGTTGTAAGAAAGACAATCACTTGATATCGGGCTGCTGCTAAGATGAATGTGGTGCTCAATGTGGGGTTTTAGTTTGTTTTTTCCGTCATTTTTTGAAGACTGATTTCTAAAACATCATTGTTTGGTCTTTCTTTCAGTTTTTTGGACCATGTGTATTCATCTTTTTCTTTTTTTCCTTTTCTGTTTCCGTATTATTTTCATTCAAACACCAGATTTATAGATAAATCGATGACATCTGTATATTTTCTTGTCTTTTAATGTGTTGAGTTTTTGTAAGTGAGACCTACCGAATTTGGGATGGTGCTTATGGTAATCATCCTAATGTATCAAATGAGAAACTACATAAATTACAAGGTGTACGGTTGTTTGCTCATGGACGTGTTTTTGGGACGAAAAACAGACAAGAAAAGGCCCTGATGGGTCGAAATGCAGATAATGGCCTGTATTAAGGTTGTATTTTTACATGTTTTGGGGAAGAATTTTTTTTTTTTTTGTCTTTAAGGGTGTATTTTTATTTTTATTTCTAGATATACCATAAGTAGACAATACAAGAGATGTATATATATCACTTTAACGGGAACAATACAAGAAAGGCTTAAAGTTTGGCCGACTGTTTTCCCAAAATTGATACGTATATATCATCCATGCAAAAATATTTTACCTTTATATTCTGTTGGTTAGGCGTCATGTTGCTTTCCCTCGGTTCATGGGAGACGTGCCGCCAAAGCATGATTATCTTAACTTCATCACTAAAAGGTCGACATGACAATGGAAACGTCGGGAGAGAAAAAATGCTTTTCTTATTACCTTTGTAATAAAAGGTCAACCGACAACGAATTTTTTTTTAGAGAAAATGCTAGAAGAAACAAAGACAACAATGATTGGACATCAAGAATCCAATGCAACCTCTACAATGAACACCCAAATCTACATGTCTCATCTCCCACCGTTCATGTATAATTTTGTTGTTTTTATATAAATGCGTTGATATGTGTGTAATTGAGATATATGCGTAGTGTAGTTTATTACTTGCTAGGTGACATGGTTTAATGTATAATTATATGTTGATAATCTTAGAATTATGGGTAGATTAGATTATAGTTATCTGTTGCAACAAATTCGGTAACAACTCACATAAAACTAACAACAACTACAATATTTTGTTTATCAATTTATTAGAATCGGAAAGTTGCCCAACAAGCACATCGTCTGAAGGAAGCTCCGCATAAGAGAGATGCATCTACCGAATATACAACATGCACTAACGTTAATTGTCAAAACCGGATGTTGTGTATATTAAAGGCTTCCTATCCTAACCGGACACGTACATATTATTCAAACAATTTGAACAAGGGTATTGTCTCAGAAAGTTCGATAAGAATCTGAATAAATTATCTATGTCGAATCTGTCATTTTCACACGTCTAATATATTTGTTTAATTGTAGACCGAAATAATACCAAGGAATTAAAGCATTACAGTCGGCAATGTGATTGTTGACACTAGGATGTCGAATATTGATTCATTTATTAGTAATTTAGGTTAAATGTATAGTCAGACGTAATCTAACTCCTAAACTATATATTCCTCTCTGTCGTTGTACTTTCTTACGTTCGTCTATATACATCTGGCATAAACTATATATATAGATATTTGTTATTGTGTACCGATCAGTTGCCTCAGAAGATTATTTATATCGGATGATTCAGATGAATTTTGTGGTGTCATATGAAGTGGAATTATGATGTTGGTACAAAGAGCATTATAACTGAGAAAGTTGATTTACACTTATTAGTTCCACATTATCTTGGAAAAAAGGATTATTAAATGTCAACTATGGGGAGTGATACATTGGATCGATGATAGGTTGTACAGATCATCCTAGAAGAACCCAAAATTTGGAAAATATTGTCACAAGGGAAAAGTAATACTACCTATGTTGCTTGAACCCCAAGGCACTGAGATATCAATACGATAGAGACGTTACACGGTCAAGGTTATTCTGGTATCACATCAATGAATACAATATTTCAAATAACGCGCGTGTTACAACTCCACGGCTGTCTACATCGGTGTAAGTTAGGCCCAACAAAACAAATGATATAAAAAAACCCCAATAGCCCAGAAATGTCCAGAATACCCCCTGTTTTTTTCAACCCAAGACTAATATAACAAGTCAACACTACTCATTCCCTCGTTTCCATCGTTTTCTTTTTTCTTCTGTTTCTCTCTTTCATCTGAAACGATTCTCTTTCGATTGAACTGATAAACAATCGATTCTCTATTCTTCTCATGAAACCTAAGATTAGAAATCAAAGTTGAAACAAAACTATAACCTAAAATCAAAAGAGTAGAAACCAAAATCAGAAAAGCTGGTAAAAATGGTGAAGAAGAATGCTCAACAAGTGAAGAAGAAAGATGAATTGCTCTCTATCAAAAATACTCCAAAAGGTAAATCGAATCTTTTGTTTAATGTTCTTTATAATTTATTAGCGTTTCAACCCAAAATGGATCGGCGTTTTATCTACGTTTGGTTTCATCAAAATTTTATCTGTTGTTAAGTAAACTAATCACTAATGATGAATTGCTCAAAACTGATCACTTTCGTGTTGATCTAATTTAGACTGAAACCATTGTTGGTTCCATTGTTTTCAATTTTGTCAAATTTTGGTTACACCAAACACTATTGATGTGTGGATTTATTATGGTTGTTGTGATGGAACCAATGTTGGTTCCATTGTTTTCAATTTTGTCAAATTTTTGTTACACGAAACACTGTTGATGTGTGGATTTATTATGGTTGTTGTGATGGAACCAATGTTGGTTCCATTGTTTTCAATTTTGTCAAATTTTGGTTACACGAAACATTGTTGATGTGTGGATTTATTATGGTTCTTGTGATGGAACCAATGTTGGTTCCATTGTTTTCAATTTTGCTTCAAATTTTAGTTAAACCAAACTCTGCTGATGTGTTGATTTATTATGGTCGTTGTGATGGAACCAATGTTGGTTCCATCATTCTTCCCTTTTCAAAAATGGTTCCACCAATACTGGTGTGTTGGTTAATTATGGTCAGATTTGATGAAACCATTTCTGGTTTCATCATTCTTCCCCTGTTTGGTTCGTAAGTGTTAGATTATTGTATTTTTGGCTGAAATAAATTTTATTTTGCATGGAAAAAACGTGATGATCCATTTAGGTGTTCGTTGACACATTTGTGTGTGGAGACTCCAAAGATAAAGGCTTTGATAAAGGATAAAAAAGCGCATATGAAGGCCCTTAGAGCATGCCCATTTTGGAATTTCTACAGACCATTCTTTGATAGTGTAATGAAGCTAGAGGAATTGAAGAAGAAAATGGCAGCCGTGAAGATGGTCTTAGGAACATTTGACAAGCATATAAGAATTTTCTGTAACTTTTGGTTTACAAATGATGGAGCACGCAACTCTAAAAAGAGATAAGAATTTGATCAAACAAGTGAACTCGTTCGTGAATGAATACTTTGGTGGAAAGAAGAAGATGAAGAAATCTATAATTCTGGATGCTTTGAAGCTAGCTGCAGCGGATGACTTTGTAAAGTTATTTGTTTCTATATCTTCTCGCTTCAATATTCGTTCCAAACAAAGGAGGGCAGAATCTTACATCGAAGTACTTGTACGATGTGTTTGAGATGAATAAGGTATCATGGCCAGACCTTTTTAATGAGTATCTAATAGATTCAATGAGCACTTGCAAAAATGTTGAAGATGCGACAGGTTGCATAAACTTAATTTTCATCATAAAAATCTTTGGTTTCATGATAGAAAATAGGCAAGTTTATGATGAAACCAAATTTGGTTTCATCTAGTTTACTGTTTTCACTAACTAAAATCGATCGAATATGATGAAACCAATTTTGGTTTCATCATAAATCTGTCATTTCCCCAGCACAATATTGATTTCGACGATGAAGATGTAGCATTATTTGTTGGTGATGAAATATCAGAAGATAGTAGTGGTGGTGGTGACTGTAGAGGATTGAATGATGAGGCGGAGGTGTTGTTGGTAGCGGATCTGCAAGTACTGGTGTTGATTTTAGATGATAAAATGAGGAGGAGGTGTTGTTGGTGGCCGATTTGAAGGTATTGGTGGTGGTTTTAGATGATAAAAGGAGGAGCGGTGTTGTTGATCAGGACGTAAAAAGAGAAGAAGGTGATGATGGTGTTAATGGAGGAGACGGAGGTGCTGTTGGTGGCGTATCTGGACACAACGACTGTTTTGATGGTGGCGAAGCTACTGTTGGTGATAGATATGAAAATAAAAGTAGAAAAAGAAGAAGGAGGTGCTCGTGGAAGAGATGGAGGTGTTGTTGGTGACGGATCTGGGCATAACAACTGGTTTGGTGGTGGTGGAGCTACTGTTGGTGATAGATTTGAACATAAAAGTAGCAGAAAAATAGACAGAGGTTTCGTGGAGGAGACGGAGGTGTTGCTTCTGCTGGTGACGGAGGTGTTGATGCTGGTGCTCGTGGAGATATATCTTTGTTGCTGCTGGTTATGATGGTGGTGGAGAGAAGGAGGCGGAAGAAATAAGAAAGAAGAAAGGAGAGAAGAAGAAGAAATAAAGATAAAAAGGGTATGTTTGGGTTTTTTAAAAATAATAAAAACCAAATTTACTCATTATTATTTGATTTGGGGTTTTTGTGCCACTTTTTAATCAAATTGTTTTTATTTATTAAAAATAATATGGCTGGATTTTATGTACCACCAATTTGGTCACCTTGGTTTTTTAGAGCTTATTATGTATTTCAAATACTTTACCAGTTTTGGTTGCAAACTGCATAAGATAGAGATGGAGGGTAATGGTCTAAAAAGATTTTCAATGCTCAGATAAATTTTGCACATGAATGTAGCGTTAGTATCCAGCGAGAGAAAATATACATTCTATTCAAAGATATTTATATATGATCCTAATCAACCATTAGATGGTCGTGCGAAAAAAAAATCCCCAGTTGGACAAAGATGTTCTTGGAACAATTCGGGATACTCTCTCACATCATAACGTATTTTGCACTAGGTATTCTCAGGCAGACGAGACGTAGAGTAATGTCTATCCCACCGAGAAAGTTGTCGAAGTTATCCTTCACTACGAAGAATCTACTGATGAAAGGCAATGCAATTTTCCAACGAAATATGGATTATAATTCTCCTGAAGGCAAGTATTGGATTTACCGGTATATCTTAATAGTACAATGCATACTTTTCCTTGCATTAAGTTTTGAATTTTCCATACGGCGAGTTGAGTTCGCATCATGATATGTAGCAGCTGGATCGACACACATGAAAACATACTACAAAAAGATCAACTCCGAAATAATTTCACAACTTCCGTATTTCACGGCGTACTAACGAGTATTTTACTATCTTGAGAGCAAAAAACACTTTTTCAAGGGTACTCGGTGAATGCTTGGGCATCAATTGAGAATTGTCGCATGTATTATCTTAAGAAAATCAGGAGTAATCTACGAGAAGATTTTCACAAAAGTATAAAGACTCGATGGAATGTCGGCGAGAATCTCAACGATGTAGGCCTTATATTTTTCCATCGACTTTTATTGGTGATCCTAGGAATTCGTTAAAGATATATCAAGATTCAGTGACCGTCAGACGGTTTAACCATCATCCACATATCTTCGAATCAAGTTGGCATAAAACTAAAGATGCGCTTCTTTCCCATCAATGTTCTTCAGATTGTCCCGATCTCATATGTCTTCGAGTTGAAGAGAGACACATTGATGAAGAAATCAATGAAAGGAATGTGTTCGTTAAATTGGTTGTAAACATGTTCAGGATTAAATTTCAGAAACGTGGTTTACCACATATGCACGCTCTTTTGTTCTTGAATGGTCCTGAGAAAATTTGTAGAACTGAACACGTTGCCAAGTTTGTTTGGTGATTAAAAAAAACCGATCCCGTTTTGTTTGAGACCATTAGGAAATACATACTACATGATCCATGTGGTGCGGAAACGTGCATGAAAAACGAAAAATACAGCAGAGGATATATGAAAAAACATGTAGAAAATAAAAGTATTCATAAAGGTGGATATCCAAGCTATTGTCGACGCGAGAATTGTAAAGAGTCAATTGTCAGCACATTGTTGCTTCTTATAACCCTTGAATGTTCAAATAACACGTCAATGTTGAGTTATACGGCGGTGTAAGGGTTGTTAAATACATACAAAAATTTATCTACAAAGGTCATGATTGTGCGAAATTAATCGTCGGCGAATGTGACGAGGTGAAGAAGTACATTGATGCAAGGTATATTGGTCTAGCTGAGATGCTATGCCTATTAACTCATCTTTCCGGTCAACATAAAAATTTGTATGACGCAGCTAATTAACTAAACAAACTTAATTAATAGTTCTGCAGAAAAATATAGGTCAACATCGATGGCATACTTTGAGTACGATTCTAAGAATCCCATTGCTATAGAATATATTTATCAAGAACTTCCACAACATTTTAGTGTGGGACAAGAAAAAAAAACGTAAGGAAACATGGTTTTTCTATTGCAAGTGAACTGTATTATTTGCTTTATTACTAACTATTATGGCCGGTGTAAGCTCATTTGAACTTCAAAATAGTCAGGGCAGTGATGTTCAGAGCGGCATACATTACGCTTTGAATTTTAGGAGATGGCGGAGAATGGTTTAAGTGTCTACAGAAGGCATCAGTGATGCAGATCGGAATTCACCTAAGAAAACTTTTCAAAATTAGTCTTTTTCAATCTGGCATTTTGTGGTAAGAAATTGGACTATACATATGTGATGGTCCACATTTTAAACTACACATGAAATATAGCATCCAGAGACCTAATGATGAGTAGGTATTTCATTTTGGATAATGACTTTTGCACGAGCAACTACGTGAATCTACAAGTCTCTTGAGGATTTCGAAGATATTTCAATGCCAAAATTGACTAGGAGTGATATTGTTGGTGAAAAATCATCTAGGAGTGTTAGTACCTTCAACTTACAGTGCATGATTCCAAAGTCGATAAAGTAACAGGAAGTTGAATTCGGGTTAATCACCGGCGTACAATGTCGTGATTTTTTCCGCGAGATGTGGTGATACTAAAATATTTTTTCTCAATAGAAGTACAGGGAAGTGGTAATAAATTTCTATAGAACACAATAGCGTCAAGCTTCCGCCGAGCTGGGCACATAGTTCTGACTGCTGCTTCGTTTGAAATTATTTCACTTCTTTTGGTGAGGCCTTACATCACATCCAATGTTTAAGATTCCTATAAAAATATCTGGGAATAATGTCTATGGAGTCGAAAAATATTATCCACATCCATGCAACATAGATTCTTCGTTGAAGCAGTAGACCAAAAACATCATGATATTAGGGGTAAGAAAAGACCTTTTGGTGGAATTACTTTCGTTCTGAATTAGTTGCCAACATGGATCCATTTTTTTTTTTTTTTGATCTTCAGTAACGATGATTGGATTTAAAACTAACCAGAGATCAATATTGATGAAACTAAATCAAGTGATTGATATTTTCTTTCCGAAAAATATTTTTGTTGGAACTGTGTGCCTAAATATAGACTAATTCTATTAGTACCGATGTTATTGAAGTACGGGTACTTTGCAATGAAATAAGTTATCTATTATGTAAATTGACTAAGTTGTAGTATTTTTAAAAAGAATTTGGATACACTATCTAAGTTATAATATTCCTTAATGTATTGTTACAAAGGAAAAAAATATGTACACTTAAAACTAAAATGAGAGGTTGAGCCAGGGCCGTAAGGCCCCGGTGATACCTAGTACAAATATAATTATGCCATGTACAACACCCCAAGCAAACATCTTAAAAATTCCTAAATGATCCATAGTATTTTCTAGAACTATATAAATTCCTTTAATTTAACGGATATGGATGTCCAACGTATTTTCAAGGTTGCATCCGGGCCCGATCCGTTGTCCGTTGGATTTCAAAAATTCCATCCGCATCCAACTCATTAACGAACGGTCCGGGCATTTATCCGCAAATGAACGGTTGGTCCCGGTTAAATCCGCGGATGACGGGCCAAATGCTCGCCCCTAATTAAAGAATGCGAAATTGGGGGATAAAAAAAATAATTAGGGGATATGCATTACTTCTCCCAACCAAATGGGTCTGTTAAGGGGTGTTTTTGGGGGACAAAAATACTAAAATACCCTTCCCTCAGAATAAAAATCAAAAAACTTAAAATCAAAAAACAAAATCATATCCCCCATTTCCATCTTCACCTCTTATTAATCTCTTTTAGGGTTAGGGTCTTTGTTACTCCCACTCCCTTTCAAATTCGAAATTTTCCCCACTCCCTTTCAAATTCTCTTCTACTTCTCTGTCGGCCCCTCACTTTGAAAACAATTTTTTTTTTACATTCGGAAGTGATGAAGACCATGCCGGAGTGATGAAGACCATGTCAGAAATATTTTTTTTTACATCGCCGGAAGTGATGAAGACCTTGCCGGAATTGGTGAAGACCATGCCGGAAAATGGTGCCGGCATGCTTGGTAACTAACATTCAATGCCGTAACTAAGTGCCGGCATGCTCGATAGAAATCTATCAATGCCGGTAGTCAAGTGAAAAAAAAAATTGAAGTTTCCTGGATACTTTACATCATGTGCCGACATAGAAATTTAAGCAAAATACTGTGCCGATAGCAGTACCGTCATGCTCGAGAATTAAGTAACTGTGCCGGAAGACTGATTAAAACCAGGAAAAAAAAGGTTTTGAAGATCAAAACATTTATGAAAATTTCCAACAAATACCGCCATGGTTTTTTCGGTTGAATACAATGCCGATACCGAGTTATTTCAGCTGCAACAATGGTGGATTCAAAGAAAAAAAATCAAATTTTCAACCTCTTAGCAGCAATTCTCTCTTCACAATCATCCTCCACTTTCACCAAAAAAAGTTCCCTCTAAAAAAAATTTCCATTTTTCTACTCTCATCTCATTCACCCAAATACAAATACAAATACACACTAATCATTTAATAAATACTTAAGATTTTTACTAATTATTATTAACCACTAAACCTGATTAGTGAGGGGTAGGATTTAAAAAAAATACTGAGATAAGGTGTGACCCTGATTTAATATTTAGATGCAGTTTTTGTCTTTTTCCTCTATCCCCCTATTATTTTTTTTATCCCCCAATATCGCGTTCTAATTAAAACCCTAAACTATCTTATTTTTTAGAGTGCGACTAAGTGCACTCCCTAGTTAACCGGGGTGCACATTCCGTACATAGATATTGGTTGATTTGAAAATGGCGTTAAGAATTACTTTTCTTAGTAATCGATATAATTCCGAAATATCTCACGGATTTCGAGGATTCCTTTCTCTTTCGTTTTGCTTTCACTTCTTAACTCTGTAGATTGCCAAATAAAAACTATTCACAGTTTTTCTTTTTGTATCTGATCCTGGATAAGGAGAAACAAAAACCTTATCAAACCAAATTATCCCAACAATAAGCAGATCTAGATTCGGTAACAGTACAACAATTCTTAAATGGGAATTTTAACAAACTGCCACACTTCCAATTAGGTGTTCAAGAAAATGCCACCGTTTTTTTCAGAGTTTATAAAATGCCACAACCAAGTAGTGTTTCCGTCTGGACCCACCTAATTGGTCAAAAGTTCGCCGACCGAGTCAAGATTCTTACACCCGTCTATATATCGACGGCTCAAGATTATCTTCACGAGATAACTACACGTGTCATGTGTTAAATTACTATCCCATCCTTCACGAGATAACCAAACCAAGGCTTTTACTTTCTCATTTTTCATTTCGTTCTCTCCGTGTCTCTCTTTACCAATGGAGAAGCTTAGGTTAGAGAAAACTAGGGTTCTACGAGAGGGATTTGGTTTAGGTTGTGAATCCGAGTAAAGGGTTTCGGTAAAGTTCAAGATGAAGAAGAAGAAGAACAGCAAGAACAACCAGTTGTATGTTTTACTAAAACCCTAACTTCGTTATTATCAATTTCTCGAAGAAACCCATCTCTTTTTTTCATCTCTTTTTTTCATCTTCTTTTTCTCTTCTTTTCATTTTGTTACTTAAATCGATGTTGTTGGATGTTAGGGTTGTGAATCGAAGCATGAGTTGATGTTTGGTTTGATTGTTTTCTGATTTTTAATTAGGGTTTAATTTTCTCTGAAATTTTTCTGTAATTTTTAATTAGGGTTTGATTGTTTCAGTAAAGTTCATAGTGAATCGAAGCATGAGTTCAATTTCTGAAGTTTTTTTTTTTAATTATGGTTTTTAATCCTGATATGTAATGTAAGTAGGGCTTAAATTTTGCGGTTTTGTATGATTAGGGTTTAAAATGTTGGATTTGAGATATTAGTGTTTAAATTTTTTGGGAATTTGTATGATTAGGGTTTAAATTGTTGGATTTAAGTTCTTAGAAATTTGGGGGTTTACTGAAGTTTATTTTATTTGTTTACTTATGATGCAGTGATGAAACATATTATCCATATAGAGACATCAGCGTGTTGGTTATGGACAATAATATAACCTTGTTCTTCCCTCACATGGATAGAGAAAAATTGACCTCATGGAATTTGAGCAGATGTTGCGTGTTAAATTGCGCCTTTCTGAAAATGAATTTTCTAGTTTATATTGGATGATAGAACCATGTTTGCCCGAGATTATGGATAGTAATGAGGACTTGTTTAAGTTTTGGGAGCATGCAGTACCTGATGATAAAGGATTTATATGTTTACATTTGAATATATCAAATTCTGAATTTGGGAATGACAATGACTTCATTGAGGCTGCAATGGAACAACCAAATGATTGTGAATGATGAGACTCCAAAGAAGTCCCATAAGAGGATTGCTAAAAAGCCAGCTTTCAAAGGAAAAGTCTGTAAGGAGATCACCGTAAAAGACTCGTAAGGAGATCACCAAGGTTGGAAGCTCACCAAAGGTTGAAAACTCAAATGGAGTATCTAGGAAATTGTTTGTGGATCCGTTAAATGAAGTGGAATCTCGGTGGTTATTCTTGCCTTAGTCAAGCCAAAGGTTGTTTGTTCTAGCAGTGTACCAATTCAAGTGATCAAAACTTTAACCATGATTATCAAGTTGATGCAACAACAAGACCGATGAAGTGAACAATAATGATACAGGGGGTCGGCAGTGAAGACGAGGAGGAGAATGCGTACTAGAGAACATTACACATGGATGACTGTCACCCAATTGAAGACCCAAATGCTCCACCAATATATGACAAAGGATGAAGAGGATGATATTGATTATGAAGATATCGTCAAGACATATAAAGTTGGAGATGAAAGCACTGATTCAAGCAGCAGTGAAGAAGATAATGAAGAAGGTATGAAAGTATTAACCCTTTAATGTTTATAAATTGATGTCTATTTCCCCTTTCTTTAAATGTACTAACACTTTGATGTTGTTTGTTGATTGCAGTTGATGGTGGGAGTAATGATATTAATGATTGTACTGAAGAAATAGATGATAAAGATGCCAAACCAAAGTTTGATTACAAGAAATGGAAAGAAGACTTCAATATTCACAGTGATGAAGAAGAAGAACCTTTATTCCCTGTTGAAGAAGAGGTGGCTCCTGTTGATCCTACTAAGATTGAGGTAAAGTATGCTTTCAATAACAAGAAGGCATTTAAGAAACATCTTAGGGTTACTTGTGTAAAACATAATTATCGGACAAGGTTTACAAGAGTGACAAAACTAGATTAAGAGTCGATGTAGGTTTAGGGAAGAGTATGGCTGTGAATGGTTTGTAAATGCTAGCATAAAAGGCATGAGCCAACTTTTATTGTTAGGAAGGTTAATCTAGAACATACTTGTGTTGGAAATCCAAATAGTTTTAACAGATCTCGCTAATCCCGAGTTCGTAAAAGAGGTGGTACATGATAAGTTAAAGGAGACAAATTGGGGCCTTAATTCCAAAGCCTAAACATATAGCAAGAGACTTTTTTGTTACTCATAACATAGATATACCATATATTTGTGCATGGAAGGCAAGAAATCTTCTTTTAGAAGATCTGTTTGGTAATTATGAAGACAGCTACAAGGATGTACCCATCTTTTTGTGCAATGGTGGCTCATACTAATCCAGGGTCTGTTGCTAAATACACTTATGGAAAAAAAAGGTATACATCATGTTCAGTACATCTTATTTATGCTCTTCCCTTTGTTTATTTGTAAGTTATGCTTATTTAGTTACATAGTTTGGTTACTTAATGTGCAGATAAGACATTCATGAGCATGACTATTTCATTTGTTGCACCAATGAGAGGATTTCAGATGCAGAAGACCAGGTTATAGGGTTAGATGCATGCCATCTAACCGGAAAGCGTGGTGGTGTTCTAATGGCTGCAACAAAGACTTGATGGTCGAAATAATCTTGTACCTTTAGGCATTAAGGTATGTCGAGTGAAACTAAGGAGAACTGGACTGGGTTCCTCAAGGATTTGGCTCCAGCAATCAATGCACATGATGCTGGCAGAATTACCTTTATTTCTGATAGGCAAAAAGGCTTGTTGGAAGCTGTTCCTAAGGTTTTCCCTGGTGCAAGAGTTAGATATTGTTTCAGGTAATTAAGTTTAGCCCCTTGTATGTGTTTTTCTATTGTTTCAAGAACTTGAAAAAGTACTAACTCTACATTTGCATATGCAGGCACTTATACAAGAACTTCAAGAAGTACTACAAGGCACCAACCTTGCACAACTCCTTGTGGAATGCATGCAAAGCTTACAAAGTAAAGCATTTCAAGGTTTGTGCCTCTTTTGTGAAAAATACCCTATGTTTCTTGATTGTTAGTTTGTAGGTTATATATAAAATTGTGATTTTTTTTTTCAATATAGGAGCACTTTGACAAAGATATGCAAAGAAAATGCCGAGGTCAGAATATCTTAGGAAAGAAGATCCAAGTACTTGGTCTAGGGCCTATTTTGATCCCCTTAGTCATTGTGAGCATATGAATAACAATTTCTCCGAGTCTTTTAATTCCATGGCTTCTAATATGAGAGATAAACCTATTATCCAACTAGGTATGATGTATGGTCATTAGTCATGGGTTTGTTATTTAAGAGAAGGGAAGAATCTCGCTAAGTGGAATCAAAATGGTTTGGTCCCTCGCTTTATTAAATTGATAAATAAGATGCTTGACTTGGTTGGAAAGTTTGATACGATGGCGTGTGGTTGGACAAGTTTATTTGGTAACTAATGTGATCACCAAGAAAATATTCACGGTGAATATTGTAGACAAACAATGCACTTGTTTGCAATGGCAACTAAGGGGATTCCCTTGTCAACATGCCGTATGTGCATTGAAACTCGCTCAAAGCAAACCGGAAAGAGTAAGTGGTTATTCAATTACTTTTTGTAGTATTCATTTACTTTTGTTTTTGTAAGTAGTTTGTATTATTTATTGTTCCTAGTACACTCGACACAACTTTGTTTTATTGGTTGAACAGTTATTGTGCTCCTTACTATTCTCAGGAATATTATAGGACCACATATGCATATGTTTGTCAAACCATTAGAAGACATAATCGAATGGGACCAAAGATAAGGTAGATTTATAAACTTTTGTATTGAATGTGGTGCATTTACTTTTGAAGATATTATATATTTATTTTTCTCTTTTCCCTATTTAAGAATCAAACCCTTTAGGTTTCATTACTTTAACTTTCTCATTTCTTTTCTCTTCTTACGGGCAAACAACCATGAACATCAACTTAAACCCTCCTCCTTATCGAGAAAACTGGAAGACCAAAGAAAGAAGAGGAAGAGAAGTTATGATGAACTCGAAATCGTGGTGAAGAAAAGGAAGTGTGGAAAATGTGGATCTACTTAGGTCATAACAAGAGAACCTGTGTTGGTGGTGATGTTGGTAAAAACCAAACTGGATTCAAGCCAAGCACGGAGTATGATGCTGCAAATTGCACCTTCACTAGTAGAGATCAGCCTGAAAGTAGCACTGCAAAGGGTAAAGCCAAGGTGAACAGATCCAGAGGTACATCATCATTTGTTGGTGAGTCATCTGCAGGACCTAGCACTCAAGGAAGACCACCAGCATGTTCTAACACTCAGGGATCTACACAAGATAATCAAAAATGTCACTTTCGAACTTTGTCGGTATTGGATCTCACACCAAAATCTCTCTGTCACAAAGGGAAAGAAAACCAAGGCTAGGAAGACTAGGAAGTAGAAGTGTGTATGCTTTATTTTTCATTTTGTTTGTGTTAGATATGTTGTGGACAAGTATGCAGGTGTTGGTTAGTTTTTTTTTGGCTGCTTTAGACACTGATTCTGGTCTGGACATGTATATGTACCAGAAATCAGTTTTATTTTGATGGATAATCTTACTTTATGAATGGGAATGATATTAGTTAAGAACTAATTTTCATATTACATGTTAATTGTCTTTTCAAGTTCCTTACATATAGCATTGAGATTGAAACTTGAATAGATAACCCTATTTTTTGCAAAGAATGAAAAGGTGGTCTCAAAACCCATCTAAAAGCTTCACAACTGTGCGGATCAGTGTAAGCAATGTTTTTGTTGTGTTCATTTTTGCATATTCTCGGATACATTGATGATTTGCATTGTTCTTTGTAGCATTCTTGTTTATGCAAATGGGCATTCTTTGTAGCAATGGCTCTCTTCTCCACAAGCACAACAACAATTCTATTTAGGTAGCTTGATGACCACGGATTTGAGTGGATCAACGCGAAATCAAACCATTCAAAGTAGGTGCGGTAGGATTTGAACACTTCAAGAACATTTCTCCATCTGCTTCTCTTGTGTTTGATCTTAGTAGTTGTCTTATACCATTACAAGGTATATGCTTGCATCTAGAATACATCCAGTGGACAAACCTTAGACTCATGACTTCCTTGTTCACATGTTGAACATAGATCTAGGGTAGTTTGTTTGTCTAACTTTGTCTGTCTGCTGGTGCTCTTGCTACTACTATCGCAATCTGTTACTACTTGAAGAGTTTATCACTCTTTTGCTCATTTTTATGTGTGATTGAAAAGCTAGTGTGATGAACTTCTGAAAGAAATTGAGTAGTGAAGAGTTTGGGTTCTTCACTACTATATATACAGCTTGAAAATGATGAATATGACCGTTACATGACCGTTATAATGAGGGGTAAAATATGGATCGTCGATTTTTTTCTCTTAGATTCGTTCCACGTGTATTCCGACCGTTATCAAATGTTGCACGTTTTTTTCACGTGCGCCGAGTCGCGAGTTAACTCGGTGCTCAATCACTGGTTAACTCGTTCCAGTTAACTGATTCAGGGGCTTCAACGTCATTTTAAGCAGCTGATTTAATTCCACGTAAGCACTAACGGATACTAACACCAGTTAACTGTTTTCTCAAAAAAACGTGACGGAAAAAGTCAAGTGTGTGGCATTTTATAAACTCTGAAAAAACGGTGGCATTTTCTTGAACACCTAATTGGAAGTGTGGCACTTTATTAAAATCCCCTTATTAAATTAATCATCATCGGAGGACCTCTTGAGTATTAGGTGTTGAGATGTTCGATCGTTTTCCTTCTCTGTCTCAAAAACGTTTAATGATCAACACCAAAAACGAATTCTTTGGCATTGTTATTATACGTCTCCGCCGAGGGTAAATTGCCCTTGATCGAAGACACAGCTTCGCATATATATTTTAGGGCCAAATTGTAAGAAGATAAATGAGAATTATTAATTGGTTGGAGGAGATACTGCTGATCTTAGGTAGCAGTTGGACAAAACATAGAAATCACGTAGGGAAGTTCATTAGGATTTTGTTCCATTAGCATCTCCACAGCTCCACTACATGGCCCATCTAATTTCCATCCTTCTTGTTCAAAAAATGAAATCAACGGGGAGATACTCTTGTCTTAGTTGTAAGCAGAAGGGTACATTATTTATATGTCCCTACTTTTGAAACCCAATAAATATGTCCTTATACAACAATAAATATGTCCCTACTTTTTTATAACCTTATCCATTTAATATTAGATTACCTTACTACCCTCAACTATATAATATTTTTCTTTATTTCAAAATACAACAAATTTCTTCCTCTACCACTTCACCACCACCACTAGCACCACCAACACTAACATTCAACTACCATTCCACCACCACCGTTCAACAACCACCACCTACCAACCGCCACCACCACTAATATTCCACCACCACTCCTTCACCGCCACCATTACACCACCACTAGTCCTCCACCACCACTAGTCTGTTGCCGCCACCACCACAAGTTCTTCGCCGCCACCACCACCGTCACCGACGCCGCCGCCGCCACTGGTTCAAAATATTTTTGTATCAACAACAATAGTTGATCCAAATAAAAATAGAACCAAAAGTAGAAGTTTATCTAGTTTAGGGGATCAACAATGATAGTTGATCCAAGAAAAAAGGATCAACTGTAGAAGTTGATCCAATTTTAATGGATCAACAATGGAAGTTGATCCATGTAAAATTGGATCAATAATGATAATTGATCCATGTAAAATGGAGTGAACTTGGCGTGAGTCGAACACGCATCATCTGACATGGAGTCAGTCATGCTACCATTGCACCACAAGTTCAACATTGGAAGAAAATTACATGATTTAAACTACAAAGCATGAGTTCAAAGGATCAACAACAGGAGTTGATCCCATATAGATGGATCAACAACCATAGTTGATCCAAAAATATATGGATCAACAACCATAGTTGATCCAATATCACTGCCTGCTTCAACCCAGATAACCACCATATTTCATTACCTGTAGCTTCATAAACACCAACGGCTCCAAGATCACTTCAAAACCAATCTCGACAACTACAACAACCTAACCACCATTCTACTACTATTTCCATGACTAATTTCTCATTTGTACCTCTCCACCATTACCGCCACCAACAAATCACACATCTCCAAGAAGACCACCACCACCAAAACAACCAGAACCAAAATCCAACACCAACTTCATCATTCCAACCAAAACCACCATAGTTGATCCAATAAAAATTGGGTCAACAACAGAGTTGATCCAAAATATATGGATCAACAACCATAGTTGATCCAAAATATATGGATCAACAACCATAGTTGATCCAATATCACCGCTCGCTTCAACCCGAGATAAACACCATATTTCATTCAAAGAACAAGCTTCAATCTCTCAGAACAACAACTCATACCAATACCGCCACTACTCACACAATAAAAGCCACCACTATCACTGCAAAGTGCAACAAACATCCAAAGACCACCACTATAACAACACCTTCCACCACCACCACCACCACAACAACAACAATACCAAAATATTTCTATCACCACCACCACCACCACCACAATAGTACAACAAACTACATTTGCTTGGTTTAGAATGAATCACAAATCAAGAGCTCAATTTAAAATCGAAATAAAAAAAGAAACCATGTTGAATCAACACTAAAAATCAAACCCAAGATCAAATTTAGGCTACTACTTAGAATAACAGTAAGAGATCAAACTTATCTTCATAAACACCAACAACTTCAAGATCAGCTTTCACCCATTTCTTGCACAACAGTAGATCCATCTCCCTTCTTAATGACTCGAAATCAATCACCGACTTAAGAACATCTCATATCATATAACTTCGATTTCAAATAAGAATATTGTTTTTGAATCTTCCAATTAGCAAAACCCAACCTTCGATTTCATCTACAAACCATGAAAATCATCATTCACCATAACCTACACGATTCAAACAAAGACTGTCTCATAATCTCCGAGATCGACATCAACATTTCTATTTCTCGATCTGTTCCCTCTTCCCGTGGCTTAATCTTCACATAAATCCCATCTCGCCTTTGTTGCTTTGTCTCTCAACATCTTCTCGATCTCTAATTCAATCACGTAACTCTCTATCTCTCAAATTTTAAATCGAAATCAAACTCATCTGATTCAATCTTTAACTCGTAATCCACTCGAAACTATCAAATCGAGATCCAAAATCAAATTAATCTTTGTATCTGGTTTGAAATCATTTGAAATCGAAAGTATAATCGTAATAGATAGATTTCTAGAGACCGACGGTATCATCTAACGGCAGAAGATCGTCGGTGGTTGCTCGTGTTGCCTGTGGTGGTGGCGTCGATGGAGATCGTGGTGGTGGTGAGAGGCGATGGAGATGATATGGTGGTGAGAGCGTTGATTTTTTTTCCTTCGGTGATAAAAATTAAGAATTGAAGAAGAAAGAAATAAGAGAGGGAGGTTAAATAAGGAATTATAATAATTGTGTTTTTAAAAGTATTTTCAATTATGCCATCGGGGACATTTGTAAAAGTCGGTAGGGATATTTGTGAAGACTCATCAAAAGGAGGGACAATAATTCAATTACCACTAAGCAGAAAACCCCTGAGATGGGAACTAACAGAGAAAGTGAAATGTTGATGGTCGAAACGGTGATTCATAAAGTTGAAATTGATAATCAAAATTAATCATTAATCAGTTGGATTATCAGGTGATGGTCGAAATTGCGAGTGGTGTCCCAAATTCTATCTTCAAATAAGAGAAAATAAAAAGATAGATTAGGTATTCGTTTTCTTTTTCTGTAATTAAAATTAAAAAAGAAATATAGAATTTAATTATCGACAGTGGTAGTGAAGAAAATCTGGTAGCCAAGGGTTTATCCAAAACCCTAGGTTTGGAAGAAGAAGAGCACCTCAATCCGTATAAGGTTGGATGGATCAAAGGGGGTGGAGAGATGTGGGTGACCAAAACGTGTAAGGTACCTATTTCTATTGGGAAAAAATATGCTGATGTTGTTAATTGTGATGTTGTGGAGATGGATTGTTGTGATTTGATTTTCGGTAGACCTTGGTTATATGATACTGATGCAATCCATAGAGGAAGGAGCAACTCATACGAATTATGTGGGGTAAAACCAAAATCATACTGATGCCCGGTAAACACAAGTTACCAGAAGAAGGTAAGAATGTAGAAAAACTAAAAATGTATTTCATACCGTGGGTGGTCGTGCACTGCAGGAGCAAAAATAGGCGAAGGGCTTGCGCTGATCCTCAAGGGAAAAGGAGAAGAAAATTCAAAACCAGACCATGAAAAGGTACGACCCTTATTAGATGAATTTCAAGACTTGGGACCAGTTGAGTTACCAAGTGGTGTTCCACCTTTGCGAGATATTCAACACCATATGGACCTTGTACCAGGTGCTAGTCTACCAAATCTTGCTCATTACATATGAGCCCACAAGAGCACGAGATACTTCGAAAAGAAGTCGAAGAATTGTTGAAGAAGGGAGTTATTAGAGACATCATGAGTCCATGTGCAGTGCCGGCTCTGTTAGTTCCAAAAAGGATGGAATTTTGAGGATGTGTATCGACAGTCGGGCCATTAACAAAATCACTATCAAATATGAGTTCCCTATACCGAGGCTAGAAGACCTATTGGATCAACTGGCCCGAGCGACAATTTTTTCCAAAATTGACTTGAAGAACGGCTATCACCAAATTCGAATACGAGAAGGCGATGAACGGAAAACTGCATTTAAGACAAACGAGTGGCTCGTGATGCCGTTTGGTCTATCAAATGCACCCAGTACCTTCATGTGGATGATGAATCAGACGATTCTCAAGTTGTTTCTGGATAAATTTGTAGTTGTCTATTTTGACGACATCCTAATCTACAGCAAGACGGAGAGTGTACATCTCAAGCACTTAAGGTTCGTCGTGGAGGCTTTGCGAGAAAACAAGCTATATATGAACGTCAAGAAGTGTAGTTTCATGATGAGCGGTATCTTATTTTTGGGTTTTTATCATGGGAGCAGATGGAATACGGGTTTATGAAAAAAAAAAAAAAGGTGCGAGTAATCCGTGAGTGGCCAACTCCAAAGACACCAACTGATGTCCGTAGCTTCCTGGGTCTAGCAACATTCTACATGAGATTTATTCGAAATGTTAGTACTATTACAACCCCTATCACAAACTATCTTAAGAAGGGACGATTTACTTGGGAGAGGAGCAAGGAAGCAGTTTCGAGAAAATCAAAGAAAAATTGTGTGCCTCACCCGTATTGGCGTTGCCTGATTTTACTAAGTTGTTCGAAGTTGACTGCGATGCATCTAAGAACAGAATCGGTGCAGTGCTCTCACAAGAAGGGACCAGTTGAATACATGAGCGAGAAGTTGGGAGAATCACGACAACGCTGGACATTGTATGAATCAGAATTTTATGCAGTGGTGAGAGCCTTGAAGCGGAGAGCATTATTTGTTGCATAGAGAATTTATTCTCTATAGCGATCATCAAGCTTTGAAGTACTTGTACCCAAAAGACCGTGAATCCCATGCATTCCAGGTGGGTTACTTTTATTCAAAAATTCAACTTCATTTTGAAGCACAAGTCAGGCACACAAAATAGAGTAGCTGACGCGTTGAGTAGGAGAGATACTTTACTAACTGAGCTCAAGATTGAATTAGTTGGGTTTGAAGTTACTAAGGAATGCTATGTAGGTGACCCCCGACTTTGAAGAAGTTTGGGAAAAGTGTAATCAAGGACGTCCAAAAATGGATTACCATATTCAGGAGGGATAACTTTTTAAAGGGAATCAACTGTGTCTGCCACATACGTCACTCCGTGAGTCAGTTATACGCGAATTGCATGGTGGCAGTTTAAGTGCTCAATTGGGCAGGGAAAATACTATAAGTTTGGTGTCTGATCGTTATTTTTGGCCTCAACTCCGGTGGGATGTGGGTAAAATCGTGGAGAGGTGCTAAGTATGCCAAACAAGCAAAGGTCGTGCTCAAAACACTGAGTTATATATGCCGTTACCGGTTTCAGAAAACATTTGGGAAGATCTGTTGATGGACTTTGTATTGGGACTGCCGCGTACACAACGAGGTAAGGATTCAATTCTAGTAGTCGTAGATAGATTCTCCAAGATGTCGGCACTTTATTTATTATATGAAAACCGATGATGCGTCGGGAGTAGCTGGTTTGTTTTTTCGCTAGGTAATTCGCGTACATGGTATGCCAAAGACCATAGTATCCAATAGAGATACGAAATTCACCAGCCACTTTTGGGGATTTTTGTGGCACATGCCACCCACAAACTGATGGGCAAACTGAAGTTACTAATAAGACTTTAGGGAATATGTTAAGGTGTCTATGTGCAGGAAAACCAAAGCAATGGGATGTCAATCTCCCAAAATGGAGTTTGCTTACAATAACATGAAAAATGCTTCTACTGGAAAGTCACCATTTGAGGTGGTATACACCCAGGTTCCCAAGCTCAAGCTCTCTTTGGACTTAGCATCGTTCCCTGATGTGCCTAATAAAAGTGTAGCTTCTGAACACTTAGCTGAAAGGGTGACACAGATTCATAATGAAGTTATTGAACATTTAAGAAAGGCCAATGAAGCTTACAAGGCTAGGGTTGATAAACACCGCAGAGTTCAAACTTTTGAAGTTGGTGATCTGGTGATGGTGGATCTGCGAAGGAATCGTTTTCCAGTAGGCACTTATGGCAAACTCAAGCATAAGAAGTATGGTCTGGTTCGCATTTCACGGAAAATCAACGACAATGCATATGTGGTAGAACTTCCTGGCGACATGAATATCTCCAACGCTTTCAATATGTCTGACATTTATCACTACTTTCCAGATTGTCCTTTATGCTGATGCCGACTCGAGGTCGAGTCTTTTCGCAGTCGAGGAGCCTGATACGGGACGTATCTAGTGAAGGCTAGTTCTTTCTTTTACGGGTCTTGGACCTGAGTTAAAAACAATATCTTTTCTGTTTCAGTTTTAAAACCCTAGACAATCTTATTTTCTCTTTAGCTTGGTTAGCTCATTTTTATGCAGACTTTTGAAGTTATTGTTTAAGTCTTTGAGAGTATTAATCAATTGATTGATTGAGTTTATCATTTCCTGTGTTAATCTCCTGGATTGGAGTTGTTATTGGTTTGTTTACCGGAGTGGATTCTCCGTGTGGTTAATTGTTTCAATTGCTTCTTCTGTGCCTTATCACCCTTCTAAGAAATGCACACATGAACTAATTTCCTTTTGCTTTCCCTTGCAATAAGATTGTAAAAAACAAAATCAAGTACTCTAAGCTTAACAAAATGGGTAACCCTGATTTAAAAAGGTTTCCCCAATTTGCAACTCGTATAAATTGCCACCCCCACTTATCCTATTTACCACCCTTATGAATTTTGAAATATCCTAAATATCACCTTTTGATTTATACCTAACAATAAAACCACCCCAATTACTAAATTTAAAAGGAAGAAAAAAACCTGGCGTCATTAGGGGCGACCCTGAAAGAATTAGGGCGACTGAATAAGACAAAATAGGTTGAAAATACTTATATGTCCCTTTATAATCGGTAGTTTGGTATTTTTTTTTATCTACCGATTGTGACTATGTTCTTCTCTTCTTTGAGAAATCCAAAATTCCATTGCTTTTGAAAATTTTGAATTTCGGACTACTACCACAATCGGTAGATAAATAATATCACGATAGTTATAATAAACATCACGAAACTACCGATTGTGCAAATAGAGAAATTCATAATTCCATTGGTTTTTGAAAATTTCGAATTTGGGACAACTACCACAATTGGTAGATAAATGAACATCACCAGACTATCGGTAGATAATAAACATCACGAAACTACCGATTGTCAAAGTAGAGAAATTCAAAATTCCATTGGTTTTTGAAATTTTCGAATTTAGGGCTACTACCACAATCGGTAGATAATGAACATCAAGAAACTACCGATTGGACAATCGGTAGATAAAAAACTTCACGAAACTACCGATTGTGCAAATAGAGAAATTCAAAATTCCATTGGTTTTTGAAAATTTCGAATTTAGGGAAACTACCACAATCGGTAGATAAATGAACATCACCAGACTACCGATCTAGAAAATAAACATGACGAAACTACCGATTGCGCAAATAGAGAAATTCAAAATTCCATTGGTTTTTGAAAATTCCGAATTTATGGCGACTACCACAATCGGTAGATAAATGAACATCTCCTGACTACCGATTGTACAATCGGTGGAAAATAAACATCACGAAACTACCGATTGTGAAAGTAGAGAAACTCAAAATTCCATTGATTTTTGAAAATTTCGAATTTAGGGCAACTATCACAATCGGTAGATAAATGAACATCGCCAGACTACCGATTGCACAATCGGTAGATAAAAACATCACGAAACTACCGATGGTGCAAATAGAGAAACTCAAAATTCCATTGGTTTTTGAAAATTTCGAATTTAGGGCAACTACCACAATCGGTAGATAAATGAACATCGCCATACTACCGATTGTAGAAAATAAACATCACGAAACTACCGATTGTGAAAGTAGAGAAACTCAAAATTCCATTGGTTTTTGAAAATTTTGAATTTGGGGCTATTAGCAAAATCGGTAGATAATTAACATCACCAGACTACCGATTGTACAATCGGTAGATAAAAAACATCACGAAACTACGATTGTGAAAGCAGAGAAATTCAAAATTCCATTGGTTTTTGAAAAAAATTAATTTGGGGCTACACCACCAACACTACCGATTATGGAATGAACTACCGATTATGGGGTTAGTAGAAAAAAGAAGGAGGCATACCAAATTAAACTACCGATTGTAATTTTATCTACCGATTATGGAGGGTAAAATTGTCATTTCGAAAAATAGGAGATAAGGGGTGGGTGACCTTGTTTTTCTTTTTGTGTCGCCCCTAATTCTTTCAGGGTAGCCCCTAATGACGCCAGGAAAAAAACACTAAGTTATAAACAATTTCTTCTTCACCATCTTCACCCGCCGACCACCTGCTTCTGCTCAATCTCCAACCATATACCACTCCACCACCACCATCTCTCTCCTTTCTTATTTGAGAAATTAAAAAAAGTCATTAAAAAAAAGTTATTGTTCATGTCGTGATACCCTGAACAACCACCCATGTTGCGGATGATTAACATAAGCTTTGGATTCAAATTGTTATAAATAAATGAATTGAATAATTTATTGGTTTTGATTAACATAAAACAAATAAGAATCGTGAATTTAAACAATGTTTGTTGATTAACAATTAACATTTGTTTTATCTAAGATTTAGATATTTTTCCTACATTTTTAACAATGGGATCTTCAATAAGATGGTTTACTAGTTGTTCACTGATTAATTTGTTCACTGATTAAACATAATTCTTATCTAGGTTTTAATGGTTTATCAATGGAGAGGAAGGAGAAGAATGATTTTTTTGATGAAAAAGTGATTATTGAGGAAGAAGAAAAATAAGAATTGTAATAATTGTAGTCAAATTAATTTGACTTTTCTAGGTGGTAAATAGGAAAATGCAACACTGAAATGTACTATTACTTTTTATATTTTGATATGAGTGGCAAATAGGGAAAGTGTGGGTGACAAATAGGTGAAACCTTTAGAAATATTAGATTAAGTTACTGTCAACAAAAATCGATACAAAAACTGAGACGGCCAAAGTCAAAGGCGATTTGAAAACGAATTTCATTCTAGGGTTTCTTCGTTTCTTCGACGCATCTCCTCTGGTGAGATGCAGTCTTCTTCTCCGGCATCTAATCCTCTAGTGGTATCCTCCATCCCCCTAGAGGTATCTCGTTTGGAGGGATCTAAAGATGATAAGGTGGCTGGGAATCAATCTTCAGATCCTGTGTTTCCCCCAGGTTTTGAAAATGGTCCTTCTTCTGGTTCTTTAGCTTCAAGAGCTGCGTGGTCTTCTTTGTTTGATCAACAAAAGGAGCCGGTTATTTCTGTGAATATGGATTTTTATTCATACCCTGTTATTGATGGTAAGAAAGCTAAGGATATTCCATATGAAGTTTTTGATGAAGATATTCGAATGTGTGAAGATAAGGTTATTGGAGCCTTTGTGGGACGAGGATTAACTTTCAATTGGGTATGTAATGCTGTCAATCGAGCTTGGAAGCCTAAAGGTAACATTCAAATGACAATTCATGGTGATCATATGTTTATCTTTGATTTTAATTGTCCTGAAGACAGAATCCGTGCTCTAAAGATGGGTTCTATGTTTATCTCTAATCGATTATTCATTATCAAACCTTGGTCCAGAACAGTTGAACAAGAAATTGCTGAATTGAAATCAATCCCAGTTTGGATGAATTTTAGAAATGTTCCATTGTTCATGTGGAACAAGAAGGGGTTGAGCATGATAGCTAGTTTTTTAGGCAAACCTTTAATGATGGAATAACAAAACTTGAACAACACTAGAATGAGTTATGCAAGAATATGTGTTGAAGTAGATGTTACTTGTGAATTCTCTGATTCCTTCACATTTACTGTTGGAGGAAAGGATAAAGTAAAGATTCAAATGGAGTATTCATGGAAACCTCCAAAATGTACTGAGTGTGCAGTATTTGGCCACTGCTCTTTAAACTGCCCAAAACATGTTAAATCTTCACCAAAAGTAGTACAAAAATGGGTGCAGAAAAAAACTACTACAAGTGTGGATCAGGAAGGATGGATTGCAAAATCTAAATCTGGGGTACAAAACAATGACATGGTTACTGAAGTTACAGATAAGGAAGTTCAACAAATAGCAATGGAAACTGATCTTATAGTTCCAGAACCAGAAGTTACAGTATTGCAGGAGATAACTGTCAGAAAAGATACTAATGTTAATGATTTTATTGCTTCTAATCCTTTTTTCATCTTGGATAACTGTATGGAGAATTCTCAAGAGCTACCAGCTGAGCATAATAAAGAAAACTTCCAAGCTTTGATACAAGCAGCTCAACTCAAATCAAAAGAGCTTGAAGCCTCTAGTTCTGGATCAAGAGCACATTTTCAGAAAAGGGAAGGTTTATTACCACCAGCAATCAATCTATTTCCTAAGATTGCAGACTTAAAGAAGTCTGCTACAGGTACCATCTCTATCCCTAAATTAAAATGAGTTTCAACATGGGATGTTGGAACATCAGAGGTCTTAATGATCCTCTGAAACAATTAGAAGTTAAAAATTTAATAAGGAATAATAAACTTTCCATCATTGGTATTGTGGAGACTCATGTACATACTTCTAATAAAGCTAGAATAAGAAATTTTATCAATCCTTCATGGTGTTTCTTGGATAATGATAGTGTTACCGGTATTGGGAGAATTTGGGTAGCTTGGGATCCTGGTGTTATTCAAATTAGTTTGATAAGCTCTTCCCCACAAGCTATTTTCTTAGATATTTCCTTCTCTTCCATGTTGAGTTTTGTGGCTACTTTTGTGTATAGAGATAATTACTATGTTACAAGAAATTATTTATGGGATTCTATCTCTGTTTTTGCTTCTTTCAATGTTAGATCATGGGTCTTATTAGGGGATTTTAACTATGTCCTTTATCCTTCTGAAAAAGTGGGTGGTGCTCTAGTCTATTCTCTTCACTATCAGGATTTATCTAGGTGTGTTCAGTTTTCTCAACTTTTGGACATGCCCTATTCTGGTTGTTTTTATACTTGGTCAAATTGTCATCATGATGGTACTATTATAAGATCTAAACTGGATAGAGTGATGGTTAATATGATATGGATTCAGCAATTTCAATTATCTAAAGCAGATTTTCTCTTACCTGGTATTTCTGATCATTCCCCTAGTATAGTTTCTGTTTTTTGAGAAGAAAAAACATGGCCCTGCACCTTACAGATTTTTTTAATTTTCTATCCGAGGATAAAGATTTTATGGAGCTAGTCAAAAAGGGTTGGAACATTACTGTGAGAGGTAACTCCATGATTGTTTTTGTTACTAAACTCAAAAGTGTGAAGCATGAACTCATTCTCTGGAAAAAATTTAGATTCAAGAACATCTCTGCTCAAGTTATTAATGCTAAAGAGAAAATAGATTCTGCTCAACTATTGCTTCAATCTCATCCTCTTGACTATGAGCTAGCTAGAAGAGAAAGATTGTATGTAGCTAAATATGTGAAATTGGCAAAATATGAAGAGTATGCACCTAAACAACAATCCAGAATAAAATGTCTAGATTTGGGTGATTCAAATACATCTTTCTTTCATAACTCTCTTAAGGAAAGAAGATCTAGAAATAACATCCTATCCTTGCACAGTAGAGAGAATGTCAAATTGAAGGAGGATACAGAGATAGCTCATGAATGTATTTCTTTATACTCTGAATTATTTGGTACTGATTTATCTAAAGAGCATTCTAATACTTCTTTTAATCTAAGTTTTGATGCCCGTGTTCAACAAGATGATGTTGCTGATCTTATCAAGCTTGTAACCAGAGAAGAAGTGATTAATGCCTTACACTCCATTGGTTCAAGCAAAGCCCCAGGCCCAGATGGTTATTCTAGTCACTTTTTTAAGGCTTGCTGAAGTATTGTGGGGGATGATTTAGTTGCTGCTGTCCAAAATTTCTTCAAAAAATCTAAACTTTTAAAAGAAGTTAACAGTACCTTCATTACTCTGATTGCTAAGAAGAAAAATCCCTCATGTGTTACTGATTACAGACCCATTTCTTGTTGTAATGTTACTTATAAGTGCATTACCAAGATAATTTCTTTAAGAATGAAGAAAATTTTGGGAGGTATCATTAGTCAGAACCAATCAGCTTTTATCTCAGGTAGATCAATTCAAGACAACATCATGGTGGCTCATGAACTGGTTAGAAATTATCACAGATCAAAAGGTTCTCCCATATGTGCTCTTAAAATAGACCTGAAAAAAGCCTATGAGACAGTAAAGTGGGATGTTATTTTCTATATGCTAAAACAGCTTGGGTTCCCAGATATTTTCATTAACTGGATTAAATTGTGCGTTACTTCAGCTAGATTCTCTATAATTATCAATGGCTCCCCCTATGGGTTATTTGGTGCCAAGAGAGGGTTGATCGACAAGGCTGCCCTATTTTTCCATACTTGTTTGTTCTTGCAATGGAAATGCTAAGTGCTACTCTCCTTCAGCAGGTCAAGATTCTGAAATTTGGTTTTCATCCAAGATGTAAGTTGACAAGCCTAACCCATTTATGCTTTGCTGATGATGTAATGATTTTCTTTAAGGGTTCTGCTGCAGCGGCCTCTAGTCTAAAAGAAGCATTGGATGAATTTAGTAATAGCACTTGCCTTGAAATAAACAATCTGAAGACTTCTCTGTTTTATTCAGCTGTGGATGAGACAACTTTGCAACAAATTATTCAGATCTTTAATTGTTCAGTTGGGGAGCTTCCAGTTAGATATCTTGGAGTTCCACTTTTATCTACTAAACTCTCTTATAAGGATTGTCTTCCTCTTCTTGAGAGAGTTGATGAGAGAATCTACTCTTGGAAGACCAGTTTCCTTGCTTATCCAGGCAGAGCTTTACTTATCAAAGCTGTCTTATGTGGAATGCTTTATTTTCTGGTTCTCATGCTTTGTTCTACCAAAGAGAGCTATCAAGGAACTAAACACTAAATTTAAAAGATTCTTATGGAATGGAGCTGAGCTAAAAAAGGGTTATAATCCAATCAGATGGACTCTTACTTGTCATCCTTATGAAGAAGGTGGATTGGGAATCAGGGATCTTGAAAACACTAATATTGCAGCTAATATAAGGCACATCTGGGACTTAGTTTCAGGGAAAAATACTATTTCGACCTCTTAGGTTAAAAGCAACCTAATTAAGAACAAAGATTTATGGGCTATGAATATACCTCAAGACTCTTCTTGGTGCTGGAGAAGAATCTTGGACCACAAGGAGATTGCTAAGAAGCATATTGGAGTTCTTCTAGGGAATGGAGAAGCTACAAATTTCCTAAAATAAAATTGGCACTCAAAAGGGATAATTATAGATTGGGTTGATCCTCAATTCCTTGATACTATTGGAGTTGCAGATGCTTCCAAAGTAGCTGACTTTCTTTCTATTAATGGATGGGTTTTCCCTGATTTCATGGAAAGGACGTTCAAGAAACTGTTGCTGAAATTTCCCTAACTGAGTACAACTTATCTGAAAGTGATCAAATCTTCTGGAAGTCTAGTTTCTCAGGTAAATTTTCCATGAAAGAAACTTATACAGCTTTGTCTGATCAGTTAGATAAACCCATATGGAATAACCTAGTTTGGTTTAAGAAACATATTCCCAGACACTCTTTCATCACTTGGCTTGCCTTTCTCAAAAGACTTAAAACTAGAAGTAAGTTACTCAAGTGGGGTGTAGTGTCATATGCTTCTTGTGTTTTCTATGGTTATGCCCTGGAATCTGAAAATCACTTGTTCCATGAATGCACCTTTTCTTCTAGTATCTGGAGGGGGCTTCTGCTAAAAATGGGCATTATTAGGGAACCAACCAATACTTGGGATGAGGAAATTGAGTGGTGTTCTCAGACTTTCACAGGACCAAGCAGTTTTGCTATGTGTTGATGGGTGAAAACTACTCCTGCAGAATTTGGTAATTCGGGGTGTGGATGAGGAATGAATCTAAACCTTCAACAAATGCACTGCGCGGTGAGTGCTTGTAGATTCGAGAGATCAATCAGTGCAAGTCCGGCCTAAACCAAGAAATGGCCGTTCCAGACTTGTTTCGGTCACAAAGTGAAGGAGATGGGGTTGATCTTAGGGAGGGAAGCGAAGAAGGTGTTGAGATTGTGAAGGTGTTGGCTTGCTTATGACTTGTAACAGAAAGATGAGCAAGCTTACGGTAGATGCAAGCAGGCTCTGGGTGTTTGAATACGGTTTTTGTATTAACACTTGGTTTCTGTCGTCTGAACTTGTGTTGTTCTGTCCTGCCTGTTTGAAATAGGGCGGAGAACCTATTTATACAAGTCATTGAGCCTCATTCACGTTTCTCGTGGGAAGTGGAGGTAGTGGAATGATGGAGTAGTGGAGTTGTGTGTCGGTAACACACGACCAGTCTTGCCCACTTTTCCCTGTTCATCTCTAACCGTCCATGACTTCCTAACACGTTCTTGTGATGGCGCGTTGCACGCCGCACGCCGTAAACCGCCGCACCAATACCCCAGATATGTATCCCCGATTTGTGACATGATTGATGTCTGGAATGTGGATCGTGGATCCACGAAAGATAGCATGTAATGCTGAATTGAATAATCTGCGTTATTCGGAAGTCGATACTTGTGAAGTATCGTGTGTATTTTATGCAGTGCTTGCATTGTGGTGTGGTAAGGTGATGGGTAATGACGCCTTGCCGACCAATTGACTCCCAGACTGTTGTATAACCAAGTCGGTGAAGTTGGACGGATGAGATGAGCTTTGAGACACTCATCTCGCGACCGTTAATGAGTATTAGGTTTTTGAAGAGGTGCGCAAGCATCACTCTCCCGACCTTGGTCGAAACCAAGCATGGGAAGGATTTTGGAGAGGACCGACCATACATGCGTGTTGTGACATGATGGTGTAGGCGCCGTATTCCGTTCCCTCATGAAAGCGCGATCCGGGCCACTCAATTTGACCGCAAAGAGGAGTGGTTGAGATCGGTTTCATGGCAAATCTCTTACCGCAAAGGAATTGGTAACCGCGTGATATTCAGCTCACGTTCCAAGACAACCGCCCTTGGTCGGTCTTGGTCGGTCTTGGTCGGTCACTCTAGCGTGTAGGTGGCGGGCTGGTGTTCACGCCCATGTCTCACCGTCCCATGAAAACGTGATCTAAGCCACCCACCGTCCCAGGTGATGTTGAGTGGTCGAGATCGATTTGCAATTTGGGAAGTGTATCCACGCATGTTTGAGCGGGCGTTTTGATTGGCCGGGCGTGATACGCCTTGGCCGACCGCATGAAGAGGTAGATGGGCCCACGGTGGTCATTCTGTATGACCGACTTCGCTTAATCTAATCTGTGACCCTCCATTCGTGCCGGAGAAGATGGACGCGCGTGATGGCTTGAACCCTAATTTTGGCTTTCAAAGCCGCGCGACCATGCTATTTCAAAGTGACGAATGTGTTGTAACCAACCATGGTTGGTTTTGACCGATTGGTCAAGTGTGTAGGCGGTCACATGGTGATTGTGTCGACATGCTCCGGCCCTTTGAGTCTGCATCAAAACCCTCCATCTATACCTGCGAAGATGGATGGTTGAGACCATTTTGTGGCACATGTAATATGCCGCAAACCCTAATTTAGGTTTTCCGCCCATAATGCTTGGTATGGACGGTTTCTTGGCAAGCAAAGGCCAATGGTCGACCATGCGGGGTCGGCCGTGTGTATTCCATACCGCTTGGGGGTGATGGAATTGATCCGGGTCGTCCAATCATGCTTGTGGAGTTGGATGACTGCGATCGGATCATATCCTGGCAAGCTAAGGCCGTGGGTATTCCATACCATGCTTAGGGTGATGGAATTGATCTCGTGGTCATCCAATCATGCTTGTGGAGTTGGATGACTGCGATCGGATCATATCCGGAGACCGATACGATCAAGTCCTGGATGCTCAATCGGGCTAGTATAACACACCGAGAGGGGCTCAATCGGGCTAGTATAACACACCGAGAGGGCTCGGGCTAGTATAACACACCGAGAATCAGCCGGTACGGGTATTTCGTGCATGGTTTCATTAGAGTGCTTGGAGGTTCGTGTTACTCGTATGAGTAACACTCAGTCTCATGCCACACCGATAATGATTCATTATAGTGCTTGGAGGTTCGTGTTACTCTATAAGAGTAACACTCACCATCATGCCACACCGATAATGAGTACGGAAATACAAGGCTGAATTAAGTGAGGGAGTATCCAACACTTATAAATGGCTTTATCTTTTACAAGATGTCAGCGCATGATTTTTCTGGTTTTTTACAAACTCAACCTTGAACGAAAATCCACCATCAACAATAAGTCCCGCCTAGCACAAATGGTTACACTATTGTGTGGTAGGCATGAGATGGTGACAGATTAAAGATAAAACTTATGAGACAATGTTAGATGTTACCAGGAGAGACGGGTCGTCCTGTCATTCGAGCATGTCACGTTCAAGAGACGTCCGTAAAAGTGTTCCCCTAGCATGATGTCGGTCTTGTCAGCTTTCGATCGACCTTGCTATGATCGCCGGGTCGAGGGGCTATTGCGCTGCTTCGTTCAATCGTGGGGATGTGCCTAATCGACCGGCTGTTGCGCCTGCTTCGTTCGTGGGGTTACTCGCGCCGCTTGATCGAACGTGGGCTTGTTGTGTCTGCTTCGGTTGAAAGTGGGTCTCATGTGTACATGCTTCAAACGTCAGCCATGTGCTTCGACTAAAACCGGCCCTGCTGTGTGCGCCTATTATACCAGCCTTATGTCGTGATTAACACCAGCCTTTGCGACTTGAGCAATACCAGCCTTTTGACTTGAGCAATACCAGACTTGAGGCTTGTACCGTACGAAGCTTGATCAATACTCGGACTTGAATGATGTTTGACTGGCCATTGTGTGAGTTGTGTCTTGCCGTGTGTGGCGACACTTCTCATATGCCTTCATACAAGTTCTAACTCCTGTCTTTTATTTCATTGTGGTAGAAAGAATCCCTGTTGAGATGTCTTCTGGAGATAATGCTGGTGTCAAGTCAGGAAGTGTTGATAGCTTCAAAGATATGCCGAACGTTGATGATGAGCTTTTCACCGCGCCCTTTCAACTATGAAAATATTCGTTCCACCGGATAACCCACCTCATATCGACTTTACGGTTCTTCATGCTCCGCTGGTCCTCATGAAGGATGGATGAGACGTACGTTTAAGCAATGAGTACATCAAAGATAACTTAGAGTGCAGATTATTGATGTAGCTTGAGTGTTGAAACGACTCGAGAGGATGTTAAAGTGGTTTCTGGCGCGAACGTTGAGGTAGATCCTGGAGAGAGTGTTGAAGCAGGATTCCGAAGCGAACAGGGGTCCCGGAGAGAGCATTGAGGCATCTCTTGAATAGACTATTGAAGCAGCTTCTGCGGGAGGGAGAGTTGAAGTGGCTTCCTCTCCAGTTCGATTTACCCTTGCGAATTCCATGATTCTTGACAGACCATCTTTCTCATGTTGAAGAAGTCCTTGACTGACGGTGAAGGAACTTCATGCTGAGCCTCAGTCCCCAAGCGTGGTTTACATGGTTTGTCCGTAGTGGTTTTTGTCGAGCCTGGTATGGAATATCTCGAACGTTGTTGCATCATTGCGGGAGTCGTACATGTGGCACTGGAGTTGGAGTTGGCGGACACGCAGGATATTGTATCTCGGTGGTTTTCCCCTTGCTGCTTCAGGGAACTGCTTACAGAAGGCTGAAGGTTGTATCGCCTGTTGGTGAGATATATGTCCTTGCGTCACGCTCGTACATCCTTATCTGGTTGTAGCCGCTACATCCATCCATGGAGGAGAACATGCCGTGTTGGTAGGCCTGAAAGATGGGTAAATAATTTACGGCCTACGGGTTATACCGCAAGTGCACGGCGTCTATTGGAGACGCGGCAAGTACGGGTCGATCCCACAAGGACTAGGGGTGCTCTAGTTGATTCTACGGCTTCTTCAACTGAATTCAAGTAAGGAAATGTAACAAGTGACAATGTTTGGTTGCCGATACGGCTGATTTGAGTGATAGTGAACTCTAAACTAAGGTAAAGAAATAACTTGAGAGCTACCAGGATGGTGAATCCACCACCTGCACCTATGCTAAGGCATTTCCTAATCAAGTTCTATTCTTGGTTCATTCCAGGAAGAAAACCATGTTAATGTTTTGACTACTCTTATACACTCCCCCCTAGTATGGAGTGTCTTCTTACAGTACACTCCATCACAGGGTCATATACTCAACTAGCTTATCCAATCAAACCATGAAGCTTACAAGAACAATACATGACAGTGAACAATCTTAGCATATGAGCAGGGGTTTCAACACACCCTGGAAATTGAAATTAAAACATTGCAAGAAATAAAACACAAATTAAAACTAAAGTGACAGCTCTGGCTAATCCAGGCGTGATAAAATCATCTTCTCCCTCTTCTATTTATACATGCACACAAACCCTAACCCTCAAACCCTAATTCTCTAAAAGTTGAAATCAACATTAAAATAAAACTCTCACCCACGTCGCTCTGAATCGCCCTCTCCACTGTCAATTCATCTCTGATCGATGTTCCCTTCCTCTGCTCGAGAAAGTCTAACCCTAACCCTCTTCTCTTTCTATTTCTCACTTAGCCTCTAGGGAAGAGACTATGAGAGAAATAGAGGGAGGCGGAGAGGTGGTCTGTTGCGCTGCTGTGGTTGTCGCTGACAAGTGATGGAGGTGGTGGTGATGTACAGGCTTGGTCGGGGAAGAAGGATGGGATTTGCAGAGGCGTGGGAAAAGAGAGAAGAGAAGAAAGAGAAGAAGGAGAAGAGAAATGAGTTTCTCTCGATGGGTATAGGGTTAGGTTGATAGGGTGTAAGGCGGGAACAGCAAGGTTTGATGAGAACGGCCTAGCGAGCGTTGGATCTTGCGGGAGAGATCTGAACGGTCGGGGGAGAACTGAGGCGATTTGGTGTTGAGCGGAGCATCGAGAAATATATGTGAGTGAAGGAGCGACCGTGTGATGCATTTGGACGAGATCTCAACGGCTCGGAATGAGCGGGTTCGGATCCGGTCGTGGGTAGCTCTAGCCCATGTCTTCCTTGTTGGGTTGCAACCGATTCGCGTGCGGGCTTTGGCTATCTCGCTCCATAGATGCTTGACTCCAATTCTTCGCTCTTTTGGCTCCTCAATTTCTCCGAGCTTTATTTACTACCTAAAAACACAAAATTAATTAATACACATATTTATTCTTGAAAACAAAGAAAACACAGAATCACTGGATAATATCTCGATTTCTAAGCGCAAAAGATGAGTAAAATGCCAATAAAAAGGTGTATAAATATGCACTATTTGGCACTCATCAAATACCCCAAACCTGAATTTTACTTGTCCTCAAGTGAAACAAAAAATAAGAAATCCTAACTATACCCCCGTCGCAGTCTCTCGAATGCATTTAGCGTATGCACTAAGCCTTTAAACCGCTAGGTGTCCCTAGTGGACGAGTTGTAGTCTCGTGAGGGTTTACCGGAGGTGTACCCACAAAACCTTCTCCAACTTCGAGTATAAAAGAGTCTCAAGCCTCCAAGAAGCTATGAGGACATAGAGTTTCGCATGCTAGTAATGAAGTTAGAACTATTGAAGAACGCATTCTCATCCTTAAGTGCTTTGAGCGAGAAGTAACCATACCATATGAAAGAACTCGGATTCGATTGTGATCATAAGCCTCGACTTCGCCTCACCATTAGGGTTTTATGATAATTGCACTCAAAAAGATCGCTTTTTTAGTCTCTCATCTCAGGCAGCAGGAATAAAGAGAGAAATCCCGCACACGTTCTAGGTAAGAAGGATAACCTTCCGAAATAAAATCTGAGACTCCACAGAGGTGTGGACAAAAAGAATCTTTTTCTCGATGATATCTAAGAAAGGAAATCAACCATTAGCAAGGGGTGGGAGTACTCACTCACTTCTCACCCGATCGGCAATTAATATCACTCTCTCATAAGAACCATAGAAATGTCTTCAATCTTCTGGTCTTGGTCTTGATCTTCAACTATTGATGACGAACTTGAACTTCACAGAAACTTAATAATAAATTATTTTTTTTTAATTTTTTTTTTAATTTTTTTTTTAATTTTTTTTAATTTTTTTTTAATTTTTTTTTTTTCAAGTACATGGAATGAAAATAATACAACACTTTTTTTTTTTTTTTTTTTTTTTTTTTTTTTTTTTTTTTTTTTAACAAACACTAACAACGATAAAATTTAAATTTTCACAAACTTCATTAATTCTCATCTTCTTTTCCTTTGAAATATGTAACCTTGGACTATCTCAACTTTTCTTCAAATATTCTGCTAATGCTCCGCTTGCCGACGATGATGTGTTTCTATGGGTCTTGGCTTGATTGAGAGAGAGAGAGATGCTAACTTGCAAATCGATATTTAGAAGGAGTTTTCATCTTTAGACGTCACCCTCATGATTGACGGAATTAGCACTCAAGAGATCAAAAGTAGTCTTTGAAAGTGGTGCGAAGTTGGGTAGCTCACCATTCCTACCCTAATTGACGTACGGTGACACACACTCTAAAAGCTTTTCTAGAAAGTCACAAAGAGTGAAGGTCGGTACCTCGCTTGATGTAAAATGGGTAGTCTCCACTATGGGTGATCACAATTCTACTACCGAATATCTAAACAAAGACCTAATTCGCCTCCGGTATGGTTAAATCCAACTTTAACGCTCTAATCAACTAAGAAACCCGATTGTGTTCTCCGGTACTTCCAATTTCTGTTATTTCGGTCAGATTCTCTATGTAAACATAGCTAGAAGCATGCTAGTGACTCTAAAATCTCTAAAAGTTGGAGGTTTTTACAAAAAGAGTTTTTGATTTTATTTTTTTTTTATTTTTTTTAAGATGAAAATAAAAGATTAAAAAGACTAAAAACTCTATATACAAAAAATATGCAAATGCACCCCCAAACCTAAATCAAACATTGTCCTCAATGTGTCGACAGATAGAAAAAATTTAAACAGTCACATACCATGAGAACTATGGTGAAAAGAGAAAAGGGAAGAGATTACCGGATGTCGGCGGAGCACGGTTAAGCTTCTTTAGTCAAAGCTAGAATCCAATATTCTCAACGGAGATCATATCGGATTAGCATAATATATGTGCAAGAAGACTCAACCGAATCAAGAAAAGAAAAATTTAACAAGTCCTACTGGATATATACAATGAAAATGCACCATAAACCAACAGTCTAAAGAGTTGAGGATCAACCCAAAAGACAATATGTACACACATTAACAGCCTTACACAAAAATAAAATGAGAGTGCAAGTAAGACTGCAAATGGGAATGAGTTTCCCCCAAACCTAAACTTGTGAACGGTGTGTTTGAAAGCACAAAGTCTTGCAATTTTAACGGTACATCATGCAAAAGGTCTAACTCAAAATGAGTTTTGCTAATTACAGGCATACATACACATTCCAACTGTGGTTCCCTAAAGGTGTCATACTTTGATGCAAAATAGTCCAAGAGGACTTGGGAAGCACAAAGCTCTAGGCCTAAGTTAGGCATTTTTAGAAAAGTTGGTTTTGCAATTTTGTGACAAACTACACCTAGGTTTGGTGGAGGAGTTTCAATTTGTGACTCAGGAGAGAGGTTAGGTACATCTACGTTATTTTCATTTATAAAATCATTTGCACCATCACACACTTTCCTAAAGTCAGAAGAGGGTAAATCATGTTCATTTTCACAGGATAATTCCACAGGTTCCACATCATCATCACATATATGAATATCAGAAGAAGCATCATTCATAGGGTTCACAGAAGAGACACTTACTGTCTCTGAACCTAAAGATTCTATTACATTTTCAAAATACACATGCTCTTCATATTCATCATCGTCATCATCATCATAGCAAGAATTCATCTCTTCATTCAAAATTGTAGTATTTTTAGTGTACTCATCTACCTCTGGATTAGGTTCATATTCGATGTTAGTTGCATGAGTAAGACTAGAAACACTATTTTCGAGATTTTCTTTAGTAGGGACAATAATCATTCTATCATGAACTGCCTTCCATTCTTCTTTTTCTAGATGAATCCGGTTCATCTTTAAGAACATGTGACATTGTTCAATGGAGGGAGAGTCTTCAATAGTGGGTATGCATGTGTCATATGAATCATTAAATGGTTGTGCACATGGTTCACTAGAGAAGGGATGATCATGCATGTTGCTATATGAATGGTCATGTATTGCATTCAGATTCAAGCCTAGCATTTTGCTCCATGAGTGTTTCCATTATTGATTGCAAACTAGGAGTTGGGGAGTATAAAATTGTTCAACTCCCCACCGTGGTGACCGATACATGTGCTCATGATGGTTAGGGTATGAGTACTCAAGGTCGGGGGCCCCGAGAAGGCTCATAATATGCCCTAAAATCATTATGGTCTATGGGGGTTTCATATGGTGAAGCGTGCCCGTAAGCAAGCTCTCTAATGGATTTGTTTCCATCCCCAGATGCAGACCAAAATCCTGACATGATTTAGTACTCAAATTGAACTCAAAATTTGGTTTATGTGGGCTTTGGTTTATTGGGATTTGGTTTCAATGGGATTCATTTGGTTTTGTTGGGAGCTTTGGTTTTGTAGGAAGCCCAGTAATTGTGTGCAAAGCCTAGGTTTTGTGGGCTCAATTGGCTGCACAGCCCAGCTAATAGGTTTAGCCTAAGCAGCCCAGTGAGAAAGCTCGGGTGAACTGGGTTGCAATTTGGTTGCAGCCAGGTTGGGTTCGGTGAGCCCACTGGTGTGGTCGACGGCCACTGACCATGAGGGCTAAGTGAGGTGGGCTGAAGGTTGTGCAGAGTGCAAGCCCAGATTGAGGGCACAGTATGTGGGCTGAGTTTTGGCTGGCAAGTTAGCAGCCCATGTTTGATTCAGGCTTATGTGGGCTTGCTGTTAATGATTTGTTTCAGCCCAGCTGTGTGTAAACAGGGTTCTGTTGGTGCAAAGTTTGGCCAACTCAAGCACTGGCTGTGTTAGGGTTAAGCCTGTAGGTACAGGGGCTAGTTGATGCTCTTGGTTTCACCTAGCTCGGCTACCTAAGTGTAATCTCACACCCACAAAATGGATTACTCACAAGTGCCTGGTTTTAATGAATACACGAGCCGAGTAGCTTGTGCGGAGCCGTGGCAAGATCGAGCACTGGTTTGTGTGCACAAAAATACGGCAATGCACAGAATCACAGCTCAAGCACAAGGTTATGTGCTCAGTTTGGTCAGGCCAAGCTGCAACAAAGCCCCACAGCTTCAGGGGGCTGGGGGGTTGCACAGGTTAATGCTCAGGTCAACAAAGCTCAAGGCAATACCGGTGGTAGACCGAGGGCTAACCAGGTGAACTAGCTTTTTAGGAGGTCATGCAATGTTCAATTACTAACCTGGTATGCTCTGAGGCTCAACAGCTTCAGGCTTTGCTCAGCAGCACAGCAAGCACAGGCACCACCTGTTGGCTCAACAAAGAGATTAGTTCTCTAAAATGCACAAAATCAAGACACAAAAAGATGCACAAATGCACAGCTGCACTCACAAATGCACAGCTGCACTCACAAATGCACAGCTGCACTCACAGATGCACAGCTGCACTCACAAATGCACAGCTTGCGCAGCCAGCATCTGTTGCTTAGAGGGCAAACTCAGTTCTTATAGAGGTACAGGTTATAGCCAAGGGAATGAACTAAAATGCAGAAATGCAATTAAAATGCAACTATGAACTAAAATGCAGAAATGCAGAGAATACAGAAAAGTAACTCTGCAATTACAGAAAAGCAAATATGCAATCAAGATTAACTACAATGCACTGAAGTAGTATGTACAGGGTGATATGAAATTAAGTAAAGCAAGCAATAAAAGACTAAAAACAATGCAAAGCAACAATGCAAAGCAAAGGACTAAAAGCTAAGATAGTAAAAGTTAAGACAACAATGCAATAAAAGGTAAGACAATAATGCAAAGCAATGCAAAGCAACAGATGCACACTAACAGCTGACTAAGTTATGCTAAGTTATGCTAAGTTATGCTAACAATCACAGCTGACTACAATGCTAACAATAACATCAAACAAGTCTACAATGCAAAATGAACTGAGCTACAGGGGTTAAAACAGAATGCAAGTTACTCTAAAACAGATGCAGGTTACAAAACTAAGTTATACTAAAACACAGGGGAAAATTAATACAATATGAATATGTACAGGGGAGAAAATCAGTTAAGCGAGCCAATGAACACAGGGCACGCGCCAAGTCCCCGGCAACGGCGCCAAAAACTTGGTAGGCCTGAAAGATGGGTAAATAATTTACGGCCTACGGGTTATACCGCAAGTGCACGGCGTCTATTGGAGACGCGGCAAGTACGGGTCGATCCCACAAGGACTAGGGGTGCTCTAGTTGATTCTACGGCTTCTTCAACTGAATTCAAGTAAGGAAATGTAACAAGTGACAATGTTTGGTTGCCGATACGGCTGATTTGAGTGATAGTGAACTCTAAACTAAGGTAAAGAAATAACTTGAGAGCTACCAGGATGGTGAATCCACCACCTGCACCTATGCTAAGGCATTTCCTAATCAAGTTCTATTCTTGGTTCATTCCAGGGAAGAACACCATGTTAATGTTTTGACTACTCTTATACACTCCCCCTAGTATGGAGTGTCTTCTTACAGTACACTCCATCACAGGGTCATATACTCAACTAGCTTATCCAATCAAACCATGAAGCTTACAAGAACAATACATGACAAATGAACAATCTTAGCATATGAGCGGGGGTTTCAACACACCCCGGAAATTGAAATTAAAACATTGCAAGAAATAAAACACAAATTAAAACTAAAGTGACACTCTGGCTAATCCAGGCGTGATAAAATCATCTTCTCCCTCTTCTATTTATACATGCACACAAACCCTAACCCTCAAACCCTAATTCTCTAAAAGTTGAAATCAACATTAAAATAAAACTCTCACCCACGTCGCTCTGAATCGCCCTCTCCACTGTCAATTCATCTCTGATCGATGTTCCCTTCCTCTGCTCGAGAAAGTCTAACCCTAACCCTCTTCTCTTTCTATTTCTCACTTAGCCTCTAGGGAAGAGACTATGAGAGAAATAGAGGGAGGCGGAGAGGTGGTCTGATTGCCGCTTTGTGGTTGTCGCTGACAAGTGATGGAGGTGGTGGTGATGTACAGGCTTGGTCGGGGAAGAAGGATGGGATTTGCAGAGGCGTGGGAAAAGAGAGAAGAGAAGAAAGAGAAGAAGGAGAAGAGAAATGAGTTTCTCTCGATGGGTATAGGGTTAGGTTGATAGGGTGTAAGGCGGGAACAGCAAGGTTTGATGAGAACGGCCTAGCGAGCGTTGGATCTTGCGGGAGAGATCTGAACGGTCGGGGGAGAACTGAGGCGATTTGGTGTTGAGCGGAGCATCGAGAAATATATGTGAGTGAAGGAGCGACCGTGTGATGCATTTGGACGAGATCTCAACGGCTCGGAATGAGCGGGTTCGGATCCGGGTCGTGGGTAGCTCTAGCCCATGTCTTCCTTGTTGGGTTGCAACTGATTCGCGTGCGGGCTTTGGCTATCTGCTCCATAGATGCTTGACTCCAATTCTTCGCTCTTTTGGCTCCTCAATTTCTCCGAGCTTTATTTACTACCTAAAAACACAAAATTAATTAATACACATATTTATTCTTGAAAACAAAGAAAACACAGAATCTGGGATAATATCTGATTTCTAAGCGCAAAAGATGAGTAAAATGCCAATAAAAAGGTGTATAAATATGCACTATTTGGCACTCATCACGTGTCCGCTGGTTGCATCTACTAACATGTCGATGTTCGGTAGAGGAGAATCGCTTTTGGAGCATTCCATTGGGCGGAGACCGGGTGCCGGTCTCTCCACGCTAATTGCTAACAAATGACGCCGTATATTGTCTTCCCCCCTCTAATCACGTCTTGCTTCGAAAGTGCGTCCCCTTTGGTGTGAGTATGGGTTGAAGCTTCACCGTATGTGCTTGGTCCGGTTTCCTTCAAGTCCGTCATTGTGGTGGGATGACGCACAATCTTGCATGGGCTAACCTTGGCCGTCCTGAGAGTCTTGAGAGAAATCACATTGGAAGATGCTCCTGTGTCGACGAGGGCCCTCCTGAACTCTGAACCCTTGATGTGTGCGGTAACATGTAGGGCCGGTCGTGATCTTTTTCTCGCCATCATGTCGTCTTCTCAGAAATATAACATTATTTACAGTGTTTTCGATGCGGTTAAGACTTCTGGACGTGAAGGAGTCAGGTGTATGTCCAGAGCTATTTTGTTAATTACAGGAAACATCTCTGCACGTTGATTCTTTGGGAGGCGCAAGAGTTCACACAAGCTTTCCACTAGAGATGCCGCTTCCTAATCCATGGTCTCTGGTTCGTAGTAAATCTGTTGACCTGGGGAGGATCGTTGTGAGGATCAGTCCCCAGTGTAGGAATCTCCATGACAGACCGTTCATATCCCGATGTCGCTCATTTGATCGTGTCCACGTAGGTCCGCGCGGCTGAAATACCTCTTTCGAGTTGCGGCCATATCCGTTTGAGTCTTAGCAAGAACTTCCTGCTTCTCCATCAAGTCTGAAATGGTAATGGATGGTGGTCCTCCTCTCGTCCCTCCGGATCCTCGTCCTGAAAGTTGTTGCTCTGGTGACTACTAGAGGCGTTACACTTGAGGAGTTGTCGGGATTTGCGGCTGCTCTAACTCTGGTGACGGGAGGTGTTACACTTACTGGAACATCTCCTGCTACGCTGGCACCGATGGTAGAAGTGACGGCTGCATAAGGTGTATTGACCACGGTAGCTCCGTAAATTATAGGACGGAGCCCCTTCGTATACTTGTGTTACTCGCCGGGGAAGAAGAGGTTGAAAAGTTGCCTAAGGAATTGAAGCTGAAGCGAGTTGTACTTCAAAGGATGAAAGTCTCTCTTGCCCGGAAGGACGAGTTGCTGCTTGAAGGACTTTCCTTGAAGGATCGTAGCTACCTACTTGTCTTTTTAGATCCGAGTGATAGTGAGGATTCCTTTGACTACCGGTTTTGAATTAATAGGTAATTGAATTGGTTCATTTTGAGATAGTTTGGTGAATGATTTTTTTTTCTAGAAAGAGGTTATTTTAAATGAAATTTTCATCTTGGTCATGAATGATTGCACATGTTACATGAAGTTGCAAACGTTGTGTGAAAGGAAAGCATGAATGAAACAGACACGGTGTTTGATTACGAGCCTCTTTCTCCACGTGTGGGATGCTAAGTCCCCAGTGAATTCTAAACTATCTTTCTTGTAAAATTGTTGAGTAGAACTTACTTGCTTTTAAAGCCTCATTTGTATCAAACCGGAGTAGCCTCTCCAAGAAAATCCTCCGCACTAACTTCTCAAAGCTATCCCTCTGAGCCAAGATTCTCCTGAACAATGCGCTTCAAAGCGTTGCACTCACTGGTGGGGTGATGAAGGGACCGGTGGTAATGACAAGTACCTCGGGTCCATTACTTCTTGACCAGTAGGTGGGCGCCGTATCGGGGTAGCTTTATCTCTCCGTTTCACCCACGTCTCCGGAGCTCCCGAATCTTCTTCATTGGGAAGGGGAAATGTAAGTACCTTGTGTCCAGCTTTTCCTGCGTTAGCGGGCGTTGCGATGTCTCCCCGTGGCTTTGATATGGAACAGGAGATGAAGTTGGAAGACTTGCGAGCGCCATCATGTCTCTGCGGATTGTCTTCCTAAGTAGAGGGATGTAGAGGGTGTCGTAATGTCACTGCTGAGTGACCGGATTGAACGCTCCCATCCTCTCGTATTCGAGCATTTCTTGATTGATTTCTCCTTCCTCAAGCGTTTCTTCGCTTGGTTGGAAGGCCGACGCGGATTGGACAGTCTTTCCGGGCTTCGGAAGAGCTTTGAGGTATAAATCCTCTGGCAAGGCTCCATAGGCTGCAGGGTCCCCTTCTTTATCCGCAGACATCGTAGCATTCTGGATAAGTCTCCTCTCCTATGGAGTTGCATCGGGTCTCCATTGTTGACCGGACCATGTTGTTCATCTTCCCGGGTCTCCTGTATGGTTGCGCGCCCTTTTTGCTTCTCCACCGGTAAAGATGTGACTCCCGGTTAAAGATTCCGCATTGCCCGAGTGGATGCCTCATCGATGCTTCTTGTAATTGTTCCGCCATATCATTTAAAAGGCGAAATGTCTCGCTCTGCCTTCTGGTGATACCGACTTGATTTGCCAAGACATCCTCCAGCATTCTAGCTATGCTTCCCATGATATCTGAACCACCTGTGGTTTCCGATGAGGATGCATCGTGAGCCGAAAACCAAAGAATTGAGAATTCAATTTTGTGCAACCGATAGATCAACCTCCCACTGTGGTCGCCAATTGTTGATGGGTGAAAACTACTCCTGCAGAATTTGGTAATTCGGGGTGTGGATGAGGAATGAATCTAAACCTTCAACAAATGCATCGCGGTGAGTGCTTGTAGATTCGAGAGATCAATGCAGTGCAAGTCCGGCCTAAACCAAGAAATGGCCGTTCCGGACTTGTTTCGGCCACAAAGTGAAGGAGATGGGGTTGATCTTAGGGAGGGAAGCGAAGAAGGTGTTGAGATTGTGAAGGTGTTGGCTTGCTTATGACTTGTAATAGAAAGATGAGCAAGCTTACGGTAGATGCAAGCAGGCTCTGGGTGTTTGAATACGGTTTTTGTATTAACACTTGGTTTCTGTCGTCTGAACTTGTGTTGTTCTGTTGTCCTTTTTTGAAATAGGGCGGAGAACCTATTTATACAAGTCATTGAGCCTCATTCACGTTTCTCGTGGGAAGTGGAGGTAGTGGAATGATGGAGTAGTGGAGTTGTGTGTCGGTAAATACGGACCGAGTCTTTCCCACTTTTCCCTGTTCATCTCTAACCGTCCATGACTTCCTAACACGTTCTTGTGATGGCGCGTTGCACGCCGCACGCCGTAAACCGCCGGACCAATACCCCGATATGTATCCCCGCCTTTGTGACATGATTGATGTACTGGAATGTGGATCGTGGATCCACGAAAGATAGCATGTAATCTTTGAATTGAATAATGCGTTATTCGGGAAGTCAATACTTGTGAAGTATCGTGTGTATTTTATGCAGTGCTGCATTGTGGTGTGGTAAGGTGATGGGTAATGACGCCTTGCCCGACCAATTGACTCTGACCGGGGTTGTATAACCAAGTCAGGTGAAGTTGGACGGATGAGATGAGCTTTGAGACACTCATCTGTGTGACCGTTAATGAGTATTAGGGTTTTTGAAGAGGTGCGCAAGCATCACTCTCCCGGCTTGGTCGAAACCAAGCATGGGAAGGATTTTGGAGAGGACCGACCATACATGCGTGTTGACGAGCATGATGGTGTAGGCGCCCATATTCCGTTCCCTCATGAAAGCGCGATCCGGGCCACTCAATTTGACCTAGGCAAGAGGAGTGGTTGAGATCGGTTTGCGGCAGAAATCTCTTACCGCAAAGGAATTGGTAACCGCGTGATATTCCGCTCACGTTCCAAGACAACCGTCCTTGGTCGGTCTTGGTCGGTCACTCTAGCGTGTAGGTGGTGGGCTGGTGTTCACGCCCATGTCTCACCGTCCCATGAAAACGTGATCTAAGCCACCCAATTCGTCCGTGAAGTTGAGTGGTCGAGATCGATTTGCAATTTGGGAAGTGTATCCACGCATGTTTGAGCGGGCGTTTTGGATTGGCCAGGCGTGATATGCCTTGGCCGACCGCATGAAGAGGTAGATGGGCCCACGGTGGTCATCTTTGGTATGACCGGGACCCGCTTAATCTAATCTGTGACCCTCCATTCGTGCCGGAGAAGACGGACGCGCGTGATGGCTTGAACCCTAATTTTGGCTTTCAAAGCCGCGCGACCATGCTATTTCAAAGGCGACGAATGTGTTGTAACCAACCATGGTTGGTTTTGACCGATTGGTCAAGTGTGTAGGCGGTCACATGGTGATTGTGTCGACATGCTCCGGGCCCTTTGAGTTTGCATCAAAACCCTCCATCTATACCTGCGAAGATGGATGGTTGAGACCGTTTTGTGGCACATGTAATATGCCGCAAACCCTAATTTAGGGTTTTCCGCCCATAATGCTTGGTATGGACGGTTTCTTGGCAAGCAAAGGCCAATGGTCGACCATGCGGGGTCGGGCCGTGTGTATTCCATACCGCTTGGGGTGATGGAATTGATATGGGGTCGCCCAATCATGCTTGTGGAGTTGGATGACTGCGATCGAGATCATATCCGGCAAGCTAAGGCCGTGGGTATTCCATACCATGCTTAGGGTGATGGAATTGATCTGTGGTCATCCAATCATGCTTGTGGAGTTGGATGACTGCGCGATCGAGATCATATCCGGAGATCGATACGATCAAGTCCGGATGCTCAATCGGGCTAGTATAACACACCGAGAGGGGCTCAATCGGACTAGTATAACACACCGAGAGGGCTCGGGCTAGTATAACACACCGAGAATCAGCCTGTACGGGTATTTCGTACATGGTTTCATTATAGTGCTTGGAGGGTCGTGTTACTCGTATGAGTAACACTCAGTCTCATGCCACACTGATAATGATTCATTATAGTGCTTGGAGGTTCGTGTTACTCTATAAGAGTAACACTCGGTCATCATTGTAGGATCATAATATCGCAACGTACAAGGCTCGCGAGATTAATGAACGACGGCGTCGCGAGGGAGTCGCAGGGAGCTAAAATAAACGACGCAATGAATAGCGACAGGCAAAACATAAAGAAGACGTGAGACCTGGCGAGGATTAAGAAGTGTCGCGAGAGTCAATGTTTGTGCACCTGCGACACTTCGCGAGACATTCCCGAAAATAAAGGGGAACTTAGCTGTCATCCACTATGTATTACCCTATATAAAGGGCTAAATGAGTCCGTAAGAAGGGGAGACCTTTTTGGAATTGTTAGGCAAGTCATTAGGAGAGAGAAAGTTTAAGAGCGTTTTAACTTCTAAGTGTAATTCTATTTTTCCTGTGTAAACACTTCATGAATTCAATCAATAAATGTTCTTAATCTTACATCTTCCAATGGATTAATTAAGCAAAATCGAGTAAGGGGTGTAGTGTGGGAAATCCTGCTACTACATATGCGCTAGAAACAGGGACGAATCATTGGTAAAAGAGAGAAGATCGCAATTAAAGTGGTTTAAATCAAGAAAATGAGAAAGGAAAATCTTAAATCGGATGAGACAGACGAAAAAGATATGGCATGCAAAGACAGACACAAGAGCAATGATTAGTGAATTTCATGAAAATATCGAGGAAAATACACAAACGGGATTTTGAAGGAAAGAAGATTATGGATAGAGAAAGGACATCACCTTTGAAGGATTGGGAAAAAGCAGAGATAACATTCACGGCGGGGAAATATCAAAAGAAAACTTGGATCACATGTCTCCACCGGTGATTGCAATAAACGCGTATAAGGAAGAAGAGAAATCGGAGAATACGATGAAAACATGGGTGATGAATGGAGTTTTAATCGATACAGGGAGTCTGGTGAACATCATGTTCTATCACGCTTACAAAAAGATGGGATATAAAGACGAAGATATGATTTTCGCGGCATACAATATTCAAGGTTTTGGTAAATCCATAACAAAAGTTAAAGGGGAGATAAAAATACGTATTCCGTTAGGAGGAATCGAAACACAGTGACATTGAGTGTGGTGGATATGGAATCACCATACAACATGTTACTAGGAAGACCATGGGTACATGCAATAAAAGGCTGTGGCGTCGACGCTTCATCAATGTATCAAGTTCCCTACACCAACCGGAATCAGCCGAGATCAGAGGGGACGCTGCCAAGGGAAGAATATATTATCAAAATGAAGTAAAGTGTTGCGAGGAACAAATAAACAAGCGAAAGAACATATCAAAATACCGCAAAAAGATGGCGAGGGCAACTAAGAAAGAAGAAGAATTCAGAGTTTACATGATAAGAGCAAAGGAAGGAAAAGGCATACCTAGCGAGATATCGGGAGAAGAAGATGATCTTGCGAAAGGACCAACCCCTATGGGAGAACCGAAGGCCGATTACGTCGCGCGAATCAACTAAAGAAGTGAATATTGGAACTAAGGAAAAACCCAAGATGCTAAAGATTGGAACTAGCATGGAAGCGGATGAAGAAAAAGAATCATCGATCGTCATGTTGCGAGATTATAAAGACATCTTCGCATGGGATATGGATGAAATGCCGGTATAGATCCGTCGATCGCTTTGTCACAAGTTAGAAATTGATAAAAACGTGAAGCCATTTAAACAAAGAATTAGAAAGATAGCAACAACATATCACCCTCAGATAGAAGAAGAACTGCAGAAGATGCTGGATGCAGGAATTATTAGACAAGCAAAATATCCTGAATGGATAGCGAATATGGTTATAGTTCCAAAGAAGAACAAGGGAATACGGATTTGCATTGATTTCACTGACTTAAATAAAGCTTGCCCTAAAGACAGTTTTCCACTTGCGGATATTCCACAACTAGTCGAATCGCCAATGAATGAGAGAGTATCATCTCTGGACGGATACAAAGGTTACAACTTGATTCCCCTCGCCGAGGAAGATCGGGGAGCATACTTTGCTTTCTTCGCTCCAAGAGGATTATATTGCTATACTAAAATGCCGTTTGGTTTACGAAATGCTTTGAGCAACATATCGAGGATGGTAGAAAAGGTTTTCGCAGAATGGATACATAAAACATTAGAGGTATACGTAGATGACATGTTAATAAAAAAGTAAAAAGGCAGAAGATCATGTGCGAGACTTGAAAGAAATTTTTGAACAAATGAGGCGTTTCAACATCAAAGTCAATCCAGAAAAATGTACCTTTGGAGTAGCGTCAGAAAGTTCTTGGGTTACATTATATCAAAGGAAGGAATACATGTTGATCCGGAGAAAGTAAAAGCGATTCGCGATATGCCGACACTGCGATGAAAAGGATGTTCAAAAGCCGAATGGGTTACTAGCATCACTAGGAAGGTTCATCTCATGGTCATCCGATAAGTGTAAACACTTTTTCAATGTTCTGAAAAAGGATCGAAATTTAAGTGGACGGACGAATGTGAAAAGGCTTTGCAAGGGATCAAAGAGCATTTAATGGAATGTGAAAAGTCAATGTGGGAAATTTTAACATGATATGGAACAAGAAAAATAAACAAAAATAAAAAGCAAAAGGATAAGAAATACAAAACATATGGGTTGCCTCCCATGAAGCGCTTGTTTTAAAGTCGAGGGCCCGACTTAGCTCTTGTAAGATTCATTCCCCATATACTAACAATCTGAAAATTTTTGGATCCACCTAGAGTACCTCTTTTTCAAACAATAACTCCATACAAATTTTAGCACAAGAAAATAATAATAAAGTTATCGCTTGATAAAAGTTTCCCCCACACTTATTCTTGTCCACACTCGGAAGTGTATAAAGAACATAGAATTTGGGAACTTCCATGTATTCTTCTTGGCAAACCTGCATAGTGTTAGCATCAAGTGTTTCCAATGATGGATATTTAGAAACAAAATCATCCATAAATACTTTCGAAGCACATACATTCAAACCAATACGAGGTAAAGGAGAAGAATCAATATGCAAAGGGTTAGACAAACCTTGCACAATCTCTTGTTTTACGGAATCCTCTTCATCCTTAGAGAATTCATGTGAATTACTTACCTCTTGTATATCGTGGTCCTCTATCAAATCTTGCAACCATTCGCCGTTATTGTCTACCTTAACCAAAGTCTTGGCATCATTAAAATCATTGGCAAGTTCAATTGGGTCTTCCACGAAATCAATCAATTTGGTTTCATCCTCTAGCATCATCTCTTCAACATTCTCATCATCGGAATCGGGCCATTCACTAAAATGATTTTCATCGGTATATATTGTAAGATCTTCTTGTGCGGGTGTTACACCGTTTATAACAATAGGTAAGTCACACCCAATCTCCTCCTTTTGAATAGGTGAAGGATCGTTATTATGATCCGGAGTTGGAATAACTTTATCCTTGTTACAATAATTTTCATAAGGTTTAAAATCATCCTCGTAACCTATATAATAACATTTTTCACGCTCCATTCTTAAAGCTCTTTTAGCTTCAAGAATTTCTTCATCCGATGCTAGGCCTTCATCGATCAATTGATAGAACCTTTTCTCAAGTTCCCTCAAACTAGGTTGCCTTACATCAAGGAGATCTCGCATAGATTTAGAAGCATAACTATCTTCCCCTCCTAGTGATTGTTCACTTACATACCCGTCATAAGGTTGTTGATATGTATGAGAATATCCATAAAGTCTGTATCCTAAGGAAGGTTGGAAGTTGCCATAATGTTGTAGTAGCAGGATTTCCCACACTACACCCCTTACTCGATTTTGCTTAATTAATCCATTAGAAGATGTCAGATCAAGAACATTTATTGATCGAATTCATGAAGTGTTTACACAGAAAATAGAATTACACTTAGAAGTTAAAACACTCTTAAATTTTCTCTCTCTAATGACTTGCCTTACAATTCTCAAAAGATCCTCCCCTTTACGCTGACTCACTCGACCCTTTATATAGGGTAATACATAGTGGATGACAACTAGGCTATCCTTTATTTTCGGGAATGTCTCGCGAAGTGTCGCTGTACAACTATTCAATCTCGCGACACTTCTTAACCTCGCCAGTTCCATGTCTTTCAGCTATTTTGTGTGTCATTATTTCCCATCGCGTCGTTTATTTTAGTTTCTGCTCATGACTCCCTCGCGGTACCGTCGTTTATTTATCCCGCGAGCCCTATGCATTGCGATATTATGATCCTACATCTTGCCTCTTTTTCCTTGAATATTGCGTGAAGAGCGATCTTTAAGGAAAAATCTGTTGTTGTAGTGATCTTTGGTTTTTGTTGATGAGGGAATGAGCGGAAGAATACCTTTGTACTTGAAAAGTACGTACTTGCCTCTATTCTTTTGCGAAGTTCAAGCTCCTATATTCGAAGTGTCATTTCTTGCCTCATGTGTTACGAGAATAATCGAGTTCGCAATCTCTTCTCGCTTATTAGGAAATATGTTGTATATTTGAATTCTCCGCTAAAGTTCTTTTCGTCAAGCTTCCTTGGATTTAGGTAGTGACCGTTTACACGTGTCTATTTTTACCTCTTTTACCGGTGCATTTAATGTTATCCGGTCATAATATTTTTCTCATCTATTTATAGGAGCACCCCTGTGAAGAGTTTTCCTTTTCCTTTTCATCTTCTTCATCGTCTGCAAGTGTTCTTCTTCTTCATCGTTCCGCAAGTGTTTGCTTATTGTCTTGTCTCTTACCGTCTTCTTCACCACTTTAGCTATTCTCTACCAGTTGTTACTCTCATGACGTCCAGGTTTGTTAATTTTGCCATATCTGGCTGATTTTGTTGTTGATCAGATTTGAGATTAACTTTCTTTGTTGAAATCACACTGGTATGATTAACTTTGTAGTTCTTTTTCTGCCATTGTTGTTTAGCAAGAACCAACCCAGAACTAGATTTATCGTGAAAGACCCTCTTCTTTCTTTGGGCTCGCCATCGAAATCTACTTCGCAACAAGAACCCTCGCACAACCAAAGTCCACTTCGCGAGCAAAATCTATGGCTTCAAAAAGACAAATCTGCGGCGACAAGGTATTCAAGAAACATTTATTTTTTATCAACAATACATTGTTGCCTCTCGCTTTTTATTTAATTTGTCATTCACAGGATGATAAAACTACTGGTCGTGCTCCCAAAAGCCTCGCTACTCCAAACCTGTTACTCCCGACGTTCCATTTCCTTCATTCACACCTTCATCTCCTGCTGCGAAATCTTCGCAAGATAACTTTGTGCCCCCTTCCTCTGGTACTACTACCAACGACAATATTTCTATGCCTCAACTCCTCATAGATCAAGTTCCTTATAACTGTCCTACTACAAACGATCTTATACCTCCTCCCGCTATCAATGTCCCCGCTATTTCTCCAATCACTTCTCTCCCCTGAAACCTCTTCTTCTCCTGAGGCCCCTTTGACAAAGGATCACTCGTCTTCTTTGATTGAGCAAATTCCTCTAACGGCAGAAAATTTGGAGGGGATAGATGTGGCCTTTAAGGTTCTTTCAGATCTCGTGAATGATGCCAAAAAGACTTCTGCTGATCCTGTCAAATCCAACGTCTGCGAGATTTTAAGCAAGCACCTTGGTTCTGATAAGGTCTCGCAAGCATCTTTGGTTCAAGAGATTAATAAGTTGAAGGATGATCTCCAAGTTATGACCGCGAAGTGCAATAGTTTTCACCTTGAAAATCAGAAATTTCACAACCTCTCGCTGGATCGTGACAATCTTTTCAGAAAAAAATGAGGAGTTAAAAGGTATACTCTCGCAACTCCCTCCCCTTTTTTTTTTTTTTTTTTTTTTTTTTTACAACTCAAATTCTTGTTCGCCCTCCAAGCATTAAACCAAAACGAATAATGGAGATATATCGATGGAGTCCATTGTTGAAGAAGTTCGAGTTGAGAGAGATGGTTGGATGGAGCAATATAATCTCTTAGATAATCTTCATACTTATGCAAATGATCAAATAAATAACTTGTCGAAAGAGAATTTTGATTTATCGCAAAAGCAAGACTTGTTAAGTAATGATTTATCTCGCCTCTCTTATGCTTTGACTAAATCTGATTTGGAGTTGCAAACTTTATCGATGAGAATCGAACTCTTTCGCAAGAAAAACGTTCTTTGTTGAATAAGGTGGCGAACTATTCGCAGCATAGATGATGCTTGTCAAAAGTTATGTGAAGAACACGAACAAGTTAAACATACTTTGAAAAACCAACTTGAAGAAATTACTACCGAGAGAGATAAACTTATTCAAGGTAGAATAACGTTGAGTGTAAAAGCGAAGCAATTCCAAGAACAATGTGTCAATTTAGAAAATCCAACTCTACTCGCGAACGAAAACTCCATACTTGTTTCCAATGAAAAGAATTTGCGATCTCGACCGAAAGGCTTAGTGGGAGATTCATTTGATGATGTCATGGACCGCTTGGGGAATAATTTCAGCCTTTAATTCAACATCTTTCTTCTCAAAAGGAAGGTAGTCAAATTATTTGACTATCTTAATTTATGTGTTTATCCCATGAATGCTTTACTACCCTGAAAATGTCAATAATATTCGATAAGAATTTTCTCTGATCTTGTGTATTTGTTATGCAGACTCTGAGAGAAAGCTTCGCTCCACTATTTCCACCCTCAGGTCTGATTATTCTAAAATTCGCAAGGAAAATGGACTACTCTCCTCGCATCTTGCTCGTTCTCGCGACCGTGCAGAGCGAAGATTTGATTATATGTCTTATTGTAAGGACATTGATAGTAAGAATCGTCAAAAGGCATTACTTCGCCGCCCTCTAAAGGCGGAAGTTCTTGTGAATAACATTTTGTCAGTCAAAGTCTCTTGATCCTATTCACGTCGCTCCTTTGGAAGTAAGTGATGATGAAGTTCCTGATGCTCCAGATAGTGATTATGAATATGAAAGCGGCGAAGATCTCCCTGATAAGGAAGTCGTTGATGAAGATCCAAGTAAAAAGACTCCTGATGAAAATCCAGTATCTGGTGAGAACGAAGGTAATGAAAACATTTCTGATGAAAATCAACCAATTGGAGGGGGCGAAGCTGATAAAGGCGCATAAAAAGTCTCAACCGTCCTCTCGTAGTTGATAATGTTGATGTGGAGAGTTAAATGCTCTTTGTAATTTGCCGAAATTTCTTTTTGTGTGAACGATTTAACTCTTTGATGGAGTAATTCCCATATTTCTTTCTTCCTTTCTTAGTTAATACCTCTGTGTGAGCGTAGTTGCTCATTGAATATTTTATTAAGTAAATCTATCCCAATTAGGGATTTGATTTTAATTTTTCTTTCTGCGACAGAGTCGCAGGCCGCCTTTACATTTTCATGCAGAGGCCCATTGACCCTGCCTTATCATTTTTGTGTGGTCTTCCGAGTTAGACCTCCCTAATTAGAGGTCCTCCCCTGCCACCTTTCATCGCGACAAAATCGCAGGACGTCTTTACACTCGCATGTAATGACCCATTGATCTTGCCTTATCATTTTCCAAGTATTTTTGCCTCTGCAGGATGGTTTATTTGCGACAATATGACAGACCTAAGTCTTCTTGCGAAAACAAAGCTCCATGACATTGCCGTCGTGCGACGAAATCGCAGGACGTCCGTACACTTTCGTGTAAAGACCCATTGATCTCGCCTTACCCTCGCGTTAGTATTATTGCCTCTGCAGGATCATCGCACAAATATGACAAGCCTAAGTCTCCTTGCGAAAACAAAGCCTCATGACATTTGCGTCTGTTTTGACACCCCCCCTAATGGAGAGCGTCGCCCTTATCATCTCCCCGGTTGCCCTTCAAGGAGGCGAAACATCGGCCATACAAGACTAGCTCCTCCCATCCGGTCTTAACAACAACCGTTGTTTTCGCAGCCTCTTATCCCTTATACCTATATGGTTTATGGTTACGAGACCGCACCCTAAGTGGAGTTTTCTTCGAGCGAGTGCAACATATGCCAAGACTTGCCAAGAATGGCCAGGGTAGGTTCATCCATCCCGGCACTCGCTCAACCGTGTACCTCGGCGCCTTGAGCATACACTCGACTCCTAAGAAGAGACCCTCGGTCGCCCAACCAGGGTATAACCTACATATATAGTTGGGAATCCAAGGTGCCTCTTCCTGATAGGCTTTCATGGGCCCCAAATTTCCATGACTCGAAGCTTCAGGAGCGGTGTAACCTTCCCCCGAGCCATGTCGAGAGATACCCCATTATGACGCACTTTAGGTCTTACATTTGCCTCTTACGAAATGTTATTCGCGAACTAGGGTGTACGCCATAAAGGTTCGTCCCATTCATTCATTCTTTTTAATCATTCTTCATCATTTGCTATTTTGTCTGCGAGATACTCGCCAATTTATTCATTTAATCATTCCTTATCTCTTGTTGTTTTGTTAAGCCATGCATGACTTTTTTGTTATTCTTGTCGCGAGATCTTCGCGGATTCTCTCTGCATTTTTCTGAATGTTGCAAATATCTGGCGAAGAATTACTTCATCTTGATTCCTTTTTCCTCTCTCATTATTACGGGTAATATTTCTTTAGATATAACCTGTTCCATGGTCTATCCAATTTTTGTCCCACATCTCTTCCTTCGGGGTCCATCAATCTATATGCCCCTGTACCAACTACCTCTTTGATGATATAAGGTCCATCCCATTTTCTCGCCAGCTTGCCTCCGTTCTCACGTTGATATATTGGGGTTTCTCGCAACACCAAGTCTCCTGGTTGGAACTCACGTATTTTTACACGCTTGTTATATTCTCTAGCCAGTCTTCGCTGATAATTCTCCATGTGTCGCAAGGCTTTTTCTCGTTTTTCTTCCAATTCATCCAACTTGATTAGAATGTTGCCTGCGCTAAGATTTTTCTCCCAGACCTCTTTTTTGGTTGTCGGAATCACGACTTCTGTTGGGAGTACTGCTTCAACTCCATAAGTTAGGCAAAAAGGGGACATTCCTGTGGCTTCTCTTCTAGTTGTATTATAGGCCCATACTGCATTGGGTACTTGTTCGCACCATCCCTTGTTGTGTCCTTCCAACTTTTTCTTCAGTATATCGGCAATTGTTTTGTTTGTTGCCTCCGCTTGGCCATTAGCTTGTGGATATAATGGAGTCGATTTTCCACATTTTATCTGAAATGCATTGAGCAGCAACTCTATATTTTGCCCTTCAAACTGCTTCCCATTATCAGATACCAATTGTGCAGGGATCCCAAATCTGCATATGATATTTTCAAATATGAAAGTAAAGACATCCTTATCACGAATGTCTTTGGACCGCTTTCACCTCTGCCCATTTTGTGAAATAATCCGTTATGACAATTAAGTATCTCCTTTGTCCAGTTCCTCGGTAAAAATGGTCCCACAATATCTAAACCCCATTTTCCAAAAGGCCACACACTTTTTGAAGAATTTAACCGTGCTCCCGGTGCATGTATCTTCTTCCCGTGTCTTTGACAATCTTCGCAGCGTCCTGCTATTGCTCGCGTCCTCATGCATATATGGCCAATAATATCCTTGCGTCTTTGCTTTATATGCCAAAGATCTTCCGCCGCTATGATTTCCGGCATCCCCACTATGCAAAAGATCTTCAATATGGTTTCTCCTTCTTTCCTTGTTAGACATCGAAGCGAAGGTCCATCAAAAGAACGCCGATAAAGCACGCCATCTCGCAATTCATAATTTGTTGCCCGGCTCTTTAACTTGTGTGCTTCCAATCTATTTCTTGGTATCTCGCCTTTCATTAAGTACGCGTGAAGTTCTACTCTCCAATCTTCCTCGCGGCCTTGCATTTCATCTACCACCATCATTATATCTGCTTCTTGTCCTTCCTCTTTATTAATTGATGGCGCTAGTAGCGTTTGTATTTTGATATTCCTCGCAGTTGGGTCTATCATCATACTTGATATAAAGGCAAAAGCGTCTGCGAGCCTATTATCTCTCCTTGATATGTGTCTCCATTTTATTTTCGGTCTCATACCGACAAAGACTTCTACAAGCTTCCCGTATTTACGTAGGGATGGATCATTTGTAGCATACTTCTCTCGTTATCCGACGGATTGCCAATTGCGAGTCACCGGGTAATCCTCACATTCTCCAATTTCATTTCTATTGCAAATCTTAAAGCATGTATTATAGCTTCATACTCCGTTTCATTATTAGTAGACTCAAATTCCAATCTAAAAGCAAAAGCTAATTTATTGCCTTCTGGCGAAATCACAACAATTCCCACTCCTTTACCTTCTCCGTTGGATGATCCATCCACTAATATTTCCCACCGATTTGGCTCAGTTAACAAATCTTTTGGATCTCCATGCTCTTCTTCTACATCCATCATTTCATCCACTGCTTCCTCTTCTTCCAAAGGAAATTCCGCCAGAAAGTCTGCGACAACCTGTGATTTGGTTGAAGATAATATTTCATATTTGAGTTTATAATGGCTTATTTGAGCGTTCCATCTTTCAACTCTTCCTGATCTTTTTGAATTTTTCATCACTGACTCGATTGGTACCTTCGTTACCACTCTAATAATATGTGCTTGAAAATATATGCGAAGTTTAAACGACGCATAGACTAACGCCAGGATTAACTTTTCAATCTTCGAATAATTTCTTTCGGCAGCGTTAAAAGTTTTGCTGATATAATAAATTGGTTTTTCTACTCCTGCGTCCACTCGCAGTAAAACTGCACTTAAGGCATGCGATGTCGTCGCGAGGTATATTAATAATTCCTCTCCTGGTTCTGCCTTCTGCATAATAGATATATCCATTAAATGCTCTTTGATCCCTTGTAAAGCCTTTTCACATTCATCCGTCCATTTAAATTTCGACCCTTTTTTCAAAACACTGAAAAAGTGTTTACATTTATCAGATGACCGCGAAATGAACCTTCCTAGCGATGCTAGTAACCCATTCAGCTTTTGAACATCCTTTACTGTCGCAGGTGTCGGCATATCGCGAATAGCTTTTACTTTCTCCGGGTCAACATGTATTCCTTCTTTTGATATAATGTAACCCAAGAACTTCCCCCGACGCAACTCCGAAGGTACATTTTTCTGGATTGACTTTGATGTTGAAACGCCTCATTTGTTCAAAAATTTCTCTCAAGTCTTGCACGTGATCTTCTGCCTTTTTACTTTTCACTAGCATGTCATCTACGTATACCTCTAGTGTTTTGTGTATCCACTCTGCGAATACATTTTCTACCATCCTTTGATACGTTGCTCCGGATTTCGCAAACCAAACGGCATTTTAGTATAACAAGATAATCCTCTTGGAGCGAAGAAAGCAAGTGTGTTCTTGGTCTTCCTCGGCGAGAGGAATTTGATTGTAACCTTTGTATCCGTCCAGCGATGATACTCTTTCATTCCCTACGCCGATTCGACTAGTCATGGGATGTCCGGTAATGGAAAACTGTCTTTAGGGCAAGCTTTATTTAAATCGGTGAAATCAATGCAAATCCTTATTCCCTTGTTCTTCTTTGGAACTATAACCATATTCGCTATCCACTCGGGGTATTTTGCTTGTCTAATAATTCCTGCGTCCAAAGATCTTCTCGAGCTTCTTCTTCTATCTCGAGAATGATATGCTGTTGCTATCTTTCTAATTCTTTGCTTAAATGGCTTCACATTTTTATCAATTTCTAACTTGTGACAAAGCGATCGACGGATCTATACCTGCATTTCATCCATATCCCACGCGAAGATGTCTTTATAATCTCATGCAATGCATCGATAGTTCTTTTCTCTTCATCTGCTTCCATGCTAGTTCCAATCTTTAGCATCTTGGGACTTTCCTTAGTTCCAATATTCACTTCTTTGGTTTGTTCTGCCGCGACGTAACTGGCCTTCGGTTCTCCCATAGGGGTTGGTCCTTTTGGTTCTTTCGCAAGATCATCTTCTTCTCCCGAGATCTCGCCGGTATGCCTTTTCCTTCCTTTGCTCTTATCATGTAAACTCTGAATTCTTCTTCTTTCTTAGTTACCCTCGCCATCTTTTTGCGGTATTTTGATATGTTCTTTCGCTTGTTTATTTGTTCCTCGCAACATTTTACTTCATTTTGATAATATATTCTTCCTTTGGCAGCGTCCCTCCGATCTCGCCGATTCCGGTTGGTGTAGGGAACTTGATACGTTGATGAAGCGTCGACGCCACGCCTTTTATTGCATGTACCCATGGTCTTCCTAGTAACATGTTGTATGGTGATTCCATATCCACCACACTCAATGTCACCTGTGTTTCGATTCCTCCTAACGGAATACGTATTTTTATCTCCCCTTTAACTTTTGTTATGGATTTACCAAAACCTTGAATATTGTATGCCGCGAAAATCATATCTTCGTCTTTATATCCCATCTTTTTGTAAGCGTGATAGAACATGATGTTTACCAGACTCCCTGCATCGATTAAAACTCCATTCATCACCCATGTTTTCATCGTATTCTCCGATTTCTCTCCTTCCTTATACACGTTTATTACAATCACCAGTGGAGACATGTGATCCAAGTTTTCTTTTGATATTTCCTCCGCCGTGAATGTTATCTCTTGCTTTTCCCAATCTTTCAAAGGTGACGTTATTTCTCGATCCATAATCTTCTTTCCTTCAAAATCTCGTTTGTGTATCCTTCCTCTGATATTTTCATGAAATTCGTTAACCATTACTCTCATACCTGTGCTGTATGCCATATCCTTTTCATCCGATCTAAAGTTTTAATTGCAACCTTCTCTCCTTTGTCAGCGATCTCCCTGTTTCTAGCGCATATGTAGTAGCAGGATTTCCCACACTACACCCCTTACTCGATTTTGCTTAATTAATCCATTAGAAGATGTCAGATCAAGAACATTTATTGATCGAATTCATGAAGTGTTTACACAGGAAAATAGAATTACACTTAGAAGTTAAAACACTCTTAAACTTTCTCTCTCCTAATGACTTGCCTTACAATTCTCAAAAGATCCTCCCCTTTTACAGACTCACTCGACCCTTTATATAGGGTAATACATAGTGGATGACAGCTAGGCTATCCTTTATTTTCGGGAATGTCTCGCGAAGTGTCGCCAGTGTACAACTATTCAATCTCGCGACACTTCTTAACCCTCGCCAGGTTCCATGTCTTTCAGCTATTTTGTGTGTCATTATTTCCCATCGCGTCGTTTATTTTAGTTTCCTGCGACTCCCTCGCGGTACCGTCGTTTATTGATCCCGCGAGCCCTATGCATTGCGATATTATGATCCTACAAATGTTGAGGTTGAAAATCGTATTGATTATTGTAATATGCTTTCTCTTGTCCACCATACATGGAAAACTGGTACCTGAAATAAGATTCACAGAAACTAAGTTAGATACGATATAGAATCTAACAAAGCAAGAATAAAGCAAAAAGAAAAATAAAAAAAAAACTAAAATCATCCGTTGCGCCAAAATTTGATGCGTGTCGTAACCACAACAAATTAGTGAATATTTTTCCACTCAATTAACAAGTAATATGGTGGTAGTTAAGTTCGTTCCCACGAGGAGCAAGAGGTTTTAGTTGTCTTAATAGTCACAAAAAGGGGGGGTTTGTTTTATAAAGCAAAAGAAAATAAACAAAGCAATTCAAAGATAAAGTTGAAATCAATAAGAGAAACAAGACCAAGGAATCCTTCTTCGTTGCAAAACAATGATTCAAGTTATGTTCTTTTCCACTTTTTATTAGTCACAAATTATCACCAACCGTAGGTAAAGCAGCTAGATCAGTGCTAAACCCCTAAATCCCTTGTATCACCGGATACGGAAGTTCCCGACTACCGGATTCTATTTACCAAACCACCTAGTAGTAGATCACTCAAGATGTAATTTAAATAAACACATTAAGATTTATGAACTTATTAGGTTGATATTAGTAGTTAGACTCTTAGATCAAGGTCTACTTGCTAATGTTGTTTTCACACACAATTGCTCCACGGAATCCCTCCGCAAGGTCCCGTGTTTGCTACTTGTGTAAAGAGTCAAGAAACGATTACTTATCCCCTAAATTTCACTAGCTTTAGATCAAATTAACAAATCAATTTAGCGTGCACTCTAAACAATCTATCAATCAACCATGAATGTCTAAACATTCCTATTAGTAAAAACAAACGATAATCATGTGAAAAACTTCAAGATAGAATTGAAAACAAGACTCAAATCATATGTTAAAAACTAGGAATTCATCCTCAATCAATAATAAAATTAGCTACTCATGCTAAGGAGTTCACACAAAGAATAAAGAAAATAAAAGTGTTGTGTGTGTAAAATGTGTGTAAAAGTGTGTAGAGAACTTGTCTATTTATAGGCTTCAATTTGCTTGCAATCCTCTTAGGAATAGACTCCCTTTCCCTTTGTAGCTCAACTTCCAAATTCAAGTCTTTCTCAAATCTTCCATCTTCTCTTTCCAAGTTCAAGCCAAATTCTTCATCCACTTCCAAGTCCAAGTCTTCACACCCATGAGTCTAGAATATTCTTCACAAAAACTATAATTTTGGGTCGCCGGAATAGTTCTTAGGATCATCGGAATCCGGCCAGGAAAAGCTACCGCCGGTCACCTGAGTTCTGTTACCGTTAAAGCTAACCGTCGAACTAACGGTCTCTGTTAGTCAACCGAGTCAAAGAAATTGGAAGTCAGACACCGAATCATCAACGAGTCAGCTGTCTTGAGCCAGTCAGCTGGGCTTAGTCACTGAGTTAAAAGCTGGATCGGTCATCGCCGACTACTGAGTTAACTCGCCAGTAAAGAAAATCTGGCAGAGTTCCGTTTGTTTGCTGGTGTTTCCAGGCCACATTCCGGCCTCTTTATGCTTCATTTCCCTGTGATAATTCCTAGCATTCATCTACTGTGGTCAACAGCTTCACTTCATAACCCATTCCTCTATTGCTTCTCTAGGCTGAGCTAAACACTTTGCAGCATCGTCTTCTTCTTCCTTTCTCCATCTGTTACAACTCAAAACTACCACACATACCCATAATTACAACCTTTACAAACCCATTTTAACAACATCTCTTCCATGTATAGCAACAACACTCCAATCTTCTTTCAAGACGATTAACAACTTCAATTTCATTTCTATCTCAGTCTGTTACCACCATCAACTCGGCACCACCATCTCTTCTCTGTGGAATCAATTCGAACCCCATCTGAATTTTGCTCAAAACCCATTTAATCACATAGCAGCAACAACTCAATTTTTAGATGTTAGAAACATCAATTAGGGTGAACTCCATGAATCCCCTGAAATCTTCTCGATCCATTAATTTCATTACCAGCACCATCTTCTCAAGAATCAATTATTATCAATTCGAATACACCCATCAATTAACACAGACACCTCCATTACAAAATGGCGAAAACCAATTTTAACAACAACAGCTTCTCTGTTCTCTATTCAACAGCATAGCATCATTCTTCTGCTTCTCCATTCGAACTCTAATTCAAAACCCACTTCAAATCCATCGATCTCTTCTCTTGATTTTTGAGTTCGACAAAGAACATCAAATTCTAATGAATCGATCCCATTAATTTGATACAGATCCCCTTTGTTTCTTTGTAAACCAATTCTTCCATCTACAATCAATATCTCTACAGCCCAATTTCTCTGGCTCATCATCTCTCGATCTTTCTCTTTTCATCGATCTGGTATTATTAGCAGCGGCTGCTGCCTCCATTTTTCTTTTTCAATTTCTGTTTCAGGTTTGCAAATGATTGGGAGGAGATATTTCCCGATTTAGGGTTGGACGGATACTTGCACCCAATGATAATTACACCCACTGATGAATGATAAGGGATACCCTGAATGACAACCCCTTAACCACAGCTTGCTGCCTTCAATCATCCTTCCAAAAGAAAGTTGTCCCTTAACATGTCGCTGGCTCCAGATAGTGTTCGACCATGAAATGATAATTTTTTTCATTTTGCTCAAATTGAGTGATTTCTTCTTCTTTTCCTCCATGCGACTTCGAGTACCTAATAACTCAAAAACACGCGTAAAATACATAATTTATAAGAAAAATAGCAGAGAAAGCATAAACAATAGATAATACATAGGATGTATTCTACACCCTATCAGTTACCTTTTGCTATAAAGAAACTAATAGAGCCGCAGATTATCTAGCTGTCTTCATTTGGGCAGGACTTGGGTGGAAATCAGACATGATGAGTTCTCAACTGATTTTAGGGAATTCTTGCTGCAGACAAGGCTCAACAGGTCTACCAGAGAAGGAAGAAGAGAAGAAATTAGTGTCTTTTATTTAGTTTTTCTTTTCTTTGTTCTTGTTTTTCTGTTTTTCTTTTTGGGCTTTTAGCCCGCGGAATGTGTCAAAAAAAAAAAAATTAAAAAAAAATATCGATACACAACACTTATCAGGGCTTGATCTTATTATAAATTAGTCTACATGCTATCAGTTCAACTATTCCGGTGGGGTTTTAAACTCGAATAGGGCCGATGCAAGTACACTGAAGTTATCAAGCATTAAGAAATATCAAGGAATTATACTCATGAGGGAAACTAGAGGTTAAGAGAAATGTGGTGCAAGTATGACATATAAGTTATCAAGCATGAGCCAAACTTTTATTGATAATAAAAATTAACTTTGATGCCTCCTTTATTGATAATAATGTTCTGGCAGGATCTGGACTAATACTGAGAAATAATGCAGGTGAATGCAATGGAGTGCGACGCAACCCAAAGAATGCAATGGATCCAGAACAAGCAGAGGCGCTTGGGTGCACTGGAAGCAGTTTTATGGGCTAAGGAACGTGGAATTAGGAGATTGCATCTTGAAGGAGATTGTATGAACGTTGTGAAAGTTATCCGTGGGACATTCAACGGTAGTGAAATGCACTACCAAAGTGGAATAATAAGAGATGTTTTATATATCTTGTCGATTTTGAGTTTTGGACTTGTAACTATGTTCACCCAGGATGCAAATCACATTGTAGACTCTCTGGAAAAGTATGCAAGAACTCTTTTAGCTAAAGTAGAATGAGATGATAATTGGCCAACTTGGATTAACTCTTTAATCCTAAGTGACCAGAACAATTTGTCATAATTCAATTCAATAAAATCTCTGTTCCTATTAAAAAATAAAATAAAATGCATGAGCCAACAAATTTTTTAAGCGCCGTACGTGCCAGTCTCGTACAAATCAAGAACACAATACTGCTATATGGTTGACGCCACAAATATTCTTTTGATATTTCATGTATGTATGTAATTTTCAACGGAAATGATTATGTAATTTTTTAAACACCGTATGTTGTAATTTTCATGTAGTACATATTTTCCATCTTGTAAATAGTTTTCGAATAAAAGATTATCAGAAATAAAGAAGATATTGAAGAAGATTACCGTATTGTACATATGGAAACATTGAAGAACATTCTCACCTCAAGGCTACAGGTTGTTATGCAGGGCCGTCTTATAGTTTCGGGGTGCCCTAGGCGAACTTGAATTTTGAGGCCTTTTTGTGTGATATGAAGTCAAAATGGAGGCAAATTTTTAATTTGGGAGATAAATTTACACTATTTAAGCAGTAATTTTCATTTAGCTTGGCGGCCGAAGACCGTCGATTTTTTTTCCAGTTTTTTTAAGGTTAGATTCTCGATTGTAAACTTTCAACTTGGCATAAACATTCAAAAATCCACAGCGAAAAGATACTTGGTGGTGCTTATAGTTGTCACAAAACATTTTGTAACAATTATAACTGTCGCAAGCGTCTGTTTCATTAATAAATGTGACAAAATCATTTAGTAACATTTATGACTGTTACAATGAACTTGTAAACAGAACTTTTTTTGGACCCTCAACAATTTGGGGCCCTAGGCGGCCGCCTAGCTCGCCTATGCCTTAAGACGGCCCTGTTGTTATGAGTAATGCTAAAGATTTTCAAATATCTAAGATATACATATCATTGAATGGAAATTAAGAAGATACCAAAAAAGATATGGATACGCATTTATCATGAATGAATTATTTTGTTTATGTAAACCAAATCAAAACAAGCTTCATTATATATACACTGTATGAATGTTTCTTCTCATCGCATTCTAACCAGATTCATCACCATGAACAACAAGCATAGCCGGAGTCTTTTGTTCTTCTTAACAACTTCGTTTTATTTTCTAAGTATTTCAGTTTATATATTATGTTACGGTATTCACTTTCCGCAATGGCAGCCTTTCCTACAACTTTGAACACAAATTCAAGATGGATTGTCGATGTAAACGGACGGAGAGTAAAATTAGCATGCACAAATCTTGATCCTGTACGTTACTGTTGATGGTGGTTTTTAAACAAGGGGTAAAATCGTAAAACCCCATGACCTAGTGTTACCCGCAACACATTAACTAAGAGCATTTAACTCAGTGTAAATAATTAATAGGGTATTTTTCAAAATACCAGATTAGGGTTTTCGACCACGTAACCCTAATTCCAAAACCAAGCCGCATAATGCGCACCATGGCGACAATGCCAAACCAAGCCGCACTCTGCGCATCATAGCAACCATGCCAAACCAAGCCGCACTCTGCGCATCATGGCAACCATGCCAAACCAAGCCGCACTCTGCGCACCATGGCAAAGAATGCCAAACCAAGCCGCACTCGCGCATCCATGGCAAAGATGCCAAACCAAGCCGCACTCTGCGCATCATGGCAACCATGCCAAACCAAGCCGCACTCTGCGCACCATGGCAGCAATGCCAAACCAAGCCGCACTCTACGCATCATGGCAACCATGCCAAACCAAGCCGCACTCTGCGCACCATGGCAGCAATGCCAAACCAAGCCGTACTCTGCGCATCATTGGCAACAATGCCAAACCAAGCCGCACTCTGCGCACCATGGCAACCATGCCAAACCAAGCCGCACTCTGCGCATCATTGACAATAATGCCAAACCAAGCCGCACTCTGCGCACCATGGCAACCATGCCAAACCAAGCCGCACTCTGCGCACCATGGCGTAATGCCAAACCAAGCCGCATACTGCACACCATGGCAACAATGCCAAATCTCCAAGCCGCTATGCCTTTGGCACACGCCAAATATAGCGCCCTAGGCTTGCAAGACTTGCAACTAGGTCAACATGGCCGCACATGCCAATACGTGCCGCAAGCCATATTCCAAGTTGCTATTCCATTGGCACACGCCAAATATAGCGCCCTAGGCTTGCAAGACTTGCAACTAGGTCAACATGGCCGCACGTGCCATTGGCACATGCCAATACGTGCCGCAAGCCATATTCCAAGTCGCTATGCCATTGGCACACGCCAAATATAGCGCCCTAGGCTTGCAAGACTTGCAACTAGGTCAACATGGCCGCACATGCCAATACGTGCCGCAAGCCATATTCCAAGTCGCTATGCCATTGGCACACGCCAAATATAGCGCCCTAGGCTTGCAAGACTTGCAACTAGGTCAACATGGCCGCACGTGCCATTGGCACATGCCAATACGTGCCGCAAGCCATATTCCAAGTCGTTATGCCATTGGCACACGCCAAATATAGCGCCCTAGGCTTGCAAGACTTGCAACTAGGTCAACATGGCCGCACATGCCATTGGCACATGCCAATACGTGCCGCAAGCCATATTCCAAGTCGCTATGCCATTGGCACATGCCAAATATAGCGCCCTAGGCTTGCAAGACTTGCAACTAGGTCAACATGGCCGCACATGCCATTGGCACATGCCATTGGCACATGCCAATACGTGCCGCAAGCCATATTCCAAGTCGCTATGCCATTGGCACACGCCAAATATAGCGCCCTAGGCTTGCAAGACTTGCAACTAGGTCAACATGGCCGCACATGCCATTGGCACATGCCAATACGTGCCGCAAGCCATATTCCAAGCCGCTATGCCATTGGCACACGCCAAATATAGCGCCCTAGGCTTGCAAGACTTGCAACTAGGTCAACATGGCCGTACGTGCCATTGGCACATGCCAAACACACACGCTGGTAGCCTAACTTGCAAACCGTGCAACCTACCACCAAGGCATTCCGCACATGCCATTGGCACATGCCAAACACACACGCCGGTAGCCTAACTTGCAAAACCATGCAACCTACCACCAAGGCATTCCGCACATGCCATTGGCACATGCCACACGCGCCATTAGCAAAGACCACTTGCACTCAAGGCGCAACCAACGAGATATCAACACAAAACTGGGGTATGCTTCTTTAGGGTTTTGGTTTGGCGGTCACAAAGATGCAGCGTACACTACGCTCACAATTAAGAAAGTGTGAATAGGAATAAAGCGGTCAAATAAAAGAGGAAATAATGGTGAAAAACGTTTTCACCCATTAAACCATGCGGTTACCACCTCCTCCCATTATTTCACCCTTTACTCTCTTCCTTCATGAGGCCAGGTATGTTTCAATCTCGACTTGTATAAATAGGTCTTACCTATTTCCACCGGACAACGTGTCTCTGGTCAGGAGAAATATACTACACTTACACTCTCGTAAAGGCAACTTTGCAAGCTCTCCAAAAAGCTTTCATCTCTTGCAAGCTTCCTAAGCTTTCACTTTCTGATACAAGTCGAGATACTACTCTCCTCAACACCTTTCTTTGCTTCCCTCCCCAAATCAACCCTTTTCCTCCACTTTGTGACCGAAGCAAGTCCGAACGGCCATTTCTTGGTTTAGGCCGGACTTGTACAGATTGATCTCTCGAATCTATAAAGTGCTCACGTGCAAAGACATTTGTTTAGGGTTTGAACCAGTTTCTCACTCACCTACCGAATTTACCGAAATCGGCAGAAACGATTTTTACCCATAAACAATTGGCGACCACAGCGGGAGGATTTATCTATCGGCTACAATGTCAGACTGTCGATCTCGTTCTTCGACCCAGATGTCAAGATGGTAGGGGAAGGCGACTCAATCCGACGCAACTACCGGGCAACCCGGTTACTAGTTGTAAAAACTACACGAGAAAACTGGGGACTTGCCGAAGATGCTACCACTCGATTCGACTCAACTACCAGGCAACCTGGATACTAGTTGTAAAAACAACATGAGAAAACTGGGGACTCGCCGAATATGCTACTAGCGATTGGGGACTTGATGGCAATGCTACCAGCAAAACTGCCTTTTACATAGAGAGGGGCATGTTCGCAAAAACCTATGAAGTGAGTAAATTTGGACTGCGCAAGATATACGATCTGTTTTTAGGTTCTTAGTAAAACCATTATACTACTGAGTATTGTGCCTATTGCTAGCACACACTTTCATAAAAGCAATATTCCTTTCCCAAAACATAATCAGAGTCATATTATCAAAACCATTCATCCCAGAAATAATCCAATATCCTCAAAAGCTACCAGCTGTCTACCAAAACTGGTCAAACTTTGAACCAGACATCCAGTATGTCTTTCAAAAAAAAAAAGAGAAAAGAACCTAAATGAAAGTTTAACAGAGAAACATTCAAGGAAAATCATCCAACAGAAGTCTGTTCTTCTTGGAGAAAGTCAACTTTGCATCTTCAAGAGCCGCTCTCTTCATAGTCAACATCTTGGAAAGCTTTTCGAGTTCTACCTCCTGTCGTGCAATCTCCTCAGCGGAAAGGCTTTCGATTGCTGCATCTTTCAACTTTTGGATCTCAGCAAGGCCTTCTACAAACCACGAAGTGTTGAACTCCTTTTCTACGCACACGTCGCGATGGTGCTCCCAGTCGGCAATAACGTCTTCAGAAACGGTGTGACCAGTCACCTCACGCATATCCTCGATGGAAGATAAATCCTCTTCCACACGCCTAACCAGCGTCCACACCAAGCCAGCGCCCATTCTAAGACGATCCAGCGCCTACCAGACGCGCATGCCAGAAGCGCCTACCAGACGCGCATGCCAGAAGCGCTTGCCAGACGCGCTTACCAGACGCACATGCCGTGCACACATGCCGCACGCGCATGCTAGGCTGCAGTACCACACTATGTGCTAAAAATTTGCATCCTTCCAGCGCTAACATCTTGCGTCCTTCCAGCACCATCCTCGCCCTTCGAAACAGCGCCATGACTCCAGAACTTCGTGATCAAAACCGTGTCATCTCTACACGATACACTTACGATCACCGTAACCGAGCCACTTCCGCCACCCCAACGGTTCTTCAAGCATGGAAGCTCCAACCGTCACCAGAGATGCTACTCCACCGTCAGGGCAAGATACCGGAAGATCCAGAAGAAGCCGACCTCCTTTTAGCACTGTTGATTTGATGAAAAGACAAAAGATACTTCAGCAGGACGTGCGTTTATAGATGAAGAGGCTCACGTTGCTCTTGAACGCCCAGTAGAAGGGGATAAGCAATCCAATTTCGTCACACGTAAAGATCAGGAAAGACTTCTCCAAAATCGAAAGCAAAGGAAATCAACAACTCTCCTGAGTTCAGGGAGACCCTTCTCCCGTCAGGACCCGCACGATGGGAACTTCGCCCACAAAGTCGTACAGTCAATGATGAAACAGTTATGTGAGATTCTATGTTTCTCCAAGGCGTAGCGTCAAGACATATTTGCACCTCTCAACCGCACTGCATCAGGAAAGAAGACGTTTCCAGCCAGGGAAGCCGTTCCCAAACCCCAACCTCTCCTAGAAAGCACGATCGATAGATGGAACTGGGGACTCCTAACCTCTGTTCTCTTGAGGGATGTCGAGTTTGACAGAACGTGACGCGGCCTCCGACTTCAAAATGGTAACCGTCAAGGCTCTGAGAGTTGCAAGACGTCGTTTCAACTTTATCTCCAGAAGTAACTCCGCATCAACGTTCTCTCCAGAAGTAGCTACGCATCAACGTTCTCCAGCAGCGGCTTCGCTTCAACGTTCGCTTCAACGCCACTCCTTCCTTCAAAGGGTCGTGCCGCCACACTCCCCATATCAACGAACATAGTCACAGCCAGCCAATCTTCGTAGTCATGGACGCCTTTTAATCCATCTCGCCAAAACTCGTGATCATGCACAGTTTGCTCGCTTACGCATCCAGCCAATCCTCTTACTTCCATGGAAGCCCATAGAATGTCAGCCAACCCACTTTGTTACCACGACAATGTGGTCTCTCCTGATTACATCTCCTACCAAGAATTGTTGTCCCTCATTCGTTGATACCAGCCAGAGCTTCACCGCAGCAGCAATTACTACAAAGATGGAAACACGTAAACCATACTTGAGGACGGGAGATGTACACGGGATCCCTTCACTGTCAAAGCTCCGAAGACACATCCACCAAAAAGCCGTACCCACAACAAGGTCCTCTACTCTTCAAGGGTGCAGCGCAAGAATATCATCACCTCTCTCGTCTAGAAAGACGCCTTCAACACTTTACGAGGCCGTGGAGGATCCCGAGCCTGCACTATCCAGAATATATCATCATGTAATTTCGAGCATCCCAGTGTCACATCCAGAAGAGTACGATAGGCTTATATCAAATCCTGTGGAGGGGGATTCAAGGCGAGGTTTTACGAGCCGCGGGAATTTCTCAACATGAAGCCATACATGTGCACCGAAAACTCCAAAAGCACGCCAGAAGGTTACATTCACGTATTCATCCATGCCATCATATCAAACCGAAGTATGACCGGGGACTTCTCACCGCATCCCATTCCGTACGATAGTCCAAGATTCAGAAGATGTTTTGAAGGATTAACTTGGAACAAAGTCCCTAAGACTTGATAGCAAAGACATCGGCAATGGAACGTCTCCTATTTCATCCCGGGCGCCAGAAGTTTTCGACCATGCAAAAGCATACAGAAACATGATTTCCAGGGCGTACAACATCCATGTAAAATCCAGGTTCTTTAAGGAAGGAGATCTGGTGCTAAAAATTCCCAATCACACCAAAGAAGAATACCAAACTGTCGACTTTCACAATATTGAGACGATGCCACAACCGGATGATATTAAACTCCAAAGATTCACAGGTGGACACCATGTTCTCCCACCTTTGAATGGTCGACTCTGCAGAAAGACGGATGGACATATTCTCCATCTCAAAGAATCATCGGCAAAAGACAAGTTTCGCTCACGAAACCAAGGCGGACGAACAAAGACTTCACTACGCTCTTGGTAGCGATATGGCCGTATGTCTTCCATATCCTCGTATAAAGGACCACGAATTCTTTCCGCACCAAAACCGCCAACATTCCGGTAATTGGAGGAGAGACACCTCATACGAGTCCCAAACAAAGAACTCCGCATAGGGGTATTCATGACAAAAGAGCCCTAAATCGGCGTTCTCCAAGTCTGTGCAGATCAACAAGGTCGGGCTTGAAGGAAGGGGAACGACTAGGTCATCCTTGTCGATAACGATGAACGCATGCTCCAACGGGATATCTCTCGCACAAAAGGGAAATTTTCCATTTATACAACAAGCGTTAAAGTGTACGTCGAGTCCGCCAAAGAAGAAGAAAACATACCGGTATGATTTTCTTAACCCGAATAACCTTTGTTGGGATGCTCATGCAAGAGTCAGACCTCGCGCCTTCATCCGGAGAACCTGACTGGTTAGAAGATGATTCGAATCTGCGTGACATGACAAAGAGAGAAATCCAACAAGAAGAACCATTTTCTCAAACGAGGAGACGATGCAATTATTTTTGGGTATAAATACGGAATCTTAAAAAGGGAAAGGAAGCAATGAGGGACATTACGCTTCCGCATTTTAGCATGAATAATGCCCTAATTGAAGCCGCACGTGAAGGAAAGCAAGATAAGGAAACTTTGCTATCTCGAAGAAACTCCTCCTTGTTTACATCGGTCACGCCAAAGAAGCACGCACAGCTTCCACACCTTGCGCCGGTCCCACCAGCTAGCACACTCAGCTTCCCAACTCACGCCAACTTCCCAACGGCGCCCAAGTTGCACCGGCCCCACCAATTGCGCCGACTTCCCAATGGCCGCCCAAGTCACGCCTGCAAGCACGCACAGCTTCCACACCTTGCGCCGGTCCCACCGCCTAGCACACTCGGTTTCCCAACTCACGCCGGTTCCCAACGTCGCCCAAGCTGCACCGGCCCCACCAATTGTGCCACCGGCCTCCGATTTGTGCAAAACTACTGTGAGGCAAGGATTCCAAATCCTATTTATAAAAGGTCGACAAGCCTCCTCAATTCTCTTTACGGTTTGTTGTTGATAGTTTGTCACCATCTTATGCTTACCTCGCAACAAAGCCCCTGCTCCGAGCTAAGCGGGGGACTTAATGTTGATGGTGGTTTTTAAACAAGGGGTAAAATCGTAAAACCCCATGACCTAGTGTTACCCGCAACACATTAACTAAGAGCATTTAACTCGGTATAAATAATTAATAGGGTATTTTTTCAAAATACCAGTTAGGTTTTCGACCACGTAACCCTAATTCCAAAACCAAGCCGCATACTGCGCACCATGGCGACAATGCCAAACCAAGCCGCACTCTGCGCATCATGGCAACCATGCCAAACCAAGCCGCACTCTGCGCATCATGGCAACCATGCCAAACCAAGCCGCACACTCGCGCTCCATGGCAAAGAATGCCAAACCAAGCCGCACTCTGCGCATCCATGGCAAAGAATGCCAAAACCAAGCCGCACTCTGCGCATCATGGCAACCATGCCAAACCAATCCGCACTCTGCGCACCATGGAAGCAATGCCAAACCAAGCCGCACTCTGCGCATCATGGCAACCATGCCAAACCAAGCCGCACTCTGCGCACCATGGCAAAGAATGCCAAACCAAGCCGCACTCTGCGCATCATTGGCAACAATGCCAAACCAAGCCGCACTCTGCGCACCAGGGCAACCATGCCAAACCAAGCCGCACTCTGCGCATCATTGACAACAATGCCAAACCAAGCCGCACTCTGCGCACCATGGCAACCATGCCAAACCAAGCCGCACTCTGCGCACCATGGCAAAGAATGCCAAACCAAGCCGCATATCGCACACCATGGCAACAATGCCAAATCTCCAAGCCGCTATGCCTTTGGCACACGCCAAATATAGCGCCCTAGGCTTGCAAGACTTGCAACTAGGTCAACATGGCCGCACATGCCATTGGCACATGCTAATACGTGCCGCAAGCCATATTCCAAGTCGCTATGCCATTGGCACACGCCAAATATAGCGCCCTAGGCTTGCAAGACTTGCAACTAGGTCAACATGGCCGCACGTGCCATTGGCACATGCCAATACGTGCCGCAAGCCATATTCCAAGTCGCTATGCCATTGGCACACGCCAAATATAGCGCCTTGGCTTGGAAGACTTGCAACTAGGTCAACATGGCCGCACATGCCATTGGCACATGCCAATACGTGCCGCAAGCCATATTCCAAGTCGCTATGCCATTGGCACACGCCAAATATAGCGCCCTAGGCTTGCAAGACTTGCAACTAGGTCAACATGGCCGCACGTGCCATTGGCACATGCCAATACGTGCCGCAAGCCATATTCCAAGTCGCTATGCCATTGGCACACGCCAAATATAGCGCCCTAGGCTTGCAAGACTTGCAACTAGGTCAACATGGCCGCACGTGCCATTGGCACATGCCAATACGTGCCGCAAGCCATATTCCAAGTCGCTATGCCATTGGCACACGCCAAATATAGCGCCCTAGGCTTGCAAGACTTGCAACTAGGTCAACATGGCCGCACATGCCATTGGCACATGCCAATACGTGCCGCAAGCCATATTCCAAGTCGCTATGCCATTGGCACACGCCAAATATAGCGCCCTAGGCTTGCAAGACTTGCAACTAGGTCAACATGGCCGCACATGCCATTGGCACATGCCAATACGTGCCGCAAGCCATATTCCAAGTCGCTATGCCATTGGCACACGCCAAATATAGCGCCCTAGGCTTGCAAGACTTGCAACTAGGTCAACATGGCCGCACATGCCATTGGCACATGCCAATACGTGCCGCAAGCCATATTCCAAGCCGCTATGCCATTGGCACACGCCAAATATAGCGCCCTAGGCTTGCAAGACTTGCAACTAGGTCAACCTGGCCGTACGTTCCATTGGCACATGCCAAACACACACGCTGGTAGCCTAACTTGCAAACCGTGCAACCTACCACCAAGGCATTCCGCACATGCCATTGGCACATGCCAAACACACACGCTGGTAGCCTAACTTGCAAAACCATGCAACCTACCACCAAGGCATTCCGCACATGCCACACGCGCCATTAGCAGCACCACTTGCACTCAAGGCGCAACCAACGAGATATCAACACAAAAACGGGGATGCTTCTTTAGGGTTTTGGTTTGGCGGTCACAAAGATGCAGCGTACACTACGCTCACAATTAAGAAAGCGTGAATAGGAATAAAGCGGTCAAATAAAAGAGGAAATAATGGTGAAAAACGTTTTCACCCATTAAACCATGCGGTTACCACCTCCTCCCATTATTTCACCCTTTACTCTCTTCCTTCATGAGGCCGAGTACGTTCAATCTCGACTTGTATAAATAGGTCTTACCTATTTCCACCTGCACGACATGTCTCGGTCAGAGAAATATACTACACTTACACTCTCATAAAGGCAACTTTGCAAGCTCTCCAAAAGCTTTCATCTCTTGCAAGCTTCCTAAGCTTTCACTTTCGATACAAGTCGAGATACTACTCTCCTCAACACCTTTCTTTGCTTCCTCCCCAAATCAACCCTTCTCCTCCACTTTGTGACCGAAGCAAGTCCTGGAACGGCCATTTCTTGGTTTAGGCCTGACTTGTGCAGATTGATCTCGAATCTATAAAGTGCTCACGTGCAGCACATTTGTTTAGGGTTTGAACCAGTTTCTCACTCACCTACCGAATTTACCGAAATCGGCAGAAACGATTTTTACCCATAAACAGTTACCTTCTTAATTTTTACCGTACCCATATTTTTTTTAACCGAAAATTACGGAGGTGCGAAAACTAGGGTTTTTCGAGTGATATTTTTTTCTGCCGCGACGAAGAAGAAAGATTGGAAGATGATGATGATCTAATGTCTGCATTAGATCAATCGAAGAGCACATATCCTCCAACACCTCCCTCTCGGGATTTGGAGTTGAATAAGGGAGAACAACCTGTAAGCTCTCAATCAGCAGGCGCAGAAACCGATGGCTCGATTATGAATAACAATCAGTCTAACCAAGGTTTTTCGTCTGGTAATAGGGGTTCAAAGTCATGGTCGTCACTTATGTATGGATCCAAACAATTTTCAAAATCCGTTGATTTATTTTACAAAACTCCATCAACTGTTAATGGAGAGAATGTCATTAACACTCCCCAGAATTCAAAGCAGAAATCCAAGTGTGGAAATTTCTTATTGGGTACTTTCGTAGGTCGCAGATTACCGTACACAATGGTGAAGGATGCTCTCACAAAAACATGGGGCTTGAAGGGTGATTTTCATATGACAATCCATGGTGACGATGTTTTCGTTTTGGAATTTCTGAATGACGACGATAGACAGACAGCTCTTGAATTTGGCCACATGTTTATTGCGAACAGATTATTTATCATCAGGCCATGGAAACTTTTTCTTGAGTCTGACTTGCAAGAGATTAAGACTATTCCCATTTGGGCTAAAATAAGAAATATTCCATTACATATATGGGATGCTGAAGGAATCAGTCTTGTTGCTAGTTTTATTGGAACTCCAATTCTTATGGACAACCTTACTGCTACAGGGAAGAGGCGTTCTTTCGCATGGGTGTGTATCGAAATTGATGTGGAAACCGAATTAAAGGAGAGCATTAACATTAAAATTGATGGTAAACCAGTGGTGATAGAAGTTGAATATGTCACAATTTTTTTCTCTCTCTCTATTTGCTCTGCATAACCGAATTTCCCAAAAAACTCAAACTATCTCTTCTTCTTCTTCTTCATCAATTCCTTTTACAAATCTTCAATTACATATCAATTGTTAGTAGATTTTTGTGTGTTGCCTAGATTTACTCTAATATTAATTAGGGTAAATTTGGGTAACATTTAAATTAGGTTTTTATGCTTTCAATAAAACTTGTCCTTGTTTTACAGGGATCTTAGAATCAGGTTTTGTATATATTTCTCCTGATCGTCTTCTAATGGCTGACTATTGTCATTATGAAGAATATGATAGCCTTAATGGCACTTTGTTAACATGTGATGGTATGTTCATGTATATTGTTGACGACGATTTCCTCCGGCGTGACGTAGGTCTCTGCAACTCGATACAGAATCCATGGCTACCGGTTCTAATCGTGATTATGATGTTATGTGCGTATTACTCCTTTCTATGGGAGCATCAAGATTTGAAGAAGTTATCCAAATGGTTGGAAAGAGTTCCAAAAACCATCCCTCAGAAAACATCTGTTTTCTATTTGAATATGTACTCAATACTTTTAATGTGTGTTAGATCTTCTATATTAGGGGCTCTCATTAAATGTATTTTTTACTATTCTTTGTCGAAGATGTATGAATTTCTGTCACTTGTTGACATTTTATTAATATATTTTCTCTAAGGGCTCTGTTTAGCCCTTTGTTCCTTCAAAAAAAAAAAAAAGAAGTTGAATATGCATGGAAGCCACCACGATGCACGGTCTGCAATGTATTTGGGCACACAAATAAGAACTGCAAGAAAGCTCCAAAGAAGGTAATTCCAAATTGGGTTCCAAAAAAACCCAACAATAATGATCCAGGAAGAGGAAAGAAATCTGTTGACAGTGAGGGTTGGACAATGGTTGGTAGTAAGAATAGACCTGTCCAAGAAACTACTGAACCTGGCGTTAATTCGATATCTCGCTTTAACGTCCTTCAGGACAATGTTGCAGATGATACGTTTGACGATACAATGAGTCAGAACTCCTGTGCTATACCGGATCAAGCCACCTTGGGGACACTCAATATCGATAGTTCTACAAATAAGGATCTCAGCAATAAGGGAAACGACGAAACTGGGCACCAAACAATTATTGCTGAGAAACCACTTCACAGTGTTGTTAACTCAAAGGTTGGTGCATCTAGTGCGGCTACTGACAATGCTGTTGTTAACCCAGAGGTTAGTGCATCTAGTGTGGCTACAAAGGAGAGTGCAATTTCTGATCAGTCAGAATCTGTACTTACGAATACAGTGATAAACATAGATGTATCACAAAGTTCCGTTCAAAATTCTAAGAGCAATACAGATAAAACCATGGAAAGCACAAATGGTGTAAACAAGTGAATGATGAGTAGGTCCAATTTAGACTCTAACCAAGAACGTAAGTCAACAAGAATAAGAAGCGCAAATCAGCGCTTGGATGGTTATGTCTTACCTTCTAATACTTCTCAATGATTAAAGTTGCATGCTGGAACATACGTGGTCTTAACGACCCGATCAAACAGAAAGAAGTTTGTTCTCTGATTACTCGGAATAACATTTCCATCCTTGGTATAGTGGAAACAAGAGTTCGCGACGTTAATATTAGTAAAGTTAGAAATAATTTAATGCCTGGCTGGTGCTATTTTGACAATTACTCTGCTCATGATGGTGGTAGGATTTGGCTCATGTGGAACCCCAATGATGTGCATCTTACGCTTATTTCGACAAGTAGTCAAGCAATTTTCGCTAAGGTTCAGTTCTCGGTCACAAAAAAGTTCATTGTTACAATGGTTTATGGATTTAATACTTCAACTGAACGGGAAAGCTTATGGAATGAAATCATATCCTTTGGTACTAATGAAGCGTGGACTTTAATGGGCGATTTTAATTCTATTCTTTATGCCCAAGAGAAAGTCGGTGGAGATGTAGTGCAGACACGAGATTTCGAGGATTTTCTCCAATGTGTTCAGGATATGAATCTTTTAGATTGTGCATACACAGGTGCTTATCTCACGTGGACGAACAAACAAGGGGCTCAACTCGGATTGCATCTAAGCTTGATAGGGTCATGATAAATTTATCTTGGCTCAACACTTTTCCAGAAAGCAAAACTGATTTCAAGGAACCGGGCGTTTCGGATCATTCTCCCATGGTTTTATATATGTCTAACGAAATATCATTTGGTCCAAAACCTTTCAAGTTTTTCAATAGTTGCACTGACGAACTTGGCTTCTTAGATATGGTCAAACAGGCTTGGTCTATACCAGTTCGCGGAACTCCAATGTATAAAGTGACGGCCAGACTAAAGAATGTGAAGAACTATATAAAGGCTCGGAGAAGGAATACAGATCAATCAATGCACGTCTATGTTAATCAAGCAAGGCAGCATATGATACATATTCAGAACCAACTCCAACAAAGCCCCACTTGTCCAATTACTATAGAAAATAAGAGAGAAGCGGTTCAGACTTATGCTCGTCTAGCAAAAGCTGAAGAATCTGCTCTTAGACAGAAGTCTAGAGTACAGTGGTTGACTTTGGGTGATGATAACACAAACTTCTTTCATAACTCTATCAAGGAACGCCGAGCTAGAAACATGATTATGTACCTTTATAATTCCGACGGAAATATTATTGACATTGTTGATGATATTTCATCAGAATGTGTTAACTTCTTTCAAAACATGTTCGGACCCAATGAACCTGATTTGATTGATGTTACCCTTTTAGATGATCTTGATTTCATGGATGTTATTTCTGAGACGGACTCTCGGAAGCTAGTCAGGGAAGTCACTAGAGACGAAGTGGTATATGCATTGTCCACAATAGGCTCTGAAAGAGCCCCTGGACCAGACGGGTTCTCTTCCCACTTCTTCAAAGTGTGCTGGTATATTGTAGGCGATGACTTCACAAAAGCGGTCCAAAGCTTCTTTTGTTCTTCCAAGCTTCTTACTCAGGTAAATGCAACTTTTGTGACTTTAGTGCCAAAAATTACTAATGCTTCCTCGATGAATGATTACAGGCCAATATCCTGTTGTAATGTGCTTTATAAGTGCATTACAAAAATAATAACTCTTCGCATCAAGGAAGTAATTAAGCCTCTCGTTCATCACTGCCAGTCTGCATTCATACAAGGCCGCCTTATTCAAGATAATATAATGCTTGCTCATGAGCTGGTTCGAGATTATCATCGAGATCAAGGGCCTCCAAGATGTACAGCTAAGGTTGATTTAAGGAAAGCTTTTGATACAGTTAGTTGGCAGGCTATCCTTACGGTTCATGGGAAGATGAGGTTTCTTATTAAATTTGTAGAATGGATTCGAGTATGCATTACTTCTGCTACCTTCTCAGTGATAGTTAATGGCTCCCCAAAAGGCTACTTCAAAGCTACTCGAGGAATTAGACAAGGATGCCCTATGTCTCCGTATCTCTTTGTGATTCTCATGGAGGTACTTAACAAAATTCTTCTACGTAAGGTTCAGTTAAGGTCTCTTCTACTACACCCCAAGTGTAAGGATCCAGTAATCACCCATCTTTGTGTTGGAAACAATGTAACAATAATGAAAGAGATGTGAAAAATATACTTAGCTCAAACCCATGCTTCACTGATGTTGTTGGTGATGCTCAAACAATGGTAACCGGAACAGTAGAGGCACGTATAAATACGCTGACTTAAAGGCAATATCGCCGTTTCTACTCCTCCGAGATGCTATAGCAGTTGGCGAGTCACCTCCAGGATACAACTACCGCTAGTACCTCTCGATGTAGCATACAAGGAAGGTACCTAAGAGCTTGGCAAAGACTGGAAAAGTTGTTACTCTAAGAGAGAAAACTGAAAGTTTTTATTTCTCAAAAAACCTTAAGAACTCGTTAAGAAAACAAGAGAGGAAGAGAAGAAGAAGAGAAGAGAAAGCTTCTCTTGGTGTATGTTGTGAAGTGAGAAACTCTTAACTATTTATAGCAAAAATCAAGAAGCAAAACAAGAGAAAAACGCCAAGGAAAACCCATGCGTATGACAAGGTTATCGGGTTATGTTTTTTTGTTCTTCAAACAAACAAAACAAGCCAAAGAAATCGACTTCAAACAAAGTGTGTAGTTTTACGTCGGAAACAGCTTTGTCTCGAAAAGCACTTTTGCGAGAATCGGCTTTTCGAAACGACTTTTTATTTTAAGCAAAAACCAAACACGTAAGGACAGGGGAAAATTGCTTCACATATGTGACAAGCACGTCCAAACAAAAAGACACATGTGCATAAAACATGAGTAAAATTTTCAGTAAAAAGATAAGTCTTATTGAACCCACACCCACACCCACACCCGGACCCGACCCGACCCGACCCGACCCGACCGACCGGACGGACGGCGGCGTGCGTGCTTCTGTGCGAAGCACCGCGCGTACGGGAAAGGGACCCTAGCCATAGTCTAAGTCTTCCCAATCGCACAAAAGGCTAAGTGCCCAAAGGGCCTGCCCTTATAGCCCAATTCTATGGTATTTAAGTCTAAAATTGTTTAGATTTTCACCTATGTGGGACTAATGTTTTAACTATTCACAAGGAAAAAACATTTTGTGGGCAAGGCAAAGTCCATGGTTAAACACGTTTTTTCCAACAATCCCCACATGAATAATAAAACATGTCGACAAAAAATACGAGAAAACAGAATACATCAAAATTAGGCTAAGGTGTCCCAGTAGATTGAACCTTAACTTAGTGAGAGGTTACCGGAACCGCTTGTTGTTACTTGAACACAATGTCTTGAACCGACAACAAAGAGTGCAATTCGAAATAACAACCACGCTTTGATGTATCAAAGAAAAGCCGCCAAGCTCTTGCCGTTGTGCCCATTTTGGCCTTGGGCTAAATCCCGGACGTAATGAATGTCTCTAGAGAATCCGCTCAAATTCTCATAGGAAGCGGCCCCACTTCCAACATTCACATAGGTGAGTCCATAAAGAGTGTCCTGCCACACCCCGCTTTAATCAAAGCCATGGTACTCATTAAGATCTCAACGGATCATCCTAAATCATGCAGGTAGCACTATCACACAGTTGCACCATAGGGAGGGACTAAGATAGTGCTTTCTCTCTCGTTATCACCAAAAATTAGTAGTCTCATTGAACCTTGATTCTGGAGCTCCATTCACAAGGTTGAGTATCCTTCTTGGCAATTTTATTCTATGAGCTTAAGTCCCATCCCCCTCGATGCGGAACTAACTTTCTCTCTAGGCAACCCTTTCGTCAAAGGGTCTGCAATGTTCTCTTTAGACCCTACAAAGTCTATAGAGATGATACCCGTAGAGAGTAGTTGTCTCACTGTCTTGTGTCTTCTACGAATGTGTATCGACTTTCCGTTGTACACCTTATTCTCTGCACATCCAATAGCAGCTTTACTGTCACAGTGGATTGCGATAGAAGACACAGGCTTGGGCCAGAGTGGAATTCCTCCCAGGAAACCTCGTATCCATTCAGCTTCCTCTGCAGCTTTATCCAAGGCTATAAACTCAGACTCCATACTGGATCGAGCTATACATGTCTGTTTGGAAGACTTCCATGACACAGACGCACCTCCAAGTGTGAAGACGTACCCACTTGTGCACTTGCACTTGTCTGCTCCTGATATCCAGTTGGCATCACATGACCCCTCTATCACAAACAGATACTTCCCAAAACTTAAGCAATAGTTTGAAGTTCCTCTCAGGTACCGTAGAACTCTGTATAGGGCTTTCCAGTGATTCTCCCCAGGGTTGCAAGTGTACCTGCTCAATCTGCTCACTGCGTAGGCAATATCAGGTCTGGTACAGTTCATCAAATACATAATACTGCCAATAACACGAGAATACTCGAGTTGACGAATTCCTTCACCCTTGTTCTTTTTCAATTTACAATTGGGGTCATAAGGAGTAGATGCGGGTTTAGCATTTTCATGCTTAAATCTCTTGAGCACGCTTTCAAAGATAATGAGATTGACTAAGACTATAACCATCGGATGTCTTTCGACTTTCATCCCTAAGATTATATCGAGCGGGCCTAAGTCTTTCATGTCAAAGTTTTCGTTCAAAGCATGCTTTTAGTGGCATTAATGATTTCAAGGTTACTTGCCTAATATGAGCATATCATCAACATACGTGGCACACAATAACATGAGAATTATCCACCGATTTAACATAAACACATTTATCGATTCATTAATTCTGAAGCCATTAGTCATCATTATATGATCAAATTTTTCATGCCACAAGTTTAGGTGCTTGTTTTAAACCATACGAGATTTTTTCAATTTGCATACTTTATCTTCTAAACCTTTCACAACAAAACCTTCAAAGTTGTTCCATGTAAATTTCTTCATTCAATTCACCATGTAAAATGCGCTTTTAACATCCATCGATGTATATGCAAATCATAAATAGAAGCAATAGCAATCAGCATCCTAATAGAAGTGATTCTAGTGACCGGTGAATATGTATCAAAGAAATCTACTCCTTCCTTTTGTCTGTAGCCCTTGACTACTAACCTAGCTTTGTGTTTTTCTGTAGTCCCATCTGGTCTAAGCTTTCTTTTAAAGAACCATTTGCACCCTATGGCTTTACTACCAGGAGGTAAGTCTACCAGATCCCAAGTGTCGTTATCTTGAATGGAATCCCACTCATTAAGGGAAGCTTCTTCCCAGAAGGGAGCTTCCGGACAAGTCATTGCTTCCTTATAGGTTTGGGGTTCTGACTCTACCGCAAGAGTCACAAACTCTGGACCGAAACTTTTCTCGGTTCTGACCCTCTTACTTCTTCTAGGTTCGGTCTCAACATCTAGAGTTGGGGTTTGACAAGTCGAAGGAACATTTGAGAGGTCATCGCGGACCCTTTTGCAAGGTCCGGACCTAAAAGGAAAAATGTGTTCAAAGAACACTGCATCTCTAGATTCCATAATGGTGTTATCACCAATGACCATGAACCTATACGCACTAGAGTGCTCGGGGTAACCTAAGAAAACACAGTCCATAGTTTTAGGTCCTATTTTGGTTTGCTTGGGGCGAGGAATGCCCACCTTGGCCAAACACCCCCATACTTTAAAGAATGCGTAGGAAGGTAGTCTACCTATCCATAATTCATATGGGGTTTTATCAGATTTCTTAAATGGAATGCGGTTCAAGATATAACAAGCAGAAAGAATTGCTTCCCCCCACAAGTTCGAGGGTAGCCCTGAGCTAGCTAACATAGCGTTTACCATATCTATGAGTGTTCGGTTTTTCCTTTCAGCTACTCCATTCGACTGAGGTGAACGAGGTGCAGTAGTCTCGTGAATGATGCCATTAAGTTTGCAAAATTCTCCTATGGGTATCACATACTCACCGCCTCGGTCTGACCTAAGAGTTTTAATTGTAACGCCTCTTTGGTTTTCTACTTCAAGTTTATATAATTTGAAAGCTTCTAAGGCTTCATCCTTGCTTCTAAGAAGGTAAACTTGACAGTATCGGGAGTGATCATCGATAAAAGTGATGTACCATTTTTTACCACCTTTAGTTGGAGTTGATTTTAAATCTCCTAAATCCGAGTGAATTAGTTCTAGGGGAGTTGTACTACGTTCAACCTTTTTGTTAAAGGGTTTTCTTGCAAATTTAGATTCAACACAAATTTCACATTTATGACCTCATAAAGTTTATTTTAGGAATGCAGCCTAGACTAGCAAGTTTTTCAATGGATTTGAAGTTAACATGTCCTAGTCTATCATGCCAAACATGTGAGGAGTCACAAACATAAGCAGAAGAAGATGCATTTTCATTCAAGTTCAAGGAAAGTACACTAAGCTTAATCATGTTCTCAGTGACGTAACCCTTTCCTACGAAGTCACCACCCTTAGAGATTACAACTTTGTTAGACTCAGCTACAAATTTAAAACCTTTCCCTAGTAAGATGGTTTCTGAGACAAGATTCTTGCATATGTCTGGGACGTGATACACGTCATTCAATGCGAGAGTTTTTCCTGAAGTAAGCTTCAGCTCAACCTTGCCTTTCCCCACAACTTTCGAGGTGGAGGAGTTACCCATATACATTTTCTCATCGTCTCCTACGGTGCCATAGGAGGAGAAAGCATTTCGAACTTGCGGACATGCCCGGGTGGCTCCAGAATCTAGCCACCAGTCTCTCACATTGGTCACATTTGAGACAAGGTTGACTTCAGACACCATGCCGAAAAAATATCCACTTATCTACTATGTTTGCCTTATTTTTCTGTTTAGGGTCAGTTTTGGTCTTCTTAGGTGCCTTACAGTCTTTGGCCATATGGCCAGCTTTTCCACAGTTATAGCAGTCGCCTTTGATGGTGTTTTTGGAGACACCACCCTAGGCTTAAGATTGTTACCTTTGGAGTTTCGACGTTTGTTACGTCTGTTACCATTTTTGCTGGATTCTCCATGCTTGTTCTTTGATGCCGCCTTATCGTCCAGTACATGCGCCTTGTTGGACATGTCTTTGCTCAAAGATCGTGCTCTTGTTCTTGTTGCACGAAGTTCCTCCACCTCGGATCATTTTCCTAGCTCCACCATGGTGATTTCGCGATTTTTGTGTCGCAGCCTCTTCTGGTACTCGTTCCATGAGGGTGGAAGCTTTTCAATCACTGCAGATACTTGTAGAGCTTCATCAAAGCGCAAGCCTTCAGCAAGGATTTCGTTGATGAGTAGCTGGAGTTCGACGAATTGATCTACAACGGGCTTTTCATCTGGCCATCTTGAAATCCAGAACTTGGCCATCAAGAACTTCTTGCTCCCAGCAGAAATTTCAAAGCAAGATACTTATCCTCAAGGGCTTCCCACAAATGGTAAGCATTAAAATTTTCTTTTGCATTATAAAAGTCGTACAAAGAGTCATCCGCATGCTTAAGAATGTGGTTTTTGCACATGTAATTCTTCCTAGTCCACCTCTCTAGATCATGTTCATAACCGCGGTCATGAAGCCTTCTCGAGGGTCTGTAAAGGGCAACTTCATCTAACCTTTGGTCTTTTAAGAAAAACAACATTTTGGACTGCCATCGTTTAAAATCCTTACCACTAAACTTTGGGGGTTTGTCTACATTTTTCCCATTTTGTTACAAGTAATAATAAAGGTAAGCGCTATTGCCTTTAGTTTGTTGGAAACAATGTAACAATAATGAAAGAGATGTGAAAATATACTTAGCTCAAACCCATGCTTCACTGATGTTGTTGGTGATGCTCAAACAATGGTAACTGAACAGTAGAGGCACATATAAATACGCCCCGACCTAAAGGCAATATCGCCTCGCTACTCCTCCGAGATGCTATAGCAAATGGCGAGTCACCTCCAGGATACAACTACCGCTAGTACCTCTCGATGTAGCATACAAGGAAGGTACCCTAAGAGCTTGGCAGCACTGGAAAAGTTGTTACTCTAAGAGAGAAAAACTGAAAGTTTTTATTTCTCAAAAAAACCTTAAGAACTCTGTTAAGAAAACAGAAGAGAGGAAGAGAAGAAGAAGAGAAGAGAAAGCTTCTCTTGGTGTATGTTGTGAAGTGAGAAACTCTTCACTATTTATAGCAAAAATCAGTAAGCAAAACAAGAGAAAAACGCCAAGGAAAACCCATGCGTATGACAAGGTTACTGGTTATGTTTTTTTGTTCTTCAAACAAACAAAACAAGCCAAAGAAATCAGACTTCAAACAGTGTGTAGTTTTCTGTCAGAAACAGCTTTGTCTGAAAAGCACTTTTGCAGAATCAGTTTTCAGAAATTGACTTTTATTTTAATCAAAGAAACCAAACACGTTAGGACAGGGGAATATTGCTTCACATATGTGACAAGCACGTCCAAACAAAAAGACACATGTGCAGAAAACATGAGTAAAATTTTCAGTAAAAAGATAAGTCTTATTGAACCCACACCCACACCCACACCCACACCCACACCCACACCCACACCCACACCCACACCCACACCCGGACCCGACCGACCGACCGGACGGACGGCGGCGTGCGTGCTTCTGTGCGAAGCACCGCGCGTACGGGAAAGGGACCCTAGCCCTAGTCTAAGTCTTCCCAATCGCACAAAAGGCTAAGTGCCCAAAGGGCCTGCCCTTATAGCCCAATTCTATGGTATTTAAGTCTAAAATTGTTTAGATTTTCACCTATGTGGGACTAATGTTTTAACTATTCACAAGGAAAAAACATTTTGTGGGCAAGGCAAAGTCCATGGTTAAACACGTTTTTTTCCAACACTTTGTTTTGCTGACGATCTTTTAGCTTTCTTTAAGGGAGATGTTTCTTCAAGCGACGGCTATTTCGGATGCTCTAACAGACTTTAAGAATTGCACAGATATACTACACCAAATCGTAATTTTGTCACAGTGCTATACCTGCTACTTATTAAATTTGTAACGGTTATAGCCTATAGCAAATAGGCCGTTATTAATAATTGTGATGGTGTTTTGTAACATTTTTATCTTTGACAACCGCCAGATACAAATCACTTTTAAAAAGCGTTACAATAATTAATAGTCACAATTAACCTAATTTTAAGATTGCGACACGTGTCATATTTGTCACATTTATCTTAACGGTTTTAATACTCCCTATTTACAACAATTCGAATCCGACACGTGTCCGAAAGAGCCACACATACAAAGAACGGCTATAATTGTTACGAATCCTTGCAACGATTGTTTCGACGAAACGTGTCTTTTTTTGTCACGAGAAAGTAACATATATTAACGTTGCCATTGTTTTATAACAATACTCATAGGACACCTGTCATCTTCTAGTCACGGCTTTTGTGACGATTAAACTGTTACTCTCATTTGTAACAACAACAAGATGATGACACGTGTTGTTTTTACTTCACAATTCTTGTCACACTTATCTCCGTGACAATTCTTTCAGTTACAATTAAAAAAAATGGGTAGCCCAGATCATTTTCATGGACCTAGGCTTCCAGTTTATGTGCCCGAATACTACTAAATTACAGTGCCGAGAAAAGAACCTCCCATATCACCTACGACTCCCGGTCTCACTGGCTCGCTGACGGATCTGCTATTAGGAAAAACAGATAAAAAAAGCTTCAGAATAAGGACAGCTATACTGAAAAATACATGGTTTAAAAGTTTATAAGAGAACATTGACCGATTTGAAACTAAGGCAACATATATATATAAAGACACTGGTTATACAACAGTAGTTAAAGACTTCTTAGAACCACAACCACGTAAATAGTGAAGAATAACCCAGTCTGACAGATTTTGGTATTGGAAATACAAATCAACAGGAAAAAACTAAAGCGACAAAAGTCGCCCATGTCTTTTAATAAATTGACCTACATCAACATGGCATGGAGAGGCACAAAGAAGCCCTTATATACTTTCATGACCCAAACAAGTCTACAAGGATGTAATGTTTAGTTTCGGCACTTATTGTACAACAGAGAACCAAACATAGACTCTTTTCACACATTTTCATCAATCACAAACATACATGCGCATGTCCAAAAATTGTCAATGCCGTATTAAACTACTATCACTCATTATATGTAGCATTCGTAAATATAGTATACACACAAAGAGGATGTGGGCTCAAAGTTGTTCCAACATTTTACCTCCTTTGTATACCCATTTTTATAAACCACAAACATGCATTTTAAATACACTGTCTGTACTGTGTATTAGGATTTGCAATATCATTCACTACGATATGCAGTATTTAGCGATAGTTATAGAAGATATGGGATTTACAAGTATCTTAAATGCAAGTAGGTCAATCACTTGTGAGTGTTCGAGACAAGTGTTTCCACACCAACCTTAAATCCCATCCTAAGGTGATCGACATATTCCTAATTTGAAGCTCATATGGATTATCGGCCATAGGAATTGCCTCAAGTAAAACTACTATTTAATAAAGAAAATACTTTTACAAATTGTAGGATAGGCGGTAGATGAAATGCTTACACTACTGGATTATGTAAGTAAAATTTTATCATATTTTCCAGAACTGGCATGACTTCAGAAAAACTAACCTTCAAAAAAGTATTTGCAAGGTCATCAACGTTCGAGAAATATCCCAGACTTTCACCCTGCAAATGTAAACTAAATGTCAAATTTTAACAAGGAAATACACTCCTCTATAGAAAATAGTTATGTAAATACTAGGTAGACCAGCATGCTGTCACATTTGATCATCTTGCAAATTGACAGATTTCATTAGCTACAGAACTTACACTTCTTGCAACTTATACAAATATGACAGCTGAAAAAAAAATTACTAGGTAACATAAATGTAAAACTTAGATTGAGGATTAGACATTGCAGTTTTTTGTTTAAAATTGCTAAATGACAAATGAAGTCTACGGCCATAACTTATAGTTAAGTCACTATCTTGAACATCATTATCAACCCATACCAGTTCATCCATTGTATTTCTGGAAAGCAGGATTACTATTGTTCAAAGATTATAAGCATTGTGTAACTTTTTGAGCCGTAAAAAGAAGATTAGCAAAACAGAAGAGGTTAAAAAGTGAATAATGCACAATACCTCGTGTCCTCCATTGTTTAGGCTTAGTGGAAATGGATTGCTTGACATCTACAAGACAATTAAAATAGAATCAGAATCAGATTCGGTTGGTACATTTGAAATTTACATACATCATCTTTGAGATGATTAAAAAATTAAGTGATTTTATTTCCACCAAAACCATGGGAATATGGGAAACATTCATAATATTATTGACCTGAAAATACAGATAGGTATGTGAATCTAATCATAACAAACAATATCCAAGAGCTAGCAAGTGATAAGATTTTCTTTAATTATTTCACCTACAAATAATACCCAGCACAACGCCTTCTATTGGGAAATGCAGCCACTAACACAAACTAGTTGTAACTCAGTGCCAGCAAGGCGTTGTCTATCGGTTTATTACAGCGGTCAAAGATATTTCAACAAAATTGTTGAACTCAACCTACACATACGTCTCATGAAAATATATGGTTGAGCAAGAATTAACATGCCAATCTCCAAGGACATTATAACCATTACTAGTAAAAATTTCTGGGGATGGTGTTTAGAATTTGACCGTCCCTAGAAGCCATCTGTTTTGTCGTGACGGAGAGTCCCATAAAAGATAGAGACAATAAAGAACACACCTTTTCCCTCCTAGTGTTAGCATGAAGAACAAATAGTCCATGTTTACTAACCCCTAAAGACAAGCTTAAATTTACATATGCAGTAACAATTGTACCGATACAAGTCGCCCTAGCTCCTTCTGTTGATATTGTTCCTACTATAGGTACAAGCTGTCCTACAATTCCTACCACCCATACCCACACTAAAACTACTCCTACAACAGGTACAAACTGTCCTACAATTGCTACTACAGATACAAACAGTAGTACTACTCCTTTTATTGGTACAAACTGTCCAACAAACAGTCTGTATATGTACATACAGTTGAGCACCGTACATAATACACAAAGAATAAAACTTTTTTCTCAAAACAAATTAATAAAAATAACCTAAGAAAGTTAAAACCAACAAGTCCCAAGACTAAAGAACTACAACCTGCAAGATTATCATGCAACATCAACATAGCAGCTCCACCATTACTGAAGTAAAGAATACAATAAGAATTTTACACTTTTTCTATTCATTCGGGCTTTTTCTCTAACACTTAATGTGCAGTTATGTTGGTCTTTTGTTCAAGATTCTCCAAAGATCAGTCATATAAGCACTGAAAACTACAATCCAAAGATCAGTCAAATACGAATCCAAATTCAAAAAATTTACCTTCTCAAAACCTTGTAGTCCACCATACTAAGGATCTGGTACTTCTTTCTCCTTATTCTTCTTGTGGTATGAGCACATTAACTTAACCTGCAACACCAACAACATGAACGAATACACATTTTTCTAGTCAGTGACATTCAAGCCAAGCCTAAAACTAAAAATTGAATTCAGATACAAAATTTATAGGAGTTCCAAATATAACCTTCTTATGAGCATCATCAGGAAGAGTCTCTTTAAATTTCCACCTCTCAACTGCACCCATTATATCATCTAGTAATTGAAATCATCAAGACATAACCAGATAAGACAAAAGCTAAAATTAACCACTAATTTATAATAATCTACTCAGTAATAGTCATCTCTACTATTAATTTACCTTTGTTTTGCATATCCATTGCAATGATAAGATCAAAATCTCTGAAATCAGATGGTCTAATTGAAAACACAAATATTATCCAGCCCTACCATTAATGAAGAAAGTAAAGAATGGAATACAAAATTTTAACCCTTCTATACTCTTTCGGGCTTCTTCTCTAACACCTCATGGGAAGTTTTGTTGGTATTTTGTTCAAGATTGTCTCTTGTTTCCACACCTCGATTGCCTTAACCACCGAAGCCAAACTGCAGAAGAAAAATTAGACCAATTAAAGCTAAAAGCTACTTCCATTAATAACATCAACTCAAGATTGACAAAAACCCTCTCGCCGCGTGTTGAAACCTGAACCAATATCAAAATCCCATGTTATTACAAGAACTCTAGCTATCACTTCCATAAATAAATAAGACTTTAATCCGAAAAATGACTAAGAAACCCAAAATTAAGACTTCAATCAAAAATAGCAGACAAACCCCAATTTCCCAACCATTTGAAAGGAAAACTGTTATCCCTAAATTTGACAGAACAAATTAAGAAAATTAAGAAAATAAACCCTAATGTTAACTCATGAAATCTGAAACCTTCCATTCATAAAATCATATCCAAACAAAACTAAAGCAGCGATGTTGTGGAAAAGAAGGTGGTGTGCAAACTCAATCAAAAGAAGTTGCACAGATAAAAGTTGAGCATTACAGTAAGAACAAATAAAACTTTGAACACCAAACAAATAAAAATCAATCAATCAATCAGTACATGATTCTATTCATTCACCCTCATAACAAATGCTAGATTTCAACATAAATGTTTATTCGCATACAAGGCCGAAACTTAATTATGTATAGTTCATCACAGAGGAAGATCTCAAATCAAAATTTTTGAAAATATAAAAATCGTAATGAAAAAACTGAGATAAAAGACTACGAAATTAAGATTAGGGTTTTGTTCTCGGTCTTGATTTCGAGACAAATAATACTCATAGATTTAAACTTCAAAAGCAGATTTAGGTTCCCAGTATAAGTAACAATCAGATCATAGACAAACTCTACCACCCGATGCAAAGAAGGGATAAAACAAAAATAGTAGAAGATGATATGAATTAGGGTTTCAAGTTCTTGCAAAGAAATGGAGAGGGTGAGAGGCGGAGGAGAAAGAAAAAGATATTAGAGATTAGGTTGAGTAACTTTCTCTCTCTCCTAAGATTATATAGGAAAACCTAATAGTTACCTCGACTAACTATTCAACGAGATATAGGGCCACGATTTTTTGTGTGTGTTTTCTCACATGTGTCTTAATTCGGTTATATAGTGTGGTAGAGCCAGACGATCATTACCTATGACGCCAGTTTAATTGGTCCACACTAGTTTCAAAACAATCTGTGCAATTACGGTATGCATACTGGGTATGCGTATCATCCCGGGTTTACGAGCAACTGATTTTTTATGGTATGGATACCGGGTATGCATATCATAAACTCTCTGCCCAAATTAATTGAAGGAATTAATATTGTTAGACCTGAGTTAGACCTGAATTTATCATTTGGATGAACTTAAGATGAAATATATCAAATTTCAACATCTCGGGTTCAAAGATTTCTGGAGTTGGACTCCGAGCTTCTCATCCTGATGAACTGTAGATGAAATATATCGTATTTCAACATCTCGGGATCAAAGATTACTAGAGTTGTACTTGAGCTTCCCATTCGGATAAACGAAGATGAAATATATCGATTTCAATAATTCAGTTAAAAGATTACTAGAGTTAGACTGAATTTCTCATTCGGATTCATCGTTCTTACGAAGTTTCCGACTTATAATAGTCCACTCCCACCAGTTTCGATCTCGAGCCACTTTCTTAACTTTGTAGAGAGTTGTGGTATAACCTAAATCATAGGCTATGTTATGTAGCTAGTTGTAATCGGTTACAAGTTACTTTGGAAATCAAGTAACCGATCACAAGCTACATTGGAATGCAAGTTGTAACCGGTCACAAGTTACTTTGAAATCCAAGGTAGAACTGGTCAAAAGTTGAATTGGGAAGTTAGTTATAAATGTATAATAGAGGTCGTGAAGAACATTTTGGTCAATGTCAGAAGATTTAAAGTTTTATTTCAGAATTTCAAGATATATAGGGTTAAGTAAGAGATTTTCGATTTATTCTGGTTCACGAAGGGATATTTATAGCTCCGATATAGATTTTGATCAGTCAAACAGGTTAATTAATTAAATTTTAGTTCACATCAGTAGATTTACAATTCCTTCGTATATTTCTTCAAGAAGGTCATAAAGCAGATTTTAATTCACAATCGCATATTTAGAGTTTGGTTATAGAGTTAGACTGAAGTCTCTCATTTGGATGAATCATCTCGATTCGGATATTACTAAAGGTAACTAGTAATCGGTGTGATCGGGTCCCGGTAATCGTAACGGGTCACTGTAATTGGTGTATCCTGGTCCTCCCGGTGTAACCGGGTCCTCGTTAATGGTGTGACCGGTCCTGTAATTGGTGTAACCGGTCCCTGTAATTGTGTAATCGGTCACAGTAACGGTGTAACAGGTCCTGGTAACTGGTGTATCCGGTCCTGGTAACTGGTGTAACCGGTACTGGTAAGTGGTGTAACCAATCCTAGTAACAGGTGTAATCGATCCTGGTAACCGGTGTAATTGGTCCTGGTAATTGGTGTAACCGGGTTCGACGATCACTAGAGTTAGACCTGAGTCTCTAATTCGGATGAACTAGAGACGAAATATATCATATTTGAACATTCCGGGTTCGAAGATCACTAGAGTTAGACCTGAGTTTGTGATTCGGATGAACTGAAGACGAAATATATAAGATTTCAACATCTCGAGTTCAAACATTACTCGATTTGGACCTGACCTTATCATTCTTGTGAACTGACGACGAAATATATGAGATTTCAACATCTCGGGTTCAAAGATTACTCGATTTGGACCTGACCTTATCATTCTCAGTGAATCAAGACGAAATATTTAAGATTTCAACATCTCGGGTTCAAAGATTACTTGATTTGGACCTGACCTTCTCCATCTGGTGAACTAAAGACGAAATATATCAGATTTGAAGATCCCAGGTTCAAAGATTATGGGATTTGGACTCGAGCTTCTCATTCTGGTGAACTGAAGACGAAATATATAAGATTTCAACATCTCGGGTTCAAAGAGTACTCGATTTGGACCCGACCTTATCATTCTGGTGAACTAAAAACGAAATATATAAGATTTCAACATCTCGGGTTCAAAGATTACTCGATTTGGACCTGACCTTATCATTCGGATGAACTGAACACGAAATATATCAGAATTGAACATCACAGGTTCAAAGATTACTAGAGTTAGACCTGAGTTTCTCGTTCGGATGAACTGAAGACGAAATATATCAGAATTGAACATCACAGGTTCGAAGATTACCAGAGTTAGACCTGAGTTTCTCGTTCGGATGAACTGAAGACGAAATATATCAGAATTGAACATCTTAGGTTCCAAAATTACCAGAGTTAGACCTGAGTTTCTCGTTCGGATGAACTGAAGACGAAATATATCAGAATTGAACATCACAGGTTCGAAAATTATTAGAGTTAGACCTGAGTTTCTCGTTCGGATGAACTGAGGACGAAATATATCAGAATTGAATATATTAACCTTACTGAAAAAAAATGCAATAAATATTATGGAGACTGTGAAAATGTCCATACTACCCTTATCGAAATAAGTAAAGTAATTCTTACAGACTATGAAAAGGACCATATTACCCTTATTCGAAAAAGTGCAATAAATATTATGGAGACTGTGAAATGACCATACTACCCTTATCAAAAATAAGTAAAGTAATTCTTATCGACTGTGAAAATGACCATACTACCCTTATCGAAAATAAGTAAAGTAATTCTTACAGACTGGGAAAATGACCATATTACCCTTATTGGAAAAAAGTGCAATAAATATTATGGAGACTGTGAAAATGACCATACTACCCTTATCGGAAATAAGTAAAGTAATTCTTACAGACTGGGAAAATGACCATATTACCCTTATTGGAAAAAAGTACAATAAATATTATGGAGACTGTGAAAATGGCCATACTACCCTTATCGGAAATAAGTAAAGTAATTCTTACAGATTGTGAAAATGACCATATTACCCTTATTGGAAAAAAGTGCAATAAATATTATGGAGATTATGAAAATGACCATACTACCCTTATCGGAAATAAGTAAATTAATTCTTACCGACTGTGAAAATGACCATATTACCCTTATTGGAAAAAAAGTGCAATAAATATATGGAGACTGTGAAAATGATCATACTACCCGTATCAGAAATAAGTAAATTAATTCTTACAGACTGTGAAAATGACCATATTATCATTATTGGAAATAAGTGCAATAAATATTAAGGAGAATGTGAAAATGACCATACTACCCTTATAAGAAATAAGTAAAGTAATTCTTACAGACTGGGAAAATGACCATATTACCCTTATTGGAAAAAAGTACTATGGAAGTAAAGTAATATTTATTGGACTTTTTTTCCAGTAAGGGTAGTATGGTCATTTTCACAGTCTGTAATATTTACTTTACTTATTTCCGATAAGGGTAGTATGGTCATTTTCACAGTCTCCATAATATTTATTCCACTTATTTCCAACAAGGGTAATATGGTCATTTTCACAATTGATAATATTTACTTTACTTATTTCTGATAAGGGTAGTATGGTCATTTTCACAGTCTCCATAATATTTATTGCACTTTTTTTCCAATAAGGGTAATATGTTCATTTTCACAGTCTGTAAGAATTACTTTACTTATTTCCGATAAGGGTAGTATGGTCATTTTCACAGTCTCCATAATATTTATTGCACTTATTTCCAATAAGGGTAATATGGTCATTTTCACAGTCTGTAAAATTTACTTTACTTATTTCTTATAAGGGTAGTATGGTCATTTTCACAGTATGTAAAAATTAATTAACTTATTTCCGATAAGGGTAGTATGGTCATTTTCACAGGTTGTAACATTTACTTTATTTATTTTTGATAAGGGTAGTATGGTCATTTTCACAGTCTATATAATATTTAGTGCACTTTTTTCCAATAAGGGTAATATGGTCATTTTTATAGTCTGTATGAATTACTTTACTTATTTCCGATAAGGGTAGTATGGTCATTTACACAGTCTCCATAATATTTATTGTACTTTTTTTCCAATAAGGGTAATATGGTCATTTTCATAGTCTGTAAGAATTACTTTACTTATTTCCGATAAGGGTAGTATGGTCATTTTCACAGTCTGCATAATATTTATTGCATTTTTTTCTAATAAGGGTAATATGGTCATTTTCACAGTCTGTATGAATTACTTTACTTATTTCCGATAAGGGTAATATGGTCATTTTCACAGTCTGTAAGAATTACTTTACTTATTTTCGATAAGGGTAGTATGGTCATTTTCACAGTCTCCATAATATTTATTGCACTTATTTCCAATAAGGGTAATATGGTCATTTTCACAGTCTTCGAAATTTTTATTGCACTTATTCCGATAAGCGTAGTTTGGTCATTTTCACAGTCTTCGGAAGAAGCGAATATTTTTGTGTGGTTTTGTCAACAAAATCGAGAGAAAAAGTTGGTATTTGTCCAAGTCAAATTTCCTACAAAGTCATTACTTGTTGACTTGGTCTTGATCCTGTTTTCTAATATTAAGAAAATAAAAAAAATCAATATTTACATGACAGGCACTTTTCCATGCAAGAGGTTCCTTCGCAAAACATTTACATGACAGGCACTTTTCCACGGATGATAACAGGTTTGATTGCAAAGCTATCATCTCCAGCGATCTTCAAGTTTTCCTTGCCTGGGAATCGATTCTTCAGCAGACACGTACTTGGCTTTGCAGTCGCTACTTGTCCTTACGAGCATGGAGAACTTCTTGCAAAGGTGTGGAAGGAGATCGACACGACGCCATTGCTGGTCCTGGTGCTTCACCGGACTTTCTCCTTCATGGTTTTGCCAGGCCGTCCATACATCCCTTGCTGACTTTGAATGTTTCGACGATTGGTAGTGAAGCTACAGGCGGTAGTGAAGCTTCAGCTGGTTGTGTCGACCTTGTCTGTGCTGGTATTTCCCGGATCTCAACTGATGCCTCCTGTAACTCTCCAGCTGAAGGTTTTGTTGGTGGTGTCGACGGTGTGGTCTCTCCTGGTGCTTCCCGGATCTCAGATGACTCTTTGACAGGTGAATCATTCTCGCTCACGCCTGACTTGCTTAATGCAGTCTTTCAACGTCGCTTTACCACGGTTTCTAGCATTCCATTTCAGTGTAGATTAGGCTTCTCTCGAGCCTTGAAGACCTGTTTGGATAACGTGCTATGTAGACCTTCGGATATTTCGACCTGGATTCGTTTGCTGCTGCTCCCCATCTGCATCTTACATCTTTATAGGCCTACACGATCAGCCGAAGAGAAATCTTCCAACAGGAAGCGTCTCCAAATTGCAGCCATCCAACAAGCCTTGCTTACTTGGAAGGAACCGATGGGCTGCTTTACTTTGATCTCAAAGCTGCTACGCCTCCCATGCCAACAATATTCAGCTAAAAAGGACAGCAAAAAGAAGCCAGAAGTGGCTAATTTAAATGCTTGTCGTAAGAAGATCGAGTACGGGCACTTTGCAGCTGCGATTCGGGTCTTGTCTTCAAACGGTTTAGCTCCTCGCAATGAGAGTACTTTGACCGAGTTGCAATCCAAGGACCAACAGCTCCTCCACCCTCCTTTCCTGATGATGTCGCAATTGGTGACCCTATAACAGTTGATTCACGAGCTGTCATTGGTGCTATTAAGAGTTTCCCTAGAGGAACTTCATGTGGTCGTGATGGTTTGCGAGCTCAACATTTAGTAGATGTGCTTGGTGGTGCAAGAAAATGGCCGTGGCAGGCATTTGCTAGTGGCTTCGGTTACCGGGGTTGTCAACCTTTGGTTGGCAGGTAAGTGTCCTAAGGTGTTAGGAGAGCTTATCGCTAGTGCACCCCTTACACCTTTACTCAAACCCGGGGGTGGCCTTAGGCCAATAGCAGTTGGTACTATATGGCGCCGTTTGGTCTCTAAGTTGGCTGCTTTCTCAGTTGGTAAGGAGATGCAAGACTACTTGGGTGATCATCAGTTTGGTGTCGGAGTGCTTAGGGAGGCGGGGTATACTTCATTCACAACAGTTTCTTTGAGTTGAAGGGTCATTCGGATTCTATGTCAATGTTGCTTATTGACTTTTCGAATGCTTTCAACATGGTGAGCAGGTCTTCTCTTATCAAGGAGGTTCGGCTACATTGTCCAGGTATTTCTCGTTGGGTAGAATTCTGCTATGCTAGGCCTGCTAAATTGTACTATGACCAACACATCTTGTCTTCCGCACTCGGTGTTCAACAAGGCGATCCTCTCGGGCCCCTCTTGTTTGCTTTGGCACTTCACCCCTTGTGAAGTCCATTGCTTCTCGTTGTAAGCTTGATCTACATGCCTGGTACCTGGATGATGGCACTATTATTGGCGACACTTTGGAGGTTGCCCGGGCTTTGAGCATCATTGTGTCGGAAGGACCGGATAGGGGTCTTCATCTTAATATCAAGAAGACCGAAGTATTTTGGCCCACTTCGGATCCACGCAGTTTGGAGGTTGGTGTTTTTCCCCCGGATATTGGCAGACCTAGCAAGGGAGTTAAACTTTTGGGTGGACCCGTGAGTTTGGATTTGGATTTCATGAGTGACATGGCGCTTAACAGGGTGAATAAAACTATTCAGCTAATGTCTTCTATCAAAAGCTCGAGATCCCCAAAGTGAGATGTTGTTGCTCCGTAATTGTGTCGGGTGTTTCAGACTTTATTTTGCTATGCGCACTACCAACCCTAAGCTTTACAACAAGCTTCCGACCTCTTCGATAACCACTTGCTCCAATATTTGAGGCTTCTAATCACCGGAGATGGAGCTGGGTTTGGGCCTTTGCGGCGAGAGGCGGCTACTCTCCCTATTAAGGATGGTGGACTTGGCATTTATACCATGGCTGACACCCGTACCTATTGCTATCTTGCCTCTCAGAGTCAGACTGCCTCGGTACGAAAGACGATTCTTGGTAGCTCGTTCTCAACAAAAAATGGTGATACCTATCAGTTGGCTCTTCAGAACTTTATTCAGGTATGTGGTTTGCCTCCCAATTATTGCGTCAATGACACTGCCCCCCCGTCTATGCACTCCACCGGCAAATCACTTATTTTGATGCGGTTAAGAAGCCAATCCCCACCAATTTACTTTGTCTGCAAGAGACTCCATTCTTTGGCAATGCAATCGTATCAAACATGCTCAAGACTATCTTCCGCTGTCCCGATCAGTGGTTTAGGTCAGTGCCTTGGCCCCAGACAGTTCAGAGCAGTTGTTTGTTATCGTCTTGGTATTCCGTTATTTGTTGAGGATGGTTTGTGTGCTTGTTGCAATAAACCTATGGATATCTTTGGTGATCACGCGCTTCATTGTGCTAATGATGTGGGTCTAAAGTTCCGTCATGACTTGGTACGGGATGTAATCGCGAATATTTGCTTCAAAGCTGGCGTCCCTGCTCGCAAGGAAGTTGCTTTGGGTTTCTTGTCTGAGAATAACAAGGATTTGCGTCCGGCTGATATCCTTGTTCCCAACTGGGATAGCGGACAAGATGTGTGTATGGATGTCACAGGAGTCTCCCCCTTTACTGGTGATGGTGTACGTTCGTTTGTCCCAGGCCAAGCTATCTCCAAAGCTATCTCGCGTAAACGTTCCAAATATTTGAATGAGTGTACTTCGCGCGGTTATGGTTTGGGTGTGCTAGCCTTTACTACTTTAGGAGAACTTAGTGAGGATACAATAGCTTTTTTCAAACGTCTGAAGAATTGTTTAATTAGTCACGACGTTGGTAGTGGTCTCGGAAGTTTTATTTTTCACAGATTGGGTGTTGCTATTCAGAAAGGGGTTGGTGCCCAGCTTGTTGCTCGACTACACGACTAAAACCTCTTTTATTTAATTTTTATATTATAAGTTAGCTTTATTATTAAAAATATTGATTTTTAGAAATTAAATGAAATTGTTATTTTATATAAATGTTGCGAAAGTAGTGACAACCAAAATCCTAAGTGTTACTAATTTGGGGTTGTTTTAGATCGGTGAAATTTTTGGGTGGAAACATCATTTTAGATTATAATTGTGATTGTCTGGATAATTGTCAACAAATATTATTGTTACTAATAAAAATATTTAATATTCCTAATCATTATCACGAATACAAAATTTAACAAATGATTATAATTGTTGCAGGACTTATCACGGTGTATATCGGTGGTCGAAAAATAAACCGTGACAGTTACACCGTGAGAAAATCCTGGTTTTGGTGTAGTGATTAGAAGTAAATTTTTCTAAAAGCTCCTTATTCTGTTCGGGGGCTAGATGATGGCACTAAAATAGAGATCAAAGAATATTTTAAAGTTTGAGGTTGCTTCCTTACCGATTCGATATCTTGGTATGCCTCTTATTTCATCTAACTTGTCTTTCAATGATTGTCTTCCAATTCTCTCCAAAGTTACGATTCGCACACTTTCTTGAAAGGAAGAAATTTATCATATGCCGCCGTCTCTGTCTAATAAGAGTCGTTTTTAAGCGATGACAAGATATATGACTTCTTGTTTCGTGCTTCCTAAGAGGTTTTACAAAGAGCCGAACCATTTGGTCAACACCTTTTATGGTATGGAACCGATCTTAACCCGAGGAAGAACAAAGTTAAATTGCTCGACCTTTGCTTTCCTTTTTTCAAGGAGGATTATCCATAAGGAATTCGAGAGATCAATGGTAAGGCTTCAATCCGAGACACATTTGGAATATAGTAAGCAATCAACAGAGCTTATGGGTTATTTGGGTTAGGGAAAACTTGATCAAAAACAAGGATTTTTGGACAATGAGTATACCTCGGAATCTGTTCGTGGTGTTGGAAGAACATCCTCAAACAACGAGAAGATGCACGGCCATTTGTTTTTACGGTAATAGGAAACGGAAAATCAACAAATTTCTCGGGACCGATTGTTGGCATCCGTTGGGGTCTTGTTTGCCAAATTTCCCACGGTGTTCAGGTATGATTCGATTCTTCACTATGGTGCCAAGGTCGGTTCATGTATTACTCGATGGATGGTCCTTCCCGCATCACTTAGCTGTTCATATACCATAAATTACGAGCAAGTGTTGATAATGTCTCGACCGATTTGAATGATGACGTTGTTGTTTGGAAGCCAAATTCAAAAGGATTTTTACTCTCAAAGACACCTATTCAAATCTTCGACCCAAAAAGATAAAGGTACCTTGGAGAAGTTTGTGTTGGTTTCCAAAGGGTGTCCCACATGTTTTTATCTCCTGGCTTATACTTCGTGGGTCTATCAACACAAAGGTAAAGCTATATAGCTTGGGTCTTATTTCGGACTCAAAATGTGTCTTGTGTAGTGGTTGGGATGAAACTACTGCCCATTTATTCTGTAGTAGCAGGATTTCCCACACTACACCCCTTACTCGATTTTGCTTAATTAATACATTGAAAGATATAAGATCAAGAATATTTATTGATTGAATTCATGAAGTGTTTTACACAGGAAAATAGAATTACACTTGGAAGTTAAAACACTCTCAAAACTTTCTCTCTCCTAATAACTTGCCCAACAATTCCCCCAAAAGATCTCTCCTCTTACAGACTCATTTAGCCCTTTATATAGGGTAATACATAGTGGATGACAGACTAAGCTCCCTTTATTTTCTAAGGAATGTCTCATAAGTGTCGCAGATGCACAAACATTCACTCTCGCGACACTTCTTAACCCTCGCCGATCTCACGTCTTGTTTATGTTTTGCTGTGTCGTTATTCCTTGCGTCGTTTATTTTAGCTCCTGCGACTCCCTCGCGACGCCGTCGTTCATTAATTCCGCGAGCCTTGTACGTTGCGATATTATGATCCTACATCTTGCCTCTTTTTCCTTGAATATTGCTTGAAGAGCGATTTGAAGGAAAAATTCATTGTGGTCATATTCCTTGGTTTCAATTGGTGAAGGAACAGGCAAAAGAATACTTTCCTTGAAAAGTACGTACTTGCCTCTATTCTTTTGCAAAGTTCAAGCTTCTTTGAGATATATGCGAAGTATCGTCTCCTATCTCTCCTCATATTTCTCCTGCGAGGGGAAGAGTATCATGAGATTTTTACAATATTGTTTCATGATTGCTTATCTTTATCTGTTTCATTTTGTACTTTTACACGGATTTTGATTATTAATGTCTTTTCTTGACACGTTTCTTTCAACCGCTTATTCTTGACCATTCATGTCTCTTCGCATTAAATGACCTCGTTTTTCTCGGGATCTTTTTCCCTATATATAGTTTTCTTTTCCCCTCCTTTTCATTCTTTAGTTTCTCTCTGCAACCTTTCTTTGACTCTCTCCTTCCGCAATTTGCGCCTCCTGCTCACCGCAAATCTTTTCTTCGTCCTTTCTAACGCTGATCCTAACCTTTAACATCCCATCCATTCCCATACTGATAATGGCTTCCATTAGTCGTGCATACAAAGCTTCTTTAGAGGAAGTTCAACAGAAGTTGCTCGAAAAGGGTTTTACTCTATCAACCATTCCCGATCAAGAACCTTCATCTATCCTTTACTTCAAAAAGTTGTTTTACGATCATCAATGTGATGATCAAAAAGATTATAGTCTCGCTAGGTCGACTTCTCGCGGGACTTCCCATTCCCTTGTACAATCCTGAGATGCCTTTATTTTATGAAATCTTGGCCCATGAAAAATTTTCTCAATTTGTTTATCAATTGAGTGGCGATTGCATTCGCCTAATGCTTGAGTTCGCGAATCGTGGTGCTGGCAAAGGATCTTTATACCCTACTAACAAGTTAGGCACCCCGATTTCACGAGACTTGGAAATAGGCTTTGAGAAGTACACTGTAGAGAGCTTTTTGAAAACTATTCGGTGATAAAGATGATTAATGCGAAATCTCATTTGGGGCATTACTTTGAAAAAGAAGGATAATGTCCACCGAGGATAAATTGCTCATGCGATATTGATTGGCACCGGCAATAATACTACTCCTCGCCACTCCAAAGATGAGAAATGGTGGGTTGTACCCTTGATTTTAAATGGTCCTTATATCGCGGGCCCATGCGTTCTTCCTACTGCGAATCTCGCGAGGTATCATCCTTGGGAATTCAAATGGCCTCGATAAGGCAAATGAGGTATGTTTCCCATTTTAAATCTTGCCTTTGCAACTTTCTTTTTATATATGTTGAGTTTGTAAAATTTCTCAGATCGCCAAATTGAGAAGAAAGTTCAAGGATAATCCGTTGGAGAGTACTCTGACCATACTTCGATCGCTTACGGATGAAGTAAGAAACATTTCCTTTGTCATTTGGAACAATATTGTTGCCTCTGTTTCTTATTTTTAACCGTATGCGAAGGTTGGAGCTGAAGAAGCTATAGCCGCGAAGATTAAAAGTAAGGGCAAAATTGTCGTTCGCAAGGGTAAATCTTCTGCTCCATTAACTAAGAAGCGAAAGGTCCAATCTTCTTCTCGCCTTAGCTCAAACTCTGAATCTTCTGACGAGGATAACCATGACTCGAATCCTTCTCTCGCCAAGAAAATTCCGTCGACCAGTTCTTCTATGGATCAGTTATCTAGCATCTTCTCAGACTCTTTCCAAGGAATGGGAGATGCTCCCCTAGCTTCCCTTTGCAAGGTTCTCGCAAATGTGTGTGTAATGCTGCTTTACTAGAGGGCAATAATTCTTTCAATGGAGCCTCTAGAACTGTGTCTCCTGACTTCTTGAACGCACTTGGGTCTTTGGTATGCATGTAGTCATATTTCCCTGTTAATTTTAAATTTTTAAATATATATGCATTAACGGTTTTTCTATCTTCTTTCATAGGTTGGAAAAACTTCTTTTGTAGTTGCCTCAGATCTCGAGAGAAGACGCAACATCCTTGAAAAGAAAAATTTTCAATTGAACAAAAAGACCCAAGAGCTGGAAGCTGAAGTCGCGTCATCTCGCGATAGGGTTCAAAAATTAGAAGCCGATCTGGACTCCCAAAAGGATAGAGTATCTACCCTTCAGAATTCAAATCAGCAACTTTACGGTATAATAATTTTCAATTCTCAAATCCTTGTCATGTTATCTTCTATCTTTCTTTGTCTGACTATTATTCTCGCAGACGTATATAATCTCTCCGAAGAATCCATTCTTCTTCATTCGTTTCCTGAGCCTATGAATGATGATGTCCTTCTTACTTACCTCAATCAATCTCTAAGTAGTTCCTCAGCTAAAACTAACCTCCTTTCATTAAAGGATCTTCAATCCAAACATCATCTCTTAGAGATCGAACACAGATCTAGTTTAAATTTAACTAACCGCTTTAAACGAATGTACCTTGCTTCCGAGAAGAAAGTCAAGACTTTAAGGAAGAAAATTAGTGATCTCATAGATGAGAACGATCGCATTACTAACAGAGGTGCACAGGCGTTAGCAGAATTCCACAAATCTCTTCTTAATGTGCAAGTTGAACGAGATGAACTCCTTCGTCAGAATACCATACTTGAGCAGCGAGAAGAGCAAGTTCGTTCACTTCTTGTTATTAATAGTGATGATGAATTTGCATGGGCTGCAAAGTTTTAGATAATGCCGGAATAACCTAGGTGTTGATGTTAGTCTTCATCTTTGAGCATACTTCCTTGATTAAAGATATGATATCGATAGAGAAGGTTACTTATTATACCTTCTTTGCTTCTTACTTCAGTAGTATTGCTTGTAAATTATTAACTTGTTGTTACTTATTTGTAGAATCCGAGAAGAGACTTCAAGTTAGAATTAAAGAGCTTGAATCGAAAAAGAACAACTCGCCAAATTTTCAGTGAGAATTGAAGAACTCAAACCGAAAAGAACATTTCATAAAGAATCTCTCCCTTCGCGAGAATAGATATTCCAAGTTGAAGAAACAATTTCTAACGACAGGTGGAGAACTTTAATAATGATGTTGTTCGTTTTTACGCAATGGAGTCATGAAGTATGTTTGTAAGGACCACAATATCCCTCTGCATTCATATCCTGTCTCCTTGAAAAGGTTCTGAGAATCTGCTTTTGTCTCGGACGTTTCGATAGCGAGGCCGGCGAAGAAGAAGATTCAGCGATGAGAATAATCGGAGGCGAAGAATCAGATGAAGAAGAAGAATCACCAAAGAGATAACTCTTTTTGTTTTCTTTCTCTGCTTGTAATATCTGTACATTTCTGTATCCTTATTATAGTGTATTTCTTGGATTTTCCCCCTTGAATTCAATCTTCACTCCCCCTTTTTTTGGTAGTTCTTCCTTGTAATATAATTGGCTAACATTATTGATGTATAACTCTTTCATCAGAAGATGAATAACAATATTCCATCTTTTCCATTCCCATACTTGCCTCTTATTATTTATCTTCGGATGGAAGATTTTAGTTAAATGTATTGTTGCTGATCTTCTTGCCTTATCTTCTTCATAAATGTATTTTATCTCTTCTCATTGCGACAAGGTCGCAAGCCGCCCTACATTTTCAAGTAAGGGCCCATTGACCCTGCCTTGTCATTTTTGTGTGGTCTTCGAGTTAGACCTCCTAATTAGAGGTCTTCCCACCCACCTTTTATTGCGACAAAATCGCGGGACGTCTTTACACTTGCATGTAAAGACCCATTGATCTTGCCTTATCATTTTCCAAGTATTTTTGCCTCTGCGGGATGTTTTAGTTGCGACAATATGACAGGCCTATATATCCTTGCGAACACATAGCCCCATGACATTGCCGTCGTGCGGCGAAATCGCGGGGGCGTCCGTACACTTTCATGTAAAGACCCATTGATCTCGCCTTACCCTCGCGTTAGTATTATTGCCTCTGCGGGGATCATTGCACAAATATGACGAGCCTAAATTCTCTTGCGAAAACATAGCCTTATGACATTTAAATGTCGTTTTGACACCCCCTAATGGAGAGCGTCGCCCTTATCATCTCCCGGTTGCCCCTTCAAGGAGGCGAAACATCGGCCATACAAGACTAGCTCCTCCCATCCGGTCTTAACAACAACCAAGTTGTTTTTCGCACCTCTTATCCCTTATACCTATATGGTTTATGGTTACGAGGCGCACCCTAAGTGGAGTTTTCTTGGGGCGAGTGCAACATATGCCAAGACTTGCCAAGAATGGCCGGGGTAGGTTCATCCATCCGGGCACTGCGGCTCAACCGTGTACCTCGGCGCCTTGAGCATACACGACTCTAAGAAGAGACCCTCGGTCAACCCGAGGTATAACCTTATTTATATAGTTGGGAATCCAAGGTACCTCTTAGGATAGGCTTTCATGGGCCCCAAATTTTCATGACTCGGGCTTCGGGAGCGGTGTAACCTTCCCCCAGCCATGTCGAGAGATACCCCCTTATATGACGCACTTTAGGTCTTACATTTGCCTCTTACGAAATGTTATTCGCGAACTAGGGTGTACGCCATAAAGGTTCGTCCCATTCATTTACTCATTCATCTTTGTTAAATCATTCAATCATTCAATCATTCATGTTTCATTATTTGTTAATATTTGTTTTGCGAAGTATTCGCAAAATTCCATTTCATTTGTTGTGTCTTTATCTCTTTCTTAATCGAATTCTCATTTACCCTTATTGCAAGATTCTACACATCATTACTTCAATTGCTACTTTTCCTCCTGCTTTTGTTGACTATTCACTTCTTATGCCTTTTGTTCCTCATATCCTTCGCTCCTTTATTATCATAACATTCGCTGTTTCTAGGCATTCACCTCGCGAGTATGTTCGATCCTTACTTCTATAACATCTACCATCGGTTTTTCCTTTCTCTCTCATCTCTCGCATGTTGCTTCCAACCCTTTCTTTTGGCATTTCTTTCTTCGCACTTTCTATATCGACCTCATGACATTCTTTGTGACTCCTTCCAATCTCCTGTATAATACCAATGCCATTTGGATGTGGAAATTTTATACATTGATGATATGTTGATGCGACTCCCAAGATTTCATGAAGCCATGGCCTCCCAATCGGCGCATTATATGGAGATTCCACGTCAACCACACGAGAATAAGATATCGATTGATAATCCTTGTAGAGGTATTCTCATGTGAACCTCTCCCTTTGGTTTGTTTGCGGTGCCATTAAAGCCATATATCTTGTATGTAGAGGGGATCAAATCCTCATCTTTTCCTCCCATCGTCTTGTAAGTATGGTAGAAGAGAATATTCACCGAACTTCCGGTGTCGATTAAGATCGGTTGATCGCCCGGCAAACTTACGCCTCATCATCTTCTCCATCAAGTGGTTTTGGGTTAATCTCTAGTTTCACAACCAACGGGCTATCATGTGTTTCTCTTCCTTTTGGCACTTCATCTACAGAGAGAAAGAAATGGTCTTGGTGCCACTTTTCTAATTGCGTCGTTCTCGCTTGGGCTCATTATTTCTTTATCATTAGCATCTCTCGCAAAAGACTCTCTTGAGCACGTTGTCATGAAAATCTTCGATTGTGCGATAAGAGTGGACGATAGAGTTGCAATTCAAATTTTAGCTTTTGTTCCGATCTCTATCACAAATGTTTCCTTTCCTTTCGACAACATTACGTGCATTTACGGTGGTGGTGGTAATGTCAGCCTTTTTCTTCTCCTTTTAGAAAGTGATTCGACTTCCCTTGATCAATCATCCACGAGAATAATTCTCTTTACGTTTAACTGGATCGTTTGTTTGATGTCCATGGAAGCGATGGTAAGAACAAAACTCATGACTTTCATGCGCACAGTGGTGGTTCCATCCCAGCGTTCCAAGGTCTTTGGTACATCTTCCATCACAAGTATAGCCTCCCAGATCTTTTCCACACTAGCATTCCGTGGAGGCATCTTAATTGGTTCCCATACTATTCTGCGGCTTCTCTGCCCTCCATGGTTATATTGCCTTCGTCCACCGTAAGTTTCTTGCACATGATCTAGCCTTTGAATCTTATTATTCTTATTACGGTTGTAGTAATTCCTTTCTTGTTCAAACTCCTCTGGTCATGGCTTCCCATGGCTACTATCTTCATTGTCCCTCATCGACCTTCCTGCCCTTGTCCTTGCGAAGTGCTCGCCATTGTATTGATGAACTGAGGTAACAAGCTTGCGTTCGCAGCATTCGAGTTTGTGTTCGCGATAGGATAAGAATTCATTTCATTGTCTTTCTTCTAAGGCGATATATTCTTCTGTAACTCTCGCAGATTACGCCATCGTGATTGTATTTTTGACTCTAAAAATTTGAATGTATAACAAGTTAGTCGCGAAGAGAGCATTCACAAATGAGAGGATGAGATATCTTTCCTCAACCCCATCCTGCCATTTCGCTACACATGGTTCTCCATCTTATTGTCAAGCTTTGCCTTAAGCTCTCACCAACCCTTTGTTTCAACCCGAATACATCTTCAATGCACAGTGGTGAAGAGTTGTTACTTATGTATGCTCCCGGGAATGTGGCTTGTAAATGATTGAATGATGTGATTGTGTTCCTTGGTAGACCCTCAAACCATTTTAGTGCTTCTCCAATTAGGCTTGATGCGAAATACTTGCACGTATGGCATCATGATTCTCCCACCGCAACATACACCTCATATAGGCCTTGATATGTTTGTCACCGCACGGTTGTTCCATCGAAGATGTTTGTTAATGCGGGGAGATTGCACTTTAGGAGGTATTCCTCCCATCTGCTTCTAGCGTGAAGGGATTCTTGCGGCCTCTGCGATGGCTTCATCCAATTGTTTCCTTCCTCCTTCCCTTCTACTTGTTCAACAATCCTCTCATTTCGGCCGTTCTCTTAAGATTTGTTCATTTGCCTCGGAACTTGATTCTCTTTTGGTCTTTTTAGCTCTGCTTCTCTCCTTCTTCGCTCGTGCCTGTTTTGACCTTCTTGCTCGTTATTTTCTTCTCTCCTTTCCCTGCGACGCTCTTCTTCGTTTCTTTCTTCATTACGCACGCCATTATATCGGTTGTTCTCTCTTCTTGGCTGTCTCTCGGCTCTCATCTGCCCCTCTCATATTCTTCATTAATATTTCTATTGGTACGATTTTGTTCCCTCCTTCTTTCTCGGTTATCATGGTTATTCTGCAGGATTGCCTCCTCCATCTCTTGATTTTCCATTTCTTCTCTTAGCCTTTCTCTCTCGCGAGCTAGCGCGCTTGTTCAATGTAGTGTCTCTCAATGTCATCCTCGATCTCTCGTTTCTTCTCGGTTCTTCTCTCCCGTGCAAGATTATTCTCCCTTCAAGAAATTTTAGGTCATTCGGTTCTTGGAGTTGCATGTTTCCTTGATTTTCCCTATTCCGCTCATTTTGAAGATTTTGGTGAGGAATATAACGATCTTCTATTTCTCCTCTTCTCTCGCCATGCTCTATATTCGGATTTTGTGTTTCTTCCTCGGTACTTTCTGTTGGTAAAACTCTCCTTCTTTCTTCCTATTCGATCTTGAACTTGATCTCACGCTACTTCTAGATCTCCTATTTTGCAACCTCATATTTTCCATCCTCAATTCATGATTCTGTCTTGTCAAGTTTGCTCGTTCCTCTGCCTCTAGCCGTCTCTCTTCGTGTATTGTTTGTCTCAATCTTTCTAATGCTGCGATTTCTTCGTTTTCTCCATTCATTCCTTGCTCTCCTTGTCCATTGTTCACCAGTTTCTTTGCTCCTCTTCTCTCTCGTCTTGAAATCGGACCTCCAAGTATGTACACTTACTCTATCATAATCCACGACCGCGTTTGCTCTTGGGGAGATCGGTGGTTGGTTTTGATCTTCTCCATCGTTTCTCATATTCATCCTTGACGATTCTCTGTTTCATTCCTCCTTTCTCGACAAGTCTCCCACTTCTTCTTACAATCGTTGGTTGCCCTTGTACATTTCTTCTTCTAGCCATTTTTCTTTTCCAATGAATTCTCGAGTATCTTCTCCAAATCTTTTTTCTGTTAATCCAAATTCCTTCCAATTTCTACGTCAATCTCTGCACAGTCCCTGTTTCTAGCGCATATGTAGTAGCGGGATTTCCCACACTACACCCCTTACTCGATTTTGCTTAATTAATACATTGAAAGATGTAAGATCAAGAATATTTATTGATTGAATTCATGAAGTGTTTTACACAGGAAAATAGAATTACACTTGGAAGTTATAACACTCTCAAAACTTTCTCTCTCCTAATAACTTGCCCAACAATTCCCCCAAAATATCTCTCCTCTTACAGACTCATTTAGCCCTTTATATAGGGTAATACATAGTGGATGACAGCTAAGCTCCCCTTTATTTTCGGGAATGTCTCGCGAAGTGTCGCAGATGCACAAACATTCACTCTCGCGACACTTCTTAACCCTCGCCAGATCTCACGTCTTCTTTATGTTTTGCACATCGTTATTCCTTGCGTCGTTTATTTTAGCTCCCTGCGACTCCCTCGCGACGCCGTCGTTCATTAATCCCGCGAGCCTTGTACGTTGCGATATTATGATCCTACATATTCTTTGAGTGTGATTACTCCTCTTTCATATGGAAGCATATTCTCATCCGTCTTGGATACAGTAGAAACATTTTACCAATGGAGCAGGAGATTCGATGGTGTGTTACTCACTTTATCGGGCGAGACATCATAGGAGACATTAAAAGGATATGCTTTAATGCTTTTTGTATCATATTTGGTGTGAAAGAAACAAGAGGATATTTCAGTCAACAATAAGAAGTGCTACTCAAATCTTACATACTATTCAGGTGGAGGTACGTATTAAAGTTTTGGCTTTAAATACTTCCGTCCTAGACTCTGCATACAACAAGGATTTTATGAATAGATGGGACCTTAATATTTCTTATAGTGTCCCGAGTACTATAACATGTTGTTGGGAGAAACCACAAACGAATTACGTCATTATTAATTCAGATGGTTCTCTTAGAAATCACACTGCTGGCTATGGAGCTATCATCCGTAACAGCGAGGGAGAAGTGATATCTGCCGCCACGGGTAGTACAATACCATCTACAATCACCATACATGAGCTACAAGGTTTAGACTTGGGTCTAAGTTTAGCCTTAAACTCTAATCTCAGAAGAATAGAGTGTGGAACCGACTCGAAGACGGTTGTGGACATCATCAACCACCGGAATGAACCGCCATGGACAAGTCTTCATATTGTTAGAGCTATAAGATCGAAGATCTCTCAATTGGATTCTTTCTCGCATCAAGCATATTTACCGTGAAACAAACAGAGCTCTTGATTACCTTGCAAATCTACATCCCCTACTTTGTAGAGTTTTTTTGAGATCATTTCCAGTTCCTTCGCCGAAGACCTGAAGAAAATCATTTTCGAAGATAGAACATGAAAAGAATACGTGAGACATATTGCATAATTTTTTTGTATTTGTTTCCATATGTATTAGTTCTCTGTAGTGGTTTTGGGATCCCTTTTAAAACCCAAGCTTAATCGCAAAAAAAAAAAAAAAAAAAATTCTTGATCCTGTAGGGCTAAGTAAGCAACCTTTGGATTCGATTTCGAAGAAGATTAGAAGCATGGGATTTAACTGCGTTCGGCTGACTTGGCCTTTGTGCTTAGTTACTAATGATTCTTTGGCATCGGTCACTGTTCGAAAATCTTTTCAAAACTTGGGACTTGTTGAATCAATTTCTGGAATACAAGCTAATAACCAATCTCTCCTTGACCTTCCTGTCATTGAAGCTCTTCAGGTAATCCAGTAACTATCATGTTCATTTGCGAATCTACAATGAGGAATAAACTTTTTGCTTGTTGATCTCTAGGCTGTTGTAAACAACTTGGCTGAAAACGATGTGATGGTAATACTAGACAACCATATCAGTAAGCCAGGTTCGTGCTTCGAGGACAACGGATTTTTCGGAGATGATCCGCAATTATGGATCAAGGGGCTGACTAAGATGGCCTCTATTTTCAATGGCTCAACCAGTGTTGTTGGCATGAGCCTTAGGAACGAGCTTAGAGGGCGCAAGCAAAATGTCAAGGATTGGTACAAGTATGTATATCTTATTTTCGCATGTCAAAGTTCTTAGAACTAAAATTTCACATCACCCTTAATTGGTTGGAATGCAAATCACTAATTTTTTTTTTGTTCATCATCAGGTATATGCAACAAGGAGATGAAGCAGTTCATGTAGCAAACCCAAATGTTCTCGTAATACTATCCGGGTTGAATTTCGATGCAGATCTAAGTTTCTTTGCTAAACAACCTGTGAACCTAACGTTCACAGGAAAACTACTTTACGAGGTACATTTCACAAACTCCCATGACTGGGAAAATGGTAATGTCAATCATGTATGTGGGAATATAATGAATAATTGGATGAGAAGAGCAGGATTTTTGCTTGAACAAGGTGTAGCGCCGCTATTTCTAAGTGAATTTGGAATAGATCAAAGAGGTGTGAATGATAATGGGTATCTCAATTGCTTGATGGGTGTTGCTGCTGAATTTGATCTGGATTGGGCTTTATGGTCATTAGTTGGGAATTACAATTCTAGTTTCATGGAACGGATTTCTTCAATTCAAGCTCCTTTACAAGGTCCTGGTATTTCTAAAATAAATCAATACGAAATCATTTTTCATCCATCCACGGGACTTTGCGTCCACAGAAAAGCGTTGTTCACAGAACGGAAATTGAAATTGGGATCTTGTTCGACTATTAATGAAACATGGAATTACACCCCACAAAAAGATATCTTATCTTACTAATATAAAGAAAAGAGCTCTTTTTGGTAGGAGACCCCCTAAATTACTTAGTTGTCCCCATTTTTTACATATTTACATAAATACCATTGTTTTAAAAATATATCAAAATTTTTAAGAACTTAATATCTTTCGAAATATACACCCGATTTTTGTAAAATTCATATATATATATTTGAAAAGCTATTTCAATTATCTGCGTAGAGTACAAATAAGAATAATAATTTTTTGTTTTAGGAATTTTTTTTCATGACTTTCAAATTTAGTATTGTTGGATGAGTAAAATTCAAGCATGTGCATCGCACATGTGTCCTTACTAGTACTAATATAAAGAAAAGAGGTAATTGTTTGGTGAAGCCTTATTTTGGTGAAGCTTTTTCACATGACAATAATACCCCCATTAAGTAAGCTTTGAGTTAATATTTGTATATTTACAGGAATGCCATTGTTTTTAAAAATAGATCAAAAAAATTAAAACTTAGATATCTATAAAAATACACATCGGATTTTTGCAAAATTAATATATTTGGAAAGCTCTTTAAATTATCTACGTAATGAGTACAAACAAGGATATTAAATTTTTATTTTAAAATTTTTTTTCCATTATTATCAAATTTGGTGTTGTTAAAAGAATCCAATTCAATCATGTGCATCGCACATGTGGCCGTACTAGTATCAATAAAGGGAACTTATTTCTTCATACAAGCTGATGGAATAGGGAAGCCAGCTAAGCTTGGAATTATATGTACAGATACTAATTCGCAATGGGAAATGGTATCCGAATCCAATATGCATCTTCAATCTAAGCTCACCGATAAACACAACACCGCCGTCTGTTTGGATGTTGGTTCCAACAATACCATTGTGACCAATTCTTGCAAATGTTTGAGTCGAGATAAAAAAATGTGTGATCCTTCAAGCCAGTGGTTCAAAATTGTTAATAGTACGAGAAGTAATCGGACGATTTAAGAAGGAATGATGATCAAGAAAGAAGCACCTCAGTAATAAAAAAACTAACATAAATTTGCAAAACGCTCTTGATTTATGTTGTTTATTTGCTATTAATAATAAAAAGACATGATTTAGATATTTTTCTTTGATGGTCGATCTGCTGCTCCACTTCTTGTTGTTATTCATTCACTCTTGTCTCATCTGTTTCTTGAGTTCGAAGCTGCGTTGTTCGAGAGATTTTTTTAGTTGGAGGAGCGAATTTCAGCCATAACTACGGTATATTCTAAGCGATATCCGGACAATTCATATCTTTTTGCTTCAAGCGCTGTAATATGACAATGCAACATTGGGATTCTCCTTTAATAGGAAACCTATTATAGGGGCTCCAAGAAAGGTGTTTTGAGGGCTCCTAAGGATTCAAATATCCTACAATGAAGATAAGGGGACATAATTCATAAGAACAATACTAAAATACCCTTAACCGATTAAATATTGAAATCTATAACTAATTTGTTTTCATTCCTCTCCTTTAATTCTTCCATTTTCTTCTTACCCAAAGACCTCCATCCCTATTTCTTCGATTAATCGTCAATTCCCAAAATAATTCATTATCGATTAACACCACTTAATCCACCCGCAATGACTTCAATAAGGTAAAAATCAAAAACCCACTTTATTTTATTGGTTTTAATGCATGGATAAGCGGAATCGATCGAATTAGGTTTTTGAAAAAACAGTTTCAGAAATGTCTACGGTTGGGAAAATTCATATTTCCCAACCGTAGACATTTCTGCCTACGGTTGGGAAGTATGAATTTTCCAAACCGTAGGCAGTCTACGGTTGGGAAATATGAATTTTCCCAACCGTAGACATTTCTGCCTACGGTTGGGAAGTATGAATTTTCCCAACCGTAGGTTGTCTACGGTTGGGAAATATGAATTTTCCCAACCGTAGACAGTACTGAAAAAATAAGTGATGGGTTTTCTTAGTTTTATACTAGTAGAGGGCACGTGCTACGCACGTGTTTTTGTACAATCAAAAATTCCAAGTTTAAAATTCTAATCCTTAAGACAATGAGCACAAAAAATATACAGTCTAGCACATGATTAGAATCTCCACGGGAAGAGAGATGAGCACAAAAATTACACAAAGAGACGTCCAAAACAGGATTAGACATGTGAACAGATTGAATATTGATGCAATATGGAATCTGGTTGAAGTACAAACTGGATCATACATGTTAATAGATCAAATACTTTCTGCAATTTAGAATCCTGGTTGGAGTATTACACGCTGAAATCATTGGGAGAAATAGCAGAGGGATCTTTGGAGTTTAGAGCAAAGGAGCCTCTGCAACAATTAAAACAACAAAAATCAATCATCAATTCCTTAAAACAGATCAAAAACAACAGTAGATTAAGTTGCAAAGAAGGATTAATCATTGATTTTCAAGATGAAGAAGTGCTCCAAGGATTACTACAGAATTTTGTTTTCTTGGTCGTGTACTTGCGTACCAAAAACATAAAGCTGGATTATGCTTCATAAAAAAAAAGTATAAAGCTGGATTCCATGCTAATTGAGAAAAAAAATTCCATACAATGATATTTAGGACACGGTTGATAGAAGATGCAATTCCTAAGGATGTCAAATAGCATGCACAGTCACACCGGTTAAGTCAAATTTTTAAGTATTTTGTTAAGTCTATTTTAAAGCACCTCAAGTGTGAAATTTGAACTAATAGAAAATGGAATCACCGCTATGTTATAGAGTTCTAAATCCCAAATGTAATATTTAGCAAAGGAAGGTCAACATGGATGTAAAATGGCAGTTACACAATGAAAATGTTAAGATAAAACATAGCAGATTGTACCTCATTTCTATGCAAAGATATTGATCCACTTCAGGAACTTTAAAATGATTCTCAACAGTTTCATATAGTCTGCATCATAGATGAAATCTCAGGATTGTATAGACTCCCAAGAATGTCCCATAAGCAAGTGCGTTTACATTCTGCCTACGCTATGCCATACCATAGATGGTGGTTTATCATCAAACTCCCCATTCTCTTACATCCATTTGCTTGGCATCGTCATTACAGGCCCTATTAACACCTAGAGATAATCTGTCAAGACCAAATAACAATTAATTTCCTTTGTACATCTCAGATTGATTATCTATTCAAATAGGTAAATGTAGCTGTAGAATAGCTGGAGTAGTATTTGTCGGACATGAGACTTGTCTAGCGTGCCTTCTAATATGCCTCAATCTTGAGCAAGGTGCAATCATCGTTGAATTAGAATTAAAACTTTAAAATTATTGGGAGGTTTCATAGAGTAAGATCAACTGGATGTGTAATGACCCCTTTTAAAAGCTAAAACTTTTGAATCATTTAATTACCTTCTTGATTGGAAAATGTTAGATGATATGGGAATGCAACTCCTTCTTCATGTCTTCTGATATCAGTCAAACTTGCACTCCTTCCCATTTTTCTGAAGTTCGATCGCCTGAATAGAAACAAAAGAGTGTTAATTTATATAAGAGATTCTACTACACCCTAATCAAAATCCTATTTACACAGTAAATGACAATCCTGAAGACATGAGATAAATAGATAATATCCTAATCCTAAAGACAATAACATAACCACGGATAATATCATAATCTAGGTTGAAGCAGAAGAGACCATAGAAAAAATTCAAGGTTGAGGAGGAAAGAGAGATGGCAGAGGGAAAAAAAAAGGAATTGTAGAAGCAGGAAAGATAATAGAAAGAACCTAGGGTGTTTTAATTGGGAAACGGAGAGAGATTGAAACGAAAAGAGACTGAAATTTCAAATTTGATCTGTTTCTGGAATGTACGACCTAGGTAAGGTAAGGCAATAGAGGCTTTTACCCTTTTGTTCTTGAAATGATGATTTTACATATTTGGCCTCAAATAATGTTTACTTTTCTCTTATCAGTATGGATAATTTAGTAAAAAGGCCCTATTTAGCCTCTTTGCATTATAATAGTAAATATTTTTATGATCGCCATCTTTATCACGACGAAGAAGAAGAAGAGAGAAAAAAGAATAATAAGTTTTTTTTATGATCATCATCTTCATCATAATTCATGAATAAAAATAGAAGGAGAAGATAATAGATTTAGTTTTTTTTGTATATGATCATCATTTTCATCATGATTTATGAATGAAAAGATAATGAGAAGATAATAAATTTAATTTTATAATTTATGGAGGATATTTTAGCCATTACAAAAAATAATTGGATATGGGGTTTTGTTGATTACTATTTCATAATCCAATTTTGTCATCTTGTGAGCCATCAGAACCCAATGTTTGGAGCCCCTATAATAAGTTTCTTTAATAGGTCAGTCACCTCCAGTATGTCCATGGACCATGGTTACTGTACAAGAGTTCAATGTGACAAGATTTGTCATGACACAGATGATTCTGGAATTGTTTTCTCTATTATCAATCGTATTAAACCAAGAGATTACAACAGACTCCTATACAAGATTACAGCATAATAAAAGGAAACAGAATAACCAAAAATATAAACTAATGAATACACAAAATATATGCAAATAATATCTAAGATATCAAAGATACGGTGTATATTTCAACACCCCACCCCACCCCCACCCCCCACCCCCACCCCACCCCAGAACCTCAAGATGGTGCCGAACACATCTTGAGGTTGTTAACCAAAATCGAAGCACAGGTGAGGGGGTAATGACTTTGTAAAGAGATCGGCAAGGCTGGAATTCGGAAGAAACATAAGGGAGCTTAATTGTGCTTTGCTTGAGTGATGGCGTACGAAATGGCAATGATTTCAATGTGTTTTGTGCGCTCATGAAACACATCATTATGTGCAATATGAATGGCTGCTTTGTTGTCACGGTAAAGTGGAGTAGAGCCCGTCATATGAATTCCCATATCACTAAGGAGCCATCTTAACCAAACTATTTACGAGGTGGTGTGAGCCATTGCTCGATATTCGGCCTCGGCACTAGAACGAGAGACAAGCGATTGTTTCTTGCTTCTCCAAGAAATAAGAGAGTTGCCTAAGAATAAGCAGTAGACACATTCTTGACCGTCATCGGTGATATCCCCACCCGATCTGAGTCAGTATAAGCACGGAGACGAAGGTCTGATGTGGAGGAAAAATTCAATCCTTATACAGTGTTCCCTTCACATATCGTAGAATACGAAGAACTGCAGCAAAATGAAAGGTACGAGGAGCAGCCATGAACTGACTAACGACATGAATAGCGTAGGCGATATCCGGGCCCGGTGATAGTCAAATAGTTGAGGCTGCCTACAAGTTGACGGTACAAAGTTGGATTGGGCAAATCTTTGCCATCGGTAGGACCGAACTTGACATTCATCTCTGTAGGAGTATCAACTATCTTACTGTCAGTTAAACCGGCACGAGAAATAATGTCTGAAGCATATTTGACTTGAGAAAGGAAGTACCCAGCTGGAGATTTATCAACTTCTATACCAAGGAAATATCTTAATGGACCGAGATCTTTCATCTCGAAACATGAACTCAAGTAAGATTTCAAGGCAGTGATACCATCTGTGTCATCACCAGTAATTACCATATCATCGACATATATGAGTAGAAGAACCATACCCTTGTCTGAGGACTTCGTGAATAGTGCTGAATCATATGGACTTTGAGTGTAACCATGTCTAATAACAGCAGTATAGAATTTTTTAAATCAAGCACGTGGTGCTTGTTTGAGCCCGTATAATGCTTTGCGTAACCTGCAAACTTGATTTGGCAGATGAGCAAGTCCTAGAGGTGGTCGCATATAAACTTCTTCTTGAAGTTCTTTATGGATAAATGCATTCTTAACGTCCATTTGGTAAAGGTTCCAATTACGAGTTGAAGCAACAGATATAAGAGCACGAACAGTAGTCATACGAGCAACTGGGGCAAAGGTTTCTTCGTAATCAATTCCATATTCCTGGGTGAAACCTTGAGCAACAACACGAGACTTACATCGATCTAGTGTACCATCTGACTTTGTTTTCACCTTGAAAACCCATTTGCTCCCTACTACAGGCTTTCCTGGAGGTAAATCGACCATATCCCATGTACCAGCATTTTTGTGTGCAGTAATTCATCTCCCATAAAATATTGTCATTACGGGAATTGTTCTTTGCTTCTCGTAGTTCTTTGGTTCATAAACGAAAGAATAGTTGTTAATGAACAATGATAGTGACAACTTAGCCGCCGGCCGTCGATTACGAGGAGGCGGGTTGCTCTACTTCATTCACAGGATCCCTATTCAAAGTTGCATTGTCAGGATGTGCCATAGAGTGATCAGAGATAACATCATTAGTACTTGGAGTGATTTGAGAAGTGGATTCGGGGAATAGGCCGAGTTCTAATCGAGATAGCGGAATCTGATGGTGAGAAAGCTAGATTGGGAGAAGCTGAATCATCAAAAGGATCTATATAAGTGAAAGTTTCGAAGGAAGATGACTTATTATTAGGAAGTGACCAAAATGGTATTTTTTCCCAAAACGTAACATGATGAGAAACTTTAAACTTACGACTCTCAGGGTCATAACATCGGTAACCCTTTTGCTCAATTTCATATCCTAAAAACACACACATTGTATTATTTTTGCTAAGCTTATTGCGTTCACGATCTGTGAGAAGAACAAAACAGGTGGAGCCAAAGATACGTAACTCAGAGTAATTTGGTTTCTTCTTGAACAAACGCTCATATGGAGATATTCCTCCTATAACAACAGTTGGAACTCGATTGATTGTATATACTGCAAAGTGAGGACAGACTCTCCCCAAAAGTTGGGGGGAACGGAAGAGGATAAGAGTTGGGTTCTAGCAGTTTCTACAATGTGTCTATGTTTTCGTTCAGCAATACCATTTTGCTCAGGGGTTTCAGTACAAGATAGCTGAAGAAGAGTACCTTGAGATTTGAGAAAATCTTTGAAGGGGTTGGATATGTATTCACCTCCTTGATCGCACGAAAGACTTTGATGGTTTTTGCAAAGGCGAGTTTTAATCATTTGAGAGAATTCAGTATATATTCTTAAGAAGTCTGATATTGAGCTAAACAAGTATACCCAAGTATAGCGAGTAAAATCATCAATGAATATAACATAATAAAGAGCTCCTCCCTTAGTAGCAATGGGAGCCTTTCCCCAAACATCAGAGTGAACAAGATCAAAAGGTGCATGAGAAACAGAATTACTTTTATTAAATGGAAGAGCAGATTGTTTACCAAGTTTACAAGCAATGCAATGTGGATCTCTGTCTATAGGAACACTGCCTAATAATCCTTTATTGATCATATATGTGAGACGGGAAAAAGAGACATGGCCTAACTTAGTGTGCCAAGAAATAAAGGGAGAGGACTCTGAAGTGGACGCAACAGATGCAACAATAGAGTTCTTAGATTGTTTGGGAATAACAAGAGATTCTAGTAGGTACAAACGACCAACTCTACGGCTTATCCCAACTGCCTTCTTTGTCTTGGAATCCTGTATAACACAGCCAGATGAAAAGAAGAAGATGTTAAACCCTTGATTACATAGCTGACCAATGGAAATAAGGTTCATCTTGATTTGAGGAACAAATAGAACATCTGGTATTTGTATCTTATCTGTAACCTTAACATGCCCAATATGGCTGGCAGTTATTTTTGATCCATCTGCTATGTGAATTTTCGGTGTTACAATAGGATGCATGCTCTCAAAAAATGTAGAATTGAATGTCATATGATTTGAGGCACCGAAATCTAGAAACCAATCAGTTGTAAATATACCTGAGGAAGCCGAGAGAGCAGCAGCTGCTGTAGAATTGTTACCAATTGAGAGTGCTTGTTTAAGTATCTCTTGAAGCTCAGCAAGGTTGTTGTTTGACTCATGTGATTGCTCCAATACTGGTTCAGCAGTGATAGGACCAGCAAATTGTGAAGGAGCAACATTTGTTCTTCTCTTTTCTCTCATATTTCTAGACGATGGAGGCGTACAATTATGCACAAGTATGTCCAAAAGCCTTGCAATACTTACATTGAGGTGTTCTATTTGGTATGCTCTTGACTTGTTAGACTCGAGGAAGGTTTTGTATTGGTGCACTTGGTTGCGGTGTGCGTTCTTTGCGAAATGTCCAAAATTATTACAGTTGTGACACTTCACTTGAGACAAGTCACGATAGGATGAAGAATTTCTCTGAAAATTAAAACTTGAAGGAACGGCAAGCACGGTTGCAACATCTGGTTTGATTCCTTTACGAGTTTCTTCAGCAATAAGTTTAGAAAGTGCAACTTCTACTGTTGGAAGAGGAGATCGATGGAGAATTGACCTTTCTGGGTCGATTCAAATTCTTCTCTTAATGCCATCAACAATTGAACAAGCCGAGGCTCTTCTCTATATTTCTGCCATAACTCTATGTCAGCTGTCCATTTTGGTTCCATGAGAGCCAGTTGATTCCAAATAAGTGACATCTACGAATGAAAGTCGATCCACGGTCCGATCATGTTGTTGTTTCAACAAATGAATGTCTTGTTCTAGCTTATACCTTTGAGCAAAATTGATTTGGGTGTACCTCTTCTCGAGAAAATCCCACGCTTCTTTTGCTACGTCAAAGTCAGTTAGCGCATACTAATAGAAGTAATCAACGTGTTTGTCGATCCAAGTGAGGATCCTATGATTGTTGATTTCCCATTCTTCCAAAGGATCTTTTGATGGTGCCTCCTTACTCTAAATGTTCTTTGTTAGGACACTTCTCTTTGCCATAAATATACTTCCACATACTCTTGCCTTTGAGAAAACTTCTCATCAAAAAGGACCAATGATTATAGTTGGTACCAACTAGCTTGTGATAATGGGTTGGATATCTTCACGAGACATGATAGAAAACAGGATTTACGAACTAGGATATGTAAATAAAAAACAGGATCAATATGAAAAAGAATACCTCACAACTCTGGTTTTGATTTGCAGCGGAAATGGATTTCAGATCGATTCTGGCTCTGATGCCATGACAAGATTTGTCATGACACAGATGATTCTGGAATGGTTTTCTCTATTATCAATCGTATTAAACCAAGAGATTACAATAGACTCTTATACAAGATTACAGCATAATAAAAGGAAACAGAATAACCAAAAATATAAACTAATGAATACACAAAATATATGCAGATAATATCTAAGATATCAAAGATACGGTGTATATTTCAACACAATGCACCACATATATCGATTAGCCAAATGAGTCTCGATAAGTTTTAGGCCTTTCTGATTCAATTGTGTTGATTTACCAATCGTAATAGCATATCCAGTTCGTACCAATTATCCTCATATCTAAATATACGTTCTTCGTATTTTTTTTTTTTTGTATGCTTGAATTTGTAGTCCTCACCTCTCAAAGTACTTGCTGATATTAAAGTTTCATTCAACACTTCATTCCCGAGCTCCGTCCTATGGCTAGTTAGAGGCAAGGGACAATATGCCGGTAAAGGTGAACTTTGATCCCCAAAAATATTCTTGCTCTCAATAAAGCCGATAAGATATTCATCATCCCTGACCAAAGAAACAACCATACCTTTCAATTCATCGCGTGAAATGATCTCTTAGCTATAAATATAAAGGCACTTCAAGAATTCCATTAATCATAAGAATTTCCTAACTTCTTCTCGACTTCCCATGAGAAAAGGATTACTGGATGATAGTCATCTTGATGTAACACGTCGATTTGCATCTTCGATTGTTTGCGAAGGATAATCATAATAATTTCCTAATACATGATGCCGTTGCATGCACTCGCACTCACCATCTTCCGTTGCGATGGAATATCATGGCGGCAAGAAGTTAGTGAATCCCACAATAAGGTGCTGGATAGCCTTCAAACAAAGCTGGAAAGATCTATAGTTCACCGTTGGCCATTGAAAAAGATACGCATAGTTTGATGTTGGCTAAAGAGCATTAGAAGAATGCAGTCTACATCTTGGTAAAAATGAGTCCATGTGTCTCTACAATTGTTGATGGGTGAAAACTACTCCTGCAGAATTTGGTAATTTGGGGTGTGGATGAGGAATGAATCTAAACCTTCAACAAATGCAACTGCGCGGTGAGTGCTTGTAGATTCGAGAGATCAATGCTGTGCAAGTCCGGCTAAACCAAGAAATGGCCGTTCTAGACTTGTTTCGGTCACAAAGTGAAGGAGATGGGGTTGATCTTAGGGAGGGAAGCGAAGAAGGTGTTGAGATTGTGAAGGTGTTGGCTTGCTATGACTTGTGACAGAAAATGGTTGAATATGTTTGAATGCGGTATCAACGCTTGGTTTCTGTCGGCCCTTATGTGTTGTTACTCGTTTCTTGTTGTTGTTTGAAATAGGGCGGAGAACCTATTTATACAAGTCATTGAGCCTTATTCACGTTTCTCGTGGGAAGTGGAGGTAATGGAATGATGGAGTGGTGGAGTTGTGTGTCGGTAGCATACGACCGGTCTTGCCCACTTCTCGGTTCATCTCTAACAGTCCATGACTTCCTAACACGTTCTTGTAATGGCGCGTTGCACGCTGCACGCCGTAAACCCCGCGGACCAATACCCCGGTAAGTATCCCCGGATTTGTGACATGATTGATGTACGGAATGTGGATCGTGGATCACGAGAAGATAGCATGTAATCTTTGAATTGAATAAGCTGCGTTATTCGGAAAGTCGATACTTGTGGAGTATCGTGTGTATTTCATGCGAGTGCGCATTGTGGTGTGGTAAAGTGATGGGTAATGACTCCTCACTAACCAAATAACTCGACCCGGGGTTGTATAACCAAGGCGGTGAAGTCGGACGGATGAGATGATGTTTGAGACACTCATCTGCGGCCAGTTGATGAAATCGGGGTTTTTAAAGAGGTGCGCAAGCATCACTCTTGACTTAGTGAAACCAAGCATGGGAAGAATTTTGTAGAGGACCGACCATACATGCGTGTTGACGGCATGATGGTGTACACGTCCATGTCTCACCGTCTCATGAAGATGCAATCTAGGCCACTCAATTTGACCGTCAAGAGGAGTGGTTGAGATCGGTTTGCGGCGAAAATCTCTTACCGCAAAGGAATTGGTAACCGCGTGTCATCCCAAGTTTGGGCGCGCGCCCCAAGACGACCCATCTTGGTCGGTCTTGGTCGATCATACCACCGTGTAGGTGGTAGGTTGATGTTCACACCTATACTGATTATCCCATGAAAACGTGATCTAAGCCATTCAAATCATCCGGTGAAGTTGAGCGGTCGAGATCGGTTTTAGGATTTGGGAGGTGTAACCGCACGAGTTTGGGCGTGCGTTTTGGGTTGGCCCAGGAATGATGCGCCTTGGCCGACCGCAAGAGGAGGTAGATGGGCCCACGGTGGTCATGCTGGTATGGCCGGCCTTGGTTAATCAATCTGTGACCCTCCATTAAATGCGGGAGAAGATGGACGCGCGTGATGACTTGAAACCTAATTTTGGCTTTCAAAGCCGCGCGACCATGCTCTTTTGGGCGGGCAATTTGTTGTAACCAACCATGGTTGGCTTTGACCGATTGGTCAAGTGTGTAGCGGTCACATGGTGATCGTGTTGACATGCTCCAGGGCCTTTGATTCTACATCTACACCCTCCATCTATGCCTGCGAAGATGGACGGTTGAGACCTTTTTTTTACGGCACATGTCATATGCCGCAAACCCTAATTTAGGGTTTTCCGTCCATAATGCTTAGTATGGACGGTTTCTTGGCAAGCGAAGGCCAACGGTCGACCATGCGGGTCGGTGTGTGTATTCCATACACCTTGGGGGGTGATGGAATTGATCGTAGTCATCCAATCATGCTTGTGGAGTTGGATGAGTTTGCGATCGAGATCATATCAGCAAGCTAAGGCCGTGGGTATTCCATACACTTGGGGGTGATGGAATTGATGTGAGTGGTCATCCAATCATGCTTGTGGAGTTGGATGGCTGCGATCGAATCATATCAGGAGGCCCATACAGTCAAGTCCGGATGCTCAATCGGGCTAGTATAACACACCGAGAGGGGCTCAATCGGGCTAGTATAACACACCGAGAGGGCTCGGGCTAGTATAACACAGGAGAATCGGCACATGTACGGGTATTTCGTACATGGTTTCATTATAGTGCTTGGAGGTTCGTGTTACTGCAGCAAGAGTAACACTCGGTCGTCATGCCACAGCGATAATGATTCATTATAGTGCTTGGAGGTTCGTGTTACTCTGTAAGAGTAACACTCGATCGTCATGCCACACCGATAATGAGTACGGAAATACAAGGCGATATGAAATTCACGGGGAAGGGATTGTTGTTACATGCTCCATTCTTGGTGAATTAAGTGAGGAGTATCCGTCACTTATAAACGGCTTTATCTTTTACAAGATGTCGTAGCGCATGATTTTCGGGTTTTTACAAATTTAACCTTAAACGAAAATCCACCATCAACATTAAGTCCCTGCCTAGCACATAATGGTTACATTATTGTGTGGTAGGCATGAGATGGTGACATACATACGTGAGAAAGACAAGGATAAAAGGAGTTTACCGGAAGAGTGTTGGTCGACCGCTAGTTTCCCACGCCGTTACGCTTGTATGGAATCCTTTGGTGGGGCGGTTTCTTTCTTTGGGTATTTGAATCAAAGAGGAAACCAAACAAAGGAGGAATCCTTGTTCTATTGGGATTCTTCTAATTTTTTGTCTATAAAAGAGACAAAACCCTTTTCTTTTTCTCACGAATTTTCTTTTTCTTCTTTTGTTCTCGTCCGCAACCTTTAAACTGCTTTTCCGTCATTCTTTATTCTTGCATTATCGGGGTATTCTGGAAACGCAGCCGTCCGTTGCTTGGGAGTTGCTCCGTCCGTGGCTCAAGGTAGGTTTCGCTCCTTTTTTTTTTTTTTTTTTTTTTTTAACGGTCAAACCCTAGTTTTGTTAGGTAAATACCTTTTGTAAGACATATGCATGCTTAGCTTTTTCCGCCATCTAGCTTGAATCCCGTAGACACAATTCCCATGAATAAAGAAAATTGTGTTGTGATGTATGCGGATGAATGCGGGCCCCGCAGTGTATCTTAGGAACGTGGGTCTTATTCACACATGCTTGACTGAAATTTGAAACTTATACCGACTTGAAAGTTATCTTGGAGAACTTGAAATTTGTACCCAGTGAAAACTTGCAGGTCTTGAAATCAATGCCAGGCCCGACTTGAAAGTTATCTGGAGAACTTGAAATCAATACTGGACCAAAACTTGTATGATGTTTGGACCGGCCATTGTGTGAGTTGTGTCTTGCCGTGTGTGACTACACTTCTCATATGCTTTTATACAAGTTCTAACCTCGTCTTTTATTTCATTGCGGTAGAAAAGAACTTCTGTCGATATGTCTTCTGAAGATAATGCTGGTGCCAAGTCAGGAAGTGTTGACAGCTTCAAGGATATGCCGAACATCAATGATGAGTTGTTCACCTCGTCTTTTCCAAATATTAGGAAGCATCCTTCTCATAAGATAGTCTTGCTTTCCGATTCGAAAATATGGATCTTGACCCGTTTTCTTCTTCCGCACTTGTGATGAGATTTTGTCTCCAAAGGAACGAATATCCGCCTTCTCCTATTGACTTCAAGATTTGCCATGCTCCACTGGGTTCTTATGAGGGATGGATGAGACGCATGTTGAGTAACAAGGGCATTAAGGACAATTTGACCAAAGCACAAATCCTCGATGCGGTCATGGCATCTGCTACCCTCGAAATTAGGAAAGACACCGCGGGCTTGATCACCTTCATTTCTCGGTGGCGTATTTCCACTCACACAGCCATATCTAGATGGGGAGAGATGACTATTACTTTGGAGAGTGTAGGCTGCATTAATGAACACACTGTTCTTTGAAGTCTTTCTTACGAACTCTCGATGCGGAACAAAGTAATTATGATGCTATACTTCAAAAGGCGGAGGGATTCGAGTCCGGACAAGGAGGAGAGAAAGGATGCGAGATGCTTTTATTCTTGGTGGGTTTCGTAGTGGTCTTCTGCGAGTTGGAAAACGAGCTCGGCGTGATTGCGTTCACTGTCTTTATGGCTATCCGGGGATATATTTGATGATGGTTCGGGGAAGAAGACCATAAGAGGTGAGCTTGTTAAGATTGCCATAAGGGCTGCGCGAGGTGAAGTTCTTCCTCTAGGTGCATTGTTCCTTGGATCGTTGTATTCTCATCCTGGACGCTTTAGCAATAGATATGCACGTTTCTAATGGGTACAAGAAGGTGGAGTCGCACGTTCACTTCGCTTTTCTTGAGCGCTCTTATGGGAACACTTGAAGTTATGCTCCTACTCCCGCACCTTCACTCGTTAACTTGTACGGCGGCTCGAGAATACTCCGATGGAATAAGAAGCGTCCTAAGGCGGTGCGAAACTTGTGGAGGTATTTGACAACATTTCTTAGTAGATTTTCGTCCATGGGGGCGATTCACTCTTCCATCGTTCGACCAAAGACCTTTGCTGACGATCACTGGCGTTGTGTTGCGTGCGATGTTAAGACCATGAGATGCGGGAAATTATTTACCCGCAGCTGCATTCAGGTATGTCCGTCTCTATTTAACGAAGAACTTGTCTTTGACTCCGTACAATATTGATGAGGCTGCTTTCGTCAAATGGGATTTGATCGGGTGTTCCATTCATCCGTCCACGGTAGTTTCAAAGGAATTTCTCTGAATAGTCTTAATGCTTGACGTGTTCTTAGGCGGGTGAGCCTTCCCTTACGGCCTATTGGGAGAAAACCGGTGGTGGCCGATAAGTACAAGGAATTTTGGAGGAGGCAAGCTGTTGGTTTTTCGAGGATTCTCGGAGAGTGTTGTGGACAGATCCCGTGGTGAACTATCTTCGACGTCTTGACGAAAGCATTTCCGGTTGAAGCCACTTCCTGACCAAACGGACTAGAGTTGAGAGTTGGGTCCCCAAGTAGGAGAGAGACTCAAGAGGCAAGCATGCGGTCGGTAATTCTCAATTCCTCCAATATGCGGGTATTTAGATTTCTTACCGTCGGTTCTTTCATTTCTCAGTGTAAATTCTTAAAACGATCCTTGCTTGAAATCGGGGAATATCGAAAGATAATGCTTTCACAAAGGTTGGCACGCATCCAAAACGAGAAGGTTGGCGATCTTGGTCTTCATGCTAAAATGCGGCGGTACGGACCTTCATCTTTGAGAAGTCGACGGTATGGAACTTCATCTTTGAGAAGTCGACGGTATGGAACTTCATCTTTGAGAAGTCGGAACACGGTATGGAACTTCATCTTGAGAAGTCCGGAGAAACCGCTCCTTTTCGACCACGACATAGATGATGGAAGCTCGGTGGAACAAGGCGCTTCCCTCGGTGATCTTGTTGACGGAAATTGTGATGGAAATTAGCACCCCGAGTGAAAGAGAGCGGCACCCTGCTGAAGTTGGGCGGCTCCTCGAAATTCGTCTGAGCAGAGCTCAGGTCAATATGGCCATTGTGGTGACTCCTTACGAAAAGCCCCTGCACGACAAGGTTCCGCGGTTGGTGAATTACTCTGGTGATGCGGCACAGGGCTTTGTTCGATCCTCCTTTTGATATCCCTTATCCAGGCCATGTGTTGGTTGGTGGATTCGGCGTCTTAGGTCAGTTCAAGGAGTTGTACACAGCGATATGGGAGAAGCACGGTCATATTGCTACCACCACGAAACTCAAGAGTCGTCTTGCGTTGGTCAACCGCGTCCAAGAAGCTTTATCTACTATCCAAGGGATGAGCGTCACGGCGGTCGAGCACGGTTTACGAGGAGATGGTCGAAGATCAAGTGCCATCGAGACGTGTTTGCGCAATACGGTTTCAATGCTCCTTGGTTCTTGAAGGGTTCTCCAAGATTCGGGAGTTTCGAAATTACGGACGAAGTCCCCTCTGCGGATCTGCGTTGCTCGCCGGGGAAGAAGAGGTCGAAAAGGCTATACGAGGAGTTGAAGGCGAAGGCGGCCGTGCTCCAAAGGATGAAGGTCGCTTTCGCCCGGAAAGGACGAGTTGTTCTTGAAGGACTTTCCTTGATTTGTGCCATATACTTGTCTCTTCTTTTTTAGATGTTTCTTCTTTTTGAGTGATAGTGAGGATTTTCTTTCGTAATTTGGCTTCCGGTTTTGAATAGGTAATTGAATTGGCTTATTTTGAGATAGTTTTGTGAACAACCTCTTTGAAAGGGATTATGTTAAATGAAATTTTTATCTTGGTCATGAATGATTGCGCATGAAATTGCAAATGTTATGTAAAAGGGAGGTACGAATGGAAACAAACATGGCGTTTGATCACTGAGCCTCTTTTTCCACATGCGGGATGCTAAGTCCCCAGTGAATTCTAAACTGTCTCTCTTGTAAAGTTGTTGAGTAAAACTTACTTGCTTTTGAAGCCTCACTATATCAAACCAGAGTAGCCTCTCTAAGAAAATCCTCAAGCTATCTTTACGAACCAAGCTTCTCTGAACAATGCGCTTCAAAGCGTTGCATTCACGGTGGGGTGATGAAGGAACCGGTGGTAATGGTACCTCGGGTCCATTACTTCTTGATCGATGGCGGACGCCATACCGGGGGTAGCTCCACCTCTTCATTTCGCACCCATGTTTCCGGTAGCTCGAGAATCTTCTTCATTGGGAATGGGAAATGTAAGTACCTTGAGTTTGGCTTTTCTGCGTTAGTGGGCGTTGCAACGTCTCTCAGCGGCTTTGACGTGGAACGGGAGATGAAGTTGGAAGATTTGTGAGTGCCATCATATCTGCGGATCGCTTGCCTAGGTAGAGGGATGTGGAAGGTGTCGTAATGTCACTGGCCGAGTGACCGATTGAACGTTCCCATCCTCGTATTCGGGCATTTCTGATTGATTTCTCCTTCCTCAAGCGTTCCTTCGGTTGGTTGGAAGGCCGACGCGGATTGGGACGAGTCTTCCGTGCTTCAATAAGAGTTTTGAAATACAAATCTTCTAGCAGGGCTCCATAGGCTGCAGGCTCCCTTTCTTTATCCGGCAGACATTGTAGTACTCCGGACAAGTCTTTTCTCCCGTGGAGTTTCCTCGGATCTTCATTGTCGACTGGACCATGCTGTTCATCTTTCCTGAGTCTCCTGCGATTACGCGCTCTTTTTGCCTCTCCACCGGTAAAGATGTGACTCCTGGTTAAAGATTCTGCATTGCCCGAGTGGATGCATGTCGATGCTTCTTGTAATTGTGCCGCCATATCATTCAAAAGGCGAAATGTCTCGCTCTGCCTTCTGGTGATACCGACTTGATTTTCCAAGACATCCTCCAGCATTCTAGCTATGCTTCCCATGATATCTGAACCGCCTATAGTTTCCGGATACATTGCGAGATGGAAACTGAGAAATTGAGGATTCAATTTTATGCAACCGATAGATCAATCTCCCACTGTGGTCGCCAATTGTTGATGGGTGAAAACTACTCCTGGAATTTGGTAATTTGGGGTGTGGATGAGGAATGAATCTAAACCTTCAACAAATGCCTTTGCGCGGTGAGTGCTTGTAGATTCGAGAGATCAATGCAGTGCAAGTCCGGCCTAAACCAAGAAATGGCCGTTCCAGACTTGTTTCGGTCACAAAGTGAAGGAGATGGGGTTGATCTTAGGTAGGGAAGCGAAGAAGGTGTTGAGATTGTGAAGGTGTTGGCTTGCTTATGACTTGTGAAGGATGAGCAAATGGTTGATGCAAGAGGCTACGATGTTTGAATACGGTTTGTATTAACGCTTGGTTTTACGTCGACCGAACTTGTGTTGTTACTGTCTTTCTTGTTGTTGTTTGAAATAGGGCGGAGAACCTATTTATACAAGTCATTGAGCCTTATTCACGTTTCTCGTGGGAAGTGGAGGTAATGGAATGATGGAGTGGTGGAGTTGTGTGTTGGTAGCATACGGCCAGGTCTTGCCCACTTCTCCAGTTCATCTCTAACCGTCCATGACTTCCTAACACGTTCTTGTAATGGCGCGTTGCACGCACGCCTTTGTAAACCGCCCGAGACCAATACCCCATAAGTATCCCCCAGTTTGTGACATGATTGATGTACGGAATGTGGATCGTGGATCCACGGAAGATAGCATGTAATGCTGAATTGAATAACTGCGTTATTCGAGAAAGTCGATACTTGTGGAGTATCGTGTGTATTTCATGCAGGTCTGCATTGTGGTGTGGTAAAGTGATGGGTAATGACTCCTCACTAACCAAATAACTCCCGACCGGGGTTGTATAACCAAGCTGGTGAAGTCGGACGGATGAGATGATGTTTGAGACACTCATCTGCGGCCGTTGATGAAATCGGGGTTTTTAAAGAGGTGCGCAAGCATCACTCTTGACTTAGTCGAAACCAAGCATGGGAAGAATTTTGTAGAGGGCCAGACCATACATGCGTGTTGACGGCATGATGGTGTACACGTCCATGTCTCACCGTCTCATGAAGATGCAATCTAGGCCACTCAATTTGACCGTCAAAGAGGAGTGGTTGAGATCGGTTTTTGAGAATCTCTTACCGCAAAGGAATTGGTAACCGCGTGTCATCCCAAGTTTGGGCGCGCGCCCCAAGACGACCCATCTTGGTCGGTCTTGGTCGATCATACCACCGTGTAGGTGGTAGGTTAGTGTTCACACCTATACAGTTATCCCATGAAAACGTGATCTAAGCCATTCAAATCATCCGGTGAAGTTGAGCGGTCGAGATCAGTTTAGGATTTGGGAGGTGTAACCGCACGAGTTTGGGAGTGCGTTTTGGGTTGGTCGAATGATGCGCCTTGGCCGACCGCAAAGAGGAGGTAGATGGGCCCACGGTGGTCATCTTTGGTATGACCGGCCTTGGTTAATCCAATCTGTGACCCTCCATTCGCACGTGCGGAGAAGATGGACGCGCGTGATGACTTGAAACCCTAATTTTGGCTTTCAAAGCCGCGCGACCATGCTCTTTTGGGCGGACCAAATTTGTTGTAACCAACCATGGTTGGCTTTGACCGATTGGTCAAGTGTGTGGCGGTCACATGGTGATCGTGTTGACATGCTCAGGGCCTTTGAGTCTACATCTACACCCTCCATCTATGCTGCGAAGATGGACGGTTGAGACCTTTTTTGCGGCACATGTCATATGCCGCAAACCCTAATTTAGGGTTTTAGTCCATAATGCTTGTTATGGACGGTTTCTTGACAGCGAAGCCAACGGTCGACCATGCGGGTCGGCCGTGTGTATTCCATACACGGCTTGGGGTGATGGAATTGATCTCGTGGTCATCCAATCATGCTTGTGGAGTTGGATGAGCTGCGATCGGATCATATCTCGGCAAGCTAAGGCGTGGGTATTCCATACACAGCAGGGGTGATGGAATTGATGCGTGGTCATCCAATCATGCTTGTGGAGTTGGATGACTGCGATCGAATCATATCAGGAGGCTGGTGCAGTCAAGTGGGATGCTCAATCGGGCTAGTATAACACACAGAGGGCTCAATCGGGCTAGTATAACACACCGAGAGGGCTCGGGCTAGTATAACACACCGAGAATCGGCACATCACGGGTATTTCGTACATGGTTTCATTATAGTGCTTGGAGGTTCGTGTTACTCGCCAAGAGTAACACTCGATCGTCATGCCACCGATAATGATTCATTATAGTGCTTGGAGGTTCGTGTTACTCCGTAAGAGTAACACTCGATCGTCATGCCACACTTGATAATGAGTACGAAATACAAGACTGATATGAAATTCACAGGAAGGGATTGTTGTTACATGCTCCATTCTTGGTGAATTAAGTGAGGAGTATCCGTCACTTATAAACGGCTTTATCTTTTACAAGATGTCAGCGCATGAGTTTTCTGGTTATTTACAAATTTAACCTTAAACGAAAATCCACCATCAACAACAATGTATACGGGCCATCTGATTACTGGCAACAAAAGTCGATAAACAGCACTTATCAGGGTTTGATCTTACTATAAAGTAGTGTACATGCTATCAGTTCAACTATTCCAGTGGGGTTTTAAACTCCGAATAGGGCCGATGCAAGTACACTGAAGTTATCAAGCATTAAGAAATATCAAAGAATTATACTCATGAGGGAAACCAAAGGTCTAGAGAAATGTGGTGCAAGTATGCATAGAAGTTATCTAGCATGAGCCAACAAATTTAAGCACCGTACGTGCCAGTCTCATACAAATCAAGAACACAATAATGCTATATGGCCACAAATTTTCTTTAGATGTTTTCATGTATGTGTAATTTTCAACGGAAATGATTATGTAATTTCTTAAGAACGCGTGATCCGGATACTTATATTAGTTGGGGAAGGAAAATGACAAAATATGGATATAAATATCAAATCCGGGTCACCCCTTATCTATGTATTTTACTTAATTACTAATCTACCCCTCACTAATCATGTTTAGTGATTAATTATAATTAGTAAATTCATAAGACTATTTGATAAATGATTAGTGTGTATTTTTATTTGTATTTGGGTGAGTGAGGTGAGAGTAGAAGGAGGCAAAAAATTTGAGAAGGAACTTTTATTAGTGAAAATGGAGGATGATTGTGAAGAGAGAATTGCTGCTGAATCTTTAGCTCAACTACAACAAGTAGCATATCTTCAATCTTCTGCTAATGATAACAACTCACAATTGCAAGTATTTGTGGAACCAACACCCTTGGATCATGATTTTTATGAGCATGAAGTGTTTCATGAAGAGCCAACCCAAGAGAGTAAACTAGTTCAACATACAAGCACTCTCAATACTCAGGTATGCCAATGTGTTGAAAATTTAATTTTTTTCTTTGAATCCACCATTGTTGCAGCTGAAATAGCTTGGTGCCGGCATAGACGTAGTATGAATACAATTCCGGCAGTGCCATTACCGGCATGGTATTCAGACTACGTCCATGCCGGCCAAAAATATCCCCAATTTTGAAAGGCAAGTCGGCATTGTATTCAACCGAAAACACCATGCCGGTACAAAAGTTACTTTTTACCTACCACGGAATATTCTACGGAATATGCTACCGGTATGGTTCAATTCTAACGTCACCATGCCGGCACCGTTTAAAAAACATATAGGAAGCAGTGTCTTCCAAAGCTAAATACCGACATGGTTTATTAATTATTGAACACGCCGGAACACTTTATCGACCACGCCGGAACAGTGTACCGGCATGGAACCATAGATAACAAGCATGCCGGCACCTCTGTTTTCGGCGTTGATTTCAAATGAAATTTGTATGCCGAAAAGCGTTTCAAATTTGGTCTTCAGTTTCGATTCAGTTCGACCATGCCGTAACTTTGGTCGAGCATGCCAGAACTGTGGTTTGGCATAGTATTTTAATTTTTTTGGAACTAATTTATTTCTTTTCATTCGTTCCTTAGGTTGTGACATATATTTATCCAAAAAATGCAAGACCGCTTGGTCGGGATACGTCGAAATACTATAAAATTCCTCCGGTATATTACCAAAGAATACTTTTCACCAAGTATCTTGAATTTTACTAATGGATTGCTTGTAATGAACCTTATAATCTCTCATTATTGTCCTTACATAGGAATGAAATCTAAAAAGTAAGCAATTGATTGGGCTAAAGAGACGGCTCTTAAGAACATGTGTGTGTTGGTGAGGAATACCCAAAGTTCAAAGATTCGTTTTGAGATGGATTGCGAGAGAAGTGGGGAATAGAAGGAGAAGAATAGCCACAAGAGAAAGGGTTATGTATATCCAAAGAAGACTAATAGGGTATACAAGACTCGTACGAGGAAGGATAATTGCCCCTTTAAGCTTGTATTCAATTTAAGAGATAATGACAAGGAATGGGATTGTAAGGTGTGGTTCGGCCGTCATAACCACCCGGATCCGGAAGATTTTGTTGGTCACTCCCTAGTTGCGAAGCTAAAACCTCATGAAATCGAGTATGTAAACCAAAGCATGTATCGCATCAAGACAAATTCTCAGAGGCTTCAAGGAAAAGGATCAAATTAACCTGTCTTCTCTAAGTACAATTTATAGCGCACAAGCAAGTATTAGAAGGGTGGAATGGGAAGGGAGGAGCGTTATTCAAAAATTTGAGAAGATAGTTTGGGATCACAACTACACGCCTATCATTAAAAGAGGGCCGAACAATAAGCCCCTTCAAATATTCATTTCGCATCTTTTTCTTGCGAAATTGGCTCATACACGTTTTGGTGTTCTTATGATGGATTGTACCTAAAAGACAAACAAATACAATATGCCGTTGTTCAACATCGTGGGGAAAACATCGGACAAGGTATCATTCACATTGGCTTGGCGTTTAATGGAAAACGAGAAGGAATATAATTATAATTGGGCATTAAGACAATTGAAATTATTCTTTCGGGAAAATCATCTTCCTAGGGTCATCATCACTGATAACGATGACGCATTAATGACTGCAATATCTGATGTCTTCGCAGATGCACAAAATTTCCTATGTACATATCATATACGTCAAAATGTGACAAAAATTTGCCATGCCTTGTTTGAACCCACTAAGGCGGATATTAAGAAGAGAATAATTTCTCAACTTGAGGAAGAAGCTCGGACGAATAAACTATCACCGGAAGAAGAAGAAGAAGAAGAAAGAGGAAAAAGGAAAGATCAAAGAGAAAGTGGACAATGAACACAATGAAAATCATAAAAAGTGGTTGAAATTTGAAAGAGATTGGGAGAAAGTTTATTGGTCTCTTACCGAGGATACGTACGAAAAGAATTTGGACAAGTTTATTGACAATTGGAACGAAGTTTATCCAAGTGATGTCTCGTATTGTCGGAAGCAATGGTTGGATAAGTTCAAGGAAAAATTTATACGTGCATGGAAAAACCGGTATAGACACTACGGGAATGAAGCAACTAGTATAGCGGAGTCCGCTCATGGGAGATTTAAAGATCTCCTCGAGTCTAACCAAGTAGACGTTACGGTCACCGTGGAAATGGAGCAATACTTCAAGAGTGATATCGATATGATCAAAGAGCATTTTGAGAAATGCTCAATGGAAAGGATGACTCAATATCTTCAATATGGTAAGTTACTCGGAGGAATAGAATTCAACATGTCTCAGTGGGCAATAAAACATATGATGAGAGAAATGCAAAAGGAGATAAACTAAGACAAACCGGGTGATGTGTGTATTTTTCCCGACATGTCTTCATTGGGGATTCCATGTCATCATATGCTTGTGAAGTATGAAGAAGTGATACCTATCGAGGTCATCGATCCGTTTTGGAGGCAACTATCTTTCAACCCTCCCCCTACGGAAGATCCCAGACAATCACCATGGGATACGAACGAAGCAAAGGAATTCTTCGAAGCTTACTCATGTGGCAACTCGGTTAGCCGTCAAGTCTTGTTGAGCCAACTAAGGCTAATTACTCACCCATGGACAACACAAAGTGAAGAGCCACCAAAAGAAGATCCTACCGGTAGACCACAAACCAAAATAGCAAGGAGAAAATAAAGAAAATAATTAAAAGAAATGAGTCAACGTGAATGTGAACTCCAGACAAGTAAGAAACGAGATCCGACCGCGTGTGATATTTCAGAAGCAAAGTTCACGGAATCGCCGGTTCCAAACAAAAGGGGTAGGCCGAGGAAGGAACCACTATCAAGTCAACAACAAACAGCGGACTCCGTATCCACACCAAAATCCGATGGATCGGAGATCCCAAAGAAAATGGGTAGGCCTAAGAAGGTACCCACATCGATTGAACAAGAACAACAAGTCGATGATGCGGATGCCACAACTAGAGTCGGTGGAGCGGAGGTTACAAAGAAAAGGGGTAGGCCGAGGAAGGTACCCACATCGATTGAACAAGAACAACAAGGTGAGCATTCCGAAGCCACACTCATAGTTGATGGAGTGACGGTTCCAAAGAAAAGTGGTAGGCCGAAAAAGGTACCAACATCAAGTGACAAAGAACAATAAGGTGAGCATTCCGAAGGCACGCCCATAGTTAATGGGGCGGCGGTGTCAAACAAAAAGGGAAGGCCGAATAAGGAACCTACATCAAGATGAAAATTCCGAAGCCACACCAAATATAAGTTATAGCAAATGTAAGCGACCCATATCTAGTCAACGATAACACGATGATGACAACTCCGTAGGCAAGACCAAAGTTGATGTAGTTTCGGTTCCAAAGCGAAGGGGTATGCCAAGGAAGTATCCACTCCTATCACATATTGAAGACATTGGAAGTGTAGAGATTGCAGAGGATGGATTGGATATAATTAAGATAAAAAAAGGTAATATGAAGATATTTAAGGATCCCAAAACAAGTAAGACTTATAGACATTACCATACCAAAATGGATTCTTATGTAAAAGCAACTTCGAGGTTATTCACGAGTATATTGTATATACGGATGATGGAGATGGAGATGGAAATTGTGGATATCATGCAGTGACCGAACAATTAGGAATCTTTGAGACGGCGGTTAGTAAAGGGATGACACCATGCCGATACGCTAGAAAGAGGATGGCCGAACAACTTATGAAAAAGAAGAGCTTTTATGAGTAATTGCTTGGTGATGAAGAAGGGTTTGATAGTCTGTATGCTCGAGTCTTAGGGCCCGAGAACGAGATGAATTTCCTTCCTATTCAATATTGGATGAGAATGGCGGTTTGCGGGCATCTAGTGGCGGAATCATTTAATTGTGTTGTTCATTATTTTACCCCAACCGTCCAAGCAACATATACACCAAAGTGGCAAAAGTGCGAAGGATCTCTTAGGAAGAGAAGAGTTGTTTTGGAGTTCGTGAAGGGGAACCATTTCATTATTTTGAAACTCAAGGGAAAATGTCAATTGCCACCGGTTTTCCCGTTGACTAAAAACAAGGATATAGCTTCCAATCACTCGGAGGAATGGATGAGATTGTACGAGGAGAATCACCAACTTTGGGATGCGTTGGCCCTATCAATTACCCGAGAGAAGATACAAGTTCATATGTGTGGAAGCGATGATGAGTAATTTGGGTATATGTGGTTCACTAATACGCAACATTTTGTTTTTTTTTGGAAGTTTGAATTGTAAACATTAAATCATATTTTGATGCCAATGCCGGCTTGGTTTTATTTCATCTCTACAATGTCGTGAATTGGTCTCGGCGTAGACCTTAAATTTTGAAACAGTGCCGAAAATACTGAAAACATATGCAGAGAAATTAGTAAATGTGTCGGCATTGAAATTAAATTACCAACCGTGCCGGTACTCTGACAAAAATATTTTGGGTCTGAAAAATGCAGACTACCGGCATGGTTGCCAAAAAACTTTTCAATGCCGAAACTCTGAAATTTCTGTGATTTTGAAAATTCAGAGTGCCGGCATTGATTTTACGATATTCGACCATGCCGGTAATTTCATAAAAACTCTGAAATTTCTTTGATTTTAAAAATTCAGAGTGCCAGCATTCCAAATATATGCCGGCTAAGAGGTAATTTGACACTGGTTTATCAACATAATAAATCAAATTACAACACTAGATTTTTTAAAAAAACCATCTCCAAAGTTAAGATGTTCCAAACCGAAAACAAATCAAACATAAACCAAAACAAGCAAAGAGTTTAGCAAGACACACAAACAAACACATGTTTAACATTGTTCAAGACACACAAACAAACATAAAGCAACAATAGATTGTTCAAGACCTAAATAATACCATAGAAGAAACATGATAGGGTGTAGAATACATCCTATTTACTATCTATTGTTTATGCTTTCTTTGTTATTTTTCTTGTAAATTATGTATTTTACGTTTGTTTTGAGTTTTGTAGCTACTTTGGAGTCGCACGGAAGAAGAGAAGAAGAAACCATTCAAAGTTGTGCTAAAGGGCGTAATAGTCATTTCACAAGCAAGTAATATATGGAGCCCAGTCACGGTTAAGGGGCAACTCTTATGAAGGAGCACTAAAGACAGGCCAATGAGGTTAAGGGCGTCTACCTGTTATTCACTTATGGGATTGCCAACCGGTATCCCTTATCAAGTGACCGGATCTTCAATATCCAGACCCAGCTTTATTACCCCAACCCTAAATCGAGAAGATATTTTCTTCTCCTCATTCACTTTCTTTCACTCCGAATTTATTAATCAATGCATCTACTTCTGAAATTGAGAGAAAGATCGAGAGAACTAAATCGTAGAGAAGAGGATGATGATTGCTGTTGAAAGAGTTAATGGGACGATAGAGAATCGGGAAATGGGTTCGCTGAGAAATTGAATGAGAAATAGAGCTTAGGGAGATGGGGATTGAATCGAAGAAATTAATGGGTTTGTTAAGGGTTCGATGATTGCATCTATGAATCGATTGAGACGTGAGTTGCTGCCAGTGTCAAAGGTCGAGAGAGAGTCAAGACAAGCTCGAGCTGGTAAAGAACTAGCTAGTGACGATGAAGAATTTAATTGAGCTCGGGTATGGTTGATGACAGATTCAGATCGAGACGTTGCTGCTCTCTAAGTTGATGAGAAGGAACCGATGGAGCTTCCATTCAAGTTGGGTTTGTGAGTGGATTCAAGAACAGATGAGGTCACTGTTGGTGGTTGTGGTTGGTGGTACTATTGAAGATGGCGGACGGGTTTGGTTGAGTTACGACAGACAGAGAGAAGAAGATTTGAGAAATGGGTATTGCTATTGATGAATTAAGGGATTATGAACTGTGATAGAGAAATTGGTATGGATGGTGGATTGAAGGAATTGGTAAGGGTTTCTGAGATCGAAGAAGAGAATGGAATTGATGTTGCTGTTGGCTCATAATTCAGTCAGGTGGAAGAGCTGAAGCTGCAGGTGGTTCTGGAGGAAATTGAACTGGTGAGCTTGCAGTTGGAGAAGGAGGTATTGCAGGTGGTATTGGAAGTGAATGGCTAGGCTTGGGGCATCAGCGCCATGGCCTGGTTTTGAGTTGCAAGTTACAAGAAGATGTTTGCAGGGAAGAACTCAAGTGGAAGCTACAGCTGCAGAACAAGGGAGATACTAGTGCTAATGCTGTTAAAGTGTGGACTCAAGATGGCAGGATGGAGTGCAGTTTAGATGCTTCATGGCAGGTGGAAGTGGAGTTGGTCCTGAGTTTGCTGGGCTAGTGGTTGGCAGCTTAGGCGTGTTGTGAATTCTGAGTATGATCTTTAGGAGCTGGCGAGATGCTTGGCAATGAATGGAATGAAATGGGATGATGGTTGTGATGGTGGTGTTCTCTTTGGTTGAGTATTGCATATGAAGAGCCGGATGATGATGTTGCATTGGACCCGGGGCCTTTAGAGTGCAAAGATGTTGTGGCCAAGGGATTGGATGAATGGTCTGAGCTTGGCATTACCGGTGGAGTTGTGAATTGTGTGCACAATGGATGAAGTGCAATTGTTACACAGGGAGATGGTGGTTGTGTAGAGCTGGAGGGCATGGCACAGGTGGTCTGAGCTGCTAAAAGAGATGGAAAGCTTTCGGATATGTTGGATTGCAACATGAACTGAAATGTTGCAGATGTCGCAGAGCAGGTCAGGTGGTGCTGTGCTGTAATGAATACAAAGTGGAGCTGGTGTTGATGTTTCCGAGGATGCGCCACCGATGAGAAATACGGGCTATCTTTGCCATTGATGTGAAGCTGAAAAGGGACTGTGTTGGTTTGCCATGGAAATGGCACTGATGCTTATAGAAGAATGGTGGCCTGATTGAGTCTGGTGGTGCTAGTTGAATCAAGTGGAATTGCAGCTGAATTTGTTGGCAGTCTACTGACCTGAGCTTGTGATGAGCATAAGGAGCTGCTGTTGAAGCTGAGAATGTATGAAAGAACATCCATCATGGCCGGAGAGCACTGCCAAAGACAATGATTGTCTTTGCTGATCCGGCCAATGCAATGGCTGAGCTAAGACCCAACTCGGCCTTGTTACCCTGACTCAATGATCTGACTCTGTTCTGACTCGGTCTGACAACTCACATACTGACTCGGTGATTGACCGAGTCCTGACCCGTTTTGACCCGAGTTGACTCGACCGTTCTGACCCGTTGACCGGTGACCGGGCGGACTTTGCCGGTCACCTGAGACACTTTCCGACGACTATTCCGGCCGGATTCCGGCCGGAATACCAGTTTTCCGGCGACCAAAAATTCCAGAATTTTCTATGGACTTCTCTCATGGGTGTGAAGACTTGGGCTAGGAATTGGATGGAGAATTGGACTCAAATTTGGAAAGAGAAGATGGAAGAAGAGAAAGACTTGAAATTGGAAATTGAATTGCTAAAGGAAAAGGATTCTATTCCTTGGAAGATTTGGAGAATATTGAAGCCTATAAATAGAGAAGTTTTCTACATCTCTACATATACCTCTCTACACACACCTCTCTACACACACAACACTTTTCTTTTCTTATTCTTTGTGTGAACTCTTTAGCATGAGTAACTAATTTTATTGATTGAGGATGAATTCCTAGTTCTTAATTTATGTTTTGAGTTTTTGTTTTCAATTCTATCTTGAAGTTTTTCACATGATTATCGTTTGTTTTTACTAATAGGAATGATCTTAAAGACATTCATGATTGATTGATAGATTGTTTGGGTGGCCAACTAAATTGATTTGTCGATTTAATCTAAAGCTAGTGAAAGTTAGGAGATAAGTAATCGTTTCTTGACTCTTTACATAAGTAGCAAACACGAGACCTTGCGGAGGGATTCCGTGGAGCAATTGTGTAGAAACAACGCTAGAAAGTGAACCAAGCGAACCGAGTTTAACTACTAGTACTAAACCTAAATTCATAAATCTTAATGCATTCGAGGGAATTACATCTTGTAAGCGAACCTCGTGGTGGTTCTTTTGAATAGAATCGATAACTAAGCGGACTTGTTACTCGGTGAAATTAGGGATTTTGGGGCTAGCTAAGCGGACCTGCTATCCTACGATTGGTGATAATTTGTGACTAATAACAAGTAGAAAAGAACATAACTTGATTCATTGTTTCGTAACGAAGAAGGATTCCTTGATCTTGTCTCTCTTATTGCTTTCAACTTTATCTTTTAATTGCTTTGTTTATTTTCTTTTGCTTTTTACACCCCCTTTTGTGACAATTTTTACAACTAGAATCTCTTGCTCCTCGTGGGAACGAACTTGACTTCCATTATATTATTTTTAATTGAGTGGAAATATTGATTAATTTGATTGCACCTACGACACGCATCAAACATTAACAAACATCTTCGATCACTCGGTCCTTGGCTTCTTATGTACCCTCTTCTTCCTTTCACCCCACAAGTCTTTTTCCTTTGGATCTTAAATGTTGTCTATCTTTTTCTCGACCGTCTGCATTTTTTCCGGGGTCAGCACATCTCCTTTTTTGTTCTTGCACTCAAAAAAGTTTCCCAAATTGCCCAGCCGCTGACGTTGTTGTCATATTTTTCAACATGTACTTAGTATGTACACTTATATACGTTCATAGATATAGATTAAAAGAATAGGAAGTTAACAAGAAGTATGTACCAACAACGTAAGAGTATTTTGAAGTACGAGTACATTAGTTTCAGTCGGAGTTGTCGAGGGAGGTTCTACTTTTGGAGGGACTTCAACGGTAATCGGGCGTACAACATAAGGATGCGAGTACATCCTATGACCTCTGAGGAAGTTTGGTTTGGACTCATAACCGTTTTCCTCCAATTCCCAACCAACTCTATCCAACACAAATCCTTGTTCTTCCCTTTCCCTCCAATGTACAGGAAGGGGATTTGGGTGGTAAACTACCATAGTATGCTTTTCGTTTGCTTGGCATTTAGGAAAGTTATGAGAGAATTTCTGATAAGATGTATCCGTAAGACTTTTCTTCTTGTACCCAAGATGGCGCATTACACGGCGAGGGTTGTACATATCAAATCCTTTTGGATGAAATAACGGTTCGTTGTAAAATGAAACATTGTCACGCCTTGCAAAGTGAACTCCTATGGCATTCCTATATATGGGTCAAACACAACATCTTGGACAGCGATAGAGTCCAAAGACACTCTCATGGCGAATAAACGTTTCTTGTCATTGGGCTTCGGATTATTGTTGAAAAAGTATTTCTGAGCTAGAGGCTGATGCGATTGCCATTCACGTATTAATTTCAACGATTTGTAGTTCATGAACAATGTTGGGAAGTTTTCATAAGCCCACACCCAAAACATGCCATCAACAACGAAATTCTTAGCGGCATATGAGATTTGGTCGCTAAATATAATAGACGGCGACCAATAAAATTATGGTCGCAAAATAATAGTTTCAGCGACATGGTTGAAAAGTCATAGCTAAGATGGTCGCTAAATCATAAAAACAACGACCAAATTTGAGATTATAGCTAAATCAGATAAACAACGGCCTAAATCTATATTATCGCTAAAATAATATTTTAGCGGCGATATTTTTGGTCGTTAAAAGGAAATTTTAGGGACGTACGCCAAACGGTGATTTGCATTAATCAACCATTTGCTATTTTTGCCATTATACTATTTTAATTCAAAGCATTAGTTTTGGTTGGTGACTGTAGTAATTATTTAATACTTATTCCGTTTCTGAAAAAAATGTTACTTTCACTTTTTCAATTTGGCGTATTTTTAGGCTAAAATGAAAAAGTGAAAGTAACACTTTTCTAAAAACGGAGGTAGTAATTTCTTTTAATAAGTAATACAGATGATGTTTGGACTAGTTTGGGTTTTATGGTCAGGAAACAATGACCCGTAGCTACATGGATTTATGCGAAGGCTTGGGTCTTGTTTTGTCTTCCGAACTACAAGGCTTAGTTATTATAGCTTATATACATGACACGATTCACATAAAGAATAGGTGAAACCAATTTAAGAAACCGTCCCTCTCATTTTTCTAACTTCTACCTCTAGTCTGGTCATTTTTATTTCTTTTATTTGCGAAAAAAATCTTTTGATTTACACAGAAGGCAAAAAAGTGTAGGATATCTGAAATTTAGTTCGTCTGATTATATATGATTTTCTGATGTTAGTGTTTTGTGTTAGTAACTACAAGATTTCAATGGCTTTTGATCTGATTTGTTCCAACTAGGATACATGAAACGGTACATAGAAGAAGCAAACACGAGAAGATAAATAGAGACGCAAGGGAAAATCATTTTCGTCATAAGAGTGTTGATTATCACAGATGAGGAGTTTGATTTGTTATCATTGTTTAGAATATGGATCTGTTTAGGTAAATCGGCGGTCTAACGTAATTTTATTCTCGTTCAATTATGTTAGTTTTGTGGTCAATTAATTGTTTAAAAATTTTCTTTAGAGCATTTGTTTTTTTTATTATTTTGTTGATTTGTGAAATTGGGTTTATTTAAATGGCATGGTTTGTATACAGGATATGAAACTCTATCATCAACAAGAGGGAAGAGTATTTAGTGAAGATTTAGAGAAGAAAGAACATAGACTGGCGGATGAATATATCCTTGCTCTGGCAATTTGGAGTTATGTACAGAGGATAAGTTAAAAGTGTTGAGGAGAAAGAACTTCCTTCAAAAGATGTTCGTTCTTCGGCGTTTTTGATATATTCTTGTAACCAAATGATAGTCATAATCTATTCGTGTTGTGTGATTATTGGTATCCACTTGTAAACCCCTTTCTCCAACGGAATACTATCTAGCATTCAAAAGATTTGACATACTGAATGTAATTTTGGGATAATAATGTGTAGTTCAATTCATCTTTGAAATGCAATATTACTGTATATTCAGTTTCAATCATCTTTCATTTTTTTTCAATTAAAGTTGAATTCATTATGCAAATGCAACTAACGTAGTTTGATTATTTCGTATTTTGGTCCCCGCTTTGGTCGCAGTGAGATCTAATTTACCTTCAAACAAACAAAACAAAAAAAAATCTAATTTACCAACAAAACAGGAATTTTGTCGCAAAAGGAAAACAAATTAGCAATAAAATGTGTCACCGCTATTAATTTTATATTTGCGACACAGTACTTTTGGTCGGTAAATTTGCTTTTCAGCCCCATAATACTTCTGTGTCGCTAATAAGTTTTTTCCGATGAAACAAATATTTATGTCGCTAATACCATTCAGCGACACACAATTGCCGACCAACCGCGCGACAAAGAAAAATGGTCGGAAAAAGGTATCAGCGACGGAAATTTTATGTATTGCGACGATGCCATTCGTCGCTGATGACAAATTTTCTTGTAAAAAGAAATAATTGGAAACTAACAAAGTTAATGACAATGATCACAAAATAACTAGTTTACTTTACCTGAATTACAGTGAAATTCCCAATAAACAGCGATGAAAATTTTATGTATTGCGACGATGCCATTCGTCGCTGATGACAAATTTTCTTGTAAAAAGAAATAATTGGAAACTAACAAGTTAATGACAATGATCACAAAATAACTAGTTCACTTTACCCAAAAATGTTCCAATAAATTGTGCATTCGCCTTAGAAGCTCTACGCATTCTCAAAAAATGTGCCAAGAGGTGCCCCATGAGTAACAGATTTCATGGGGCATCGCTTTCACGATTTCTTGCTGAATTTTTTCGGGATTCAATTCCTTGCCCTTCGTATTCCCAAACAATCTTGTGAGATTGACGAGTTTGATAGTCTTTTTCCGGGAATTCTTTTCCACGTACATCTTTGCTTTAGTCGTTTCTTCGTCCCACCCAAACAACTTTTTAGTCAGCCCATATATCTTGGTCCAAGTTATGTCCTTATAGTTATCTCCTTCCTTAACGGCTTTCCCAAGAACCTCTAGACCTAGTATTTGGACATCTTCAGGGATAATGGTCATCTCGCCAAAAGGGAAATGCATGGTATCAGTTTCACCAAAAAACCTTTCCAAGAAGAAATTCGCCGTGACTTGATCAGTGGCCACATTATTTTATACCGCGGGATATAACCCAAATGCTATGACTAATGCTTGAACAACATCACACTCCCACTCCAAAGGCCATATATCCATTGATTGACGACATCCAACACGGAAGGCTTTCTTGTGGTCCTATAAAAACACACCAAACTAACTTAAATTCACCATATATAAATAATAATATAACCAGATGCAAACGCCTTACATAAGTTTGATGATCCAACGAGCCCAGGAGTTCTTATAGTCAAATAAGAGTTGCGGATCCAACGGCTCACCCCACTGTTTCCCTTCATTGCGGTCTGGAATCATGTCATATGGTTTAGGAAGGTGGGTTGGGGGTTTCTTTTCCTTTTTCTCACCGGCTTCAACTTCAGGTTCTCCTAAGCCTTGTGAGGATGATCCACCTGTTCGGGGCTGTTCAGGAGGTACAAATTTTTCCCACTGATCATCATCACTGCTGCTTGTGTCCCCCGTAGGCTCCCGAATGATGACCTTACCACGGTCCGGATCAACTCGACTACGTCGATGCCGAGAAGACTGAGGTTTACGTTCTTCAACAACTTTGCCCTTTCCTTTCTTGATTTGGGATGCTCTAGACCTATGTCCCAATATGTCAACTGAGTTATATACATAAAGCCGGCATGGATGGTAAACATAAAATCAATGCCGTCAGAAGTACCGTCCTAGTAAACAACTGAACAACAAAGCCGGTATTTTGGGAATTTTGTACAGAGATTTAACAAAATAAGGAAATAAAAACCGGCATGCATGGTAAACAAAACGACATTGCCGGCATCAGTGCCGGTGATAGACGCATTTATGTGTCTAATTTGTCCTCAATGTTTCGTATTGTTAGTACTCGTTTTTGTCCTTATTATGGTATTTTGTGTGTTTGTAGGTATTTTTGGAAATAAAGATTGTTGGAAAATTCGGCTCGAAAAGTTGCTCTAACACCCCCGGAGGACATTTGCTATTCGGACTCCCACTTTGGATAAGGGGTAACCCAATTGCTAAGGGGCAACCCATTGCTAACCGCGCCCCATCGATGGTTAAGGGGCAACCCTTTCTTCCCCGCGGTTTGAATAATTTTTTGGCAGGAAAAATGGTTACTTCCTGCAGATTTTCTCCCGTCGATTCTGGGCACGATTAAGGGAGACTCAGTGTCTGAATTTAATTGGGTATTCTCTATTTGATATAACAAGTCTGTTATGGGCGTTGAAATTGATAAAATTGGGCCGGATAATCACGTTGAAGAAAAACAGGGAAGAAATGAAAAATATGCGATTTTTGGAAGTTATTTGGGAAAGATTTCTTGAGATTTCTTCATGTGATTTGTTTGGTATCCACCTATTTCACTAAAACAGGGAAGGTATGTGTCTTGGATTCGACTAAGAAGGAAGATACGTGGGAATCTCAGGTTGTTATTATCCTCGGATATTTTGTTCGTTATTTTGGGAATTGTTTACGTGGTTGTAGCGTATCTGTTGTTGTCTGAGAAGAGGATGGAACGTGTTTGGAGTGTTTTGACACGAGAAAACAGCCTGAGAAGATAAACTAGGGAAGAAAAAATATCTCCACAATATTTTCCTTTACTGCCGAATCATGGGAGAATATTTGGAGTTATTTCGGTGATTTTCTTGCTGCAGAAAGGTATAAATAGTGAAGGTACATGCCAGGAAAGGGGAGGAGAGATTGGGAGAGTTGCAGAGCATCAGAAAGTCGAGAAAATCAAGTGGCGGTGAAACCTCCATTTCGCTCGCTGTGAAGAACACGAAGAACAAAAGACTACTGTGAGGCGTCGTTCATTGGCCGAAGAACATAAGACGCACGGAGCAGTCGTATTCGCATAAATGGGACATCGACACGTATATGTGGGTCTTAAACTACAAAGAATAAATGGACAATTTACATTTATCGTTCTCTGGAATAATGATCCGTTTGTAACAATTATAATCATTACAAATCGAGCTTTTTCATCTTTCTCCCTTGTTCATCATTTGTAAACCATTTTTGAGCATTAATAATGATTTTTGAGCGTGTTTCCAACATGATGAGCTAGAACCCATCACTGGGACGACGGAGGAAGTTGTTTTGCACCCATGTGGTAATTCTATTTAATTCCTTTATGACTATTTGCACTTATAATTGATTTATGATTTTTCTTGAATATTTGTGAATTCGTTAGATGTCGCATGCTTAGTCTTAGGTACTTTAGATGCGTCATGCTTGTGAATTACATATATTTCTTTATAAATCTACCTTGGCAAAGAATTAGAGTCGATGTTTGTTATTTTATGAGCTTCAATTGTCCGGAATTAATAGATGAACCGCATGAATGTGAGAATTGGTGGAATCTCGAGTCCCAGTAACTCTCTTCATCTTGTGACATAAATTGTATATTTTCTCTATTTTTATTATTTTTCTTTATTAAATCCTAGAATCGATTTCAACAAGTCCGAGTGAATTACAACTCTTCTTACCACTATATAAAATTCGATCAGCCGGCGTAGCTATTTACAGATAAACTAAGCCGGTACTATGGGAAATTTGTACAGAGATTTAACAAAAGTAGGAAATCAAAAACGGCATGGAATTTATTAAATATACAAAGCCGGCACTCAGTACCGGCATTGTATGCAATTCTATTTCTATGCCAGTATTTCCATGCAATAAAAGGGGGATACAAGACATATAATCCGACATGGTTTTCAAATTGAATTCTACGGCGAAACAAACTTGTAACTGAATTTCAATTGACTATATTGCAATTTCAAAATTTTCTTTTAGTGTAGTAGAAAGACTAAACAACCAAGTTTCAATTTGCGTTTTCTAGTATGGGATAAACCCTAAGAATGCTTCAATTCAACATAGACATCATTTACCGCATCAAATTTGTTATTTCGTCATCATCATCTTGTTAAATAGCTGCTTATTTATCCTTGCCTCGTGGACTTGTTGCGCTTTTGATTTCGATTTACCAGCATCATCAATAGACCCTTCAGGATTAGATTTGGGTTTTTCAGGAGGTTTGCGACGACCCATTCTTCTTAGATGAAACAAAATAAGGGAGTTTAGTGGTTTTGGAAATTCTTTTGGAAGAGCCGAGAAGTAAAAACAAAGAGAGATGGAAAGACGGAATACTTTCCTTTCTATAACCGTCACTAAAATAGAATTAAGGAGTTTGTAACCGACACATAAATGGAATTAAGGAGTTTGTAACCGTCACATAAGTGGGATAAAGGAGTTTGTAACCGACACACAACTTAAAGAGTTTGTAACCGTAAGAATACCGGCATGGAAAGATGGTACAATTCAATGTCGGCATTCTGACACTAAGTTTAAATTGAGTCCAGGATACCGGCATTGTATGTTGATCACACTTCAACGCCGGCACTTGTGCCGGTATTGTCTTTGGTTATTATTCAATGTCGGCATTATGACGATCAGTTTATATTGAGTCCAAGATACCGACATTGTATGATGATCACAATTCAATGCCGGTATTTGTACCGGTATAGTCTTTGGTTATTTTTCAATGTCGGCTTACGCACCACCAAAAGAAATAGCCACCAAAGGTTTAAGCAAGCAAACTGACCCAAACTAGCCTGCATATTAATCTTACTAAAATAAACTTAAAAACATTAAACGCATAAACAACGTTCCACATAAAATGAAAGATCTCAATCTAATTGCAACTATTTCTTGGAACGAGATTCAATAAACAAAGCAGCTTCAAAATGCCTAAAAGGCTCTTTTCTCCACTTGGTATATGCGTCCTGAGCTTGATACCTATTCCCTCTGTATCTTGCGAGAAACCTGTTGTATTTGCAACATAATTTTATGAGGGAAATTGTTCAATTCGCTACAAACTCATCGTCGTAATCCATTTTGCGTTTCTTGCACTTACCGTATCAAACTTCGACATATAAGGACCACTACTGTTAGAGCATAGCTCGGTTGAACCCACCAAGCGTTAGTATGTCAAGTTTGGTTGTCATATTTTAGTGAATCAAAACTCATGTTAAGAGTCGCTTGATTATGTACTAGATTCAACTTCGTATAGGTTAGCTTGAAAGTATTAGGATATGAGACATTACAAGTATTGCGAAGACTTGAAGATGTGAAGAAGCAAGGAGCTACAATGACAACAATCATCCTTCCACTTGAGGTTAGTGATATTTGACTTTAACTGTTTCATTCCCTAACGTATCTTTCAAGTCGTGCATATTGAAAACAAAACTGCGAAGCATATTTGAACTCTAGATAGACATAGTATTAAGGAATACAATACGAGGGTTATTGCTTAACCATTAAACTTTGTAGATAAGACATCGCCATAATCATTTGAATGCTATTGTGATTATGTATGGGTATGAGGTGAGGATTTCATCCTATGGAACAATGTTTTACATGTGTTCTAAGGATGTAAGTTCATAAACTTGTTTGTGAACCGAAAAGGAAATTGCCAGGTGTTATTGGTTTTGTTATTCATTGCATATCTTATGAACAACCAATATGTGTGATTGAGTATAACCGCTCACAACTTGTTTGTGTTCTTGGTAGAACTATTCACAAAGGCCTGACTTATGTATTGGTATAACTATTATTAGTATAACCGATCTTAAGTAATCACCTGAGATGGTATGATCGGGTTTGTGATTTTATGTCTGACCAAAGTTGGGAAAGGGGAACCGATCATAGTAAGAGGCGCAGTACATCACAAAGGGGAACTGATCTTTATGAGGTGCAGCAAGGTTTATAGCAGAAATGGGAACCGATCATATGAACATGTGCAACACGTTTTTAGGAAAAGGGGAACCGATCCTATGGACATGTGCAACACATATAAGTTAGATACCATATATATTTGGGGAACCGATCCTAGTACCTAGTCAACCAAATTTTGGAAAGCTAGTTGATGAGTGCCAAATAGTGCATATTTATACACCTTTTTATTGGCATTTTACTCATCTTTTGCGCTTAGAAATCAGATATTATCCCAGATTCTGTGTTTTCCTTGCTTTCAAGAATAAATATTTATATTAATTAATTTTGTGTTTTTAGGTAATGAATAAAGCTCGGAGAATCTGAGGAGCCAAAAGAGAATTGGAGTCGAGCATCTATGGAGTAGATAGCCAAAGCCCGCGCGCGAATCAGTTGCAACCCAACAAGCAAGACATGGGCTTGAGCTAGACCCGACCCGCGACCCGGATCCGGGCCCGTACACTCCAAGTCGTTGAGATCTCTATCTTCCACATCCAATGGTCGTTGCCTCCTGTGCCATCAAAGATTGCTGCTCCCGCTCAACACTAGATCACGCCAAAACCGCATACCACCCTCGGGCCGTTCGGATCTCCATCAACTCCATCCGACGCTCATCGAGGCCATTCTCATCGACTCCCATCTTTGTTCATGCCTCACAACGAAATTGACCAACACCCTATACCCCCATCGACAAACCCTATTCTCTTCATCTCCTTCTCTCACCTTCTTCTCTCCCGTCTCCATCGTGACAACCCGAGCGAGCTCGCTCTTCCGCCACCTCCGTCCTTCACCCGACCAACAACCCTCACCACCACCATCTCCCGACACACAACCACACCACCGCTTACACCGCTTCTACCTCTCTAGCGCTAGTTTTCTCTTCCTTAGCTTCTATCAACCCTAGAAGCTAACTTAGAGAAAGCTAGAACTAGGGTTAGCCAACAACCGACGCATGGTGTTCTCGAGCCAAATTGACAAGGAGAGAGGGCGATTCGGTGGTATGGGTTTGAGTTAATTTATGTTTTAAAATTAAATTAGGGTTTGGAATTATTTTGGGGTTGCATGTATAAATAGCAGTGAGGGGTTTGTGTAGAAGGCACGCCTGGATTAGCCAGTGCAGTCAATTAGGTTTATTTTGTGTTTTTATGATGTTGTAAATCAAGTTGCTAAGGTTTAGATGAAACCCTAACCTCTCACTGTGTGTCTCATACTCCATATGTTTTCTTGAATGCTTAACTTTTTTAAGATGAAATTTGATCTTAGCTTGTCAACCCTTAGCTCTCTCACGGTGCATACCAACGCCATGGATGCACCGTAGTTAGAACACCTCTCGAGTTGATTATGCTACAACTTGAGCTTAATTAGACTATTGTTTATCCTCGATTAGTTGTACTTTTAGTCGACAAGGTTAATACTTGGGATGAATACCTTAGTTGTGATCAAAATTATCAAGTGGAGAAACACCTTAGACATAGGGGCGGGGTTGACACCCCCTCCCTTCTCTTGTCATAAGGATAAGAATCATACCATGAGTTGAAGGCATAGTGTAGGTTAGTGGTGGAATCAAAGACCTTAGTATCCCATTGTCACCATTTGTGTTCATTTTAGGTTCACACCATTACATCTCACCAAGCTGCAAGACAAAATATCTTTTGTTACACTGTCACTTGTTACTTGCTAGGAAACTCGCTTAGCATAGCCATAGATCATTTCAAAGCACCCCTCGTCTCTCGTGGATCGACCCGTACTCTGCCGCGTCTCCGATGAGCTGGCGCCGTGCACTTGCGGTTATCACCGTAGCCTTCATTTACATACACTTTCGAGGCCTACCAAGTTTTTGGCGCGCTGCCGGGGACTTGGCGTGTGCCCCGAGATTTTCTGGCTAGACTTAACTGAGTTCATTCCATCTCTGTTTATATATTCACTTACATTCTTTGCTTTTCATCTTGTTTTAGTATAACTTAGTCTAAATTTTATAACTTGCATCTGTAACTTGTCATTGCATTGTAGTTTTGCATCATAGTTCTTATTAGCTGTCTTAGTTTTGCAGTGTAACTTAATTTTTTCTGTTTTGTAGCTGTAACTTAGTAACCATCTTAACCTAGTAACAACTAGTTAGTTCATTTCAAACTACATCTCAGTTCATTTGCATTTTGCCTTTGATCTCGCATTAAATTTTCTCAATCCCCGACAACTAAAGAACTAAACCTCTCTCGTCGAGCTAATTGTGTACAAGCCGAGCTTTGCTATGTTTGCCGAGTTGCTGTATTTTTGTTGTCAAGCAGTGTTGTTTGCCGAGCCAGCCGAGCAACCAAAGAGAGGAAAGGCAGGGAGCATAACAACACAAACCATTGGGCTAAACTCGGTTGGTATTTGAACTGCTGATATTTGAATGAGTGTTTGCTAAGATTTAACATCTATATGCATGATGATCGCTTTTTCGAATCGATACTTGAGCATGCTCTGTGAAAACCAAGGATAGCCAACTTGTGATAACTTGTACCTCACAAACATTTTGCCGACTCCGAGCATTAATGAACTTTGTTCACAGAGAGTCAGTATTACACCCGAGGTTCACTCGCCAGTATGATCTCGGGCCGTGTAGTGCCCCGAGCATAACCACGAATGCATGTTTAGACCCCGAGCAAAATCCCCGACCACCGTAGCCGCTACATTGGCTGATTGCCATGGTGCGCAACTCCGTTGTATGAAGCTATAGTCTCGCCATTTGCTGTCATCAATTTGTGTGCAATCTTGCAATATCTGAATGTGTGCAATCTAAAGCATATGTTTGTGAGCATAGCTTGTACCACCCTTGCATGAACCTCTTGGCATGAATGTATGAAAACAAGCTACCTTACCAAGGATTGCTCTATACCTGAACTTCATTACTCTGTGCCTAGTAAGCCACCCGCCCTGCAAGTCCCGTGACATTTCTCTGCCTTGTCTTTGTGTTGTGTGACCTGAGCATACTGTGGTGACCTGATTCAATCATTTTGCATAATGAGACCCTGTTGAACTTGTGTTATGTGCAAACATTGTAGCTCACCTAAAGCACCACCTTGCTAGCCCCCCTCGAAGCCGCAAGTGTTGGGTCACGCTTGTAAGCCACCAAGTCAACCGAGATAGTTGACATCAACCAAGCTATCTCGACCTGCAACCTTTGCATACCCCCGCTTGTTTTGGCCGATTGCAAGCCTTATTTGGTGCTCAACCTCGTGATAACTTGTTGTGCTTGCCCGACTTGCACACTACCTCGTGCACCCCAATGCATGAGCTTGCCAAGCTCGCACAATGGAACCCCACCACATAACAGGGCTCACTCGCACAAGCCTTCATAGCCGGGTGACGACCACACCACTGGGCTCACCGAACCCAACCTGGGCTGAAACAAACTTAACCCGACACGAAGTGAAGCCCACCACCAAGCTAACACAACCTGGCTTTGCACTGCTGGCTTAACTAAACTAAGCCCACATCTGTTGGGCTGTACACACTGTTGGGCTATGCACAAACATCACTCACAGAACCTGGGCTTTACATACCAAAACTTTCAAACTGAGCCAAGTTAATCAATCCTACTGGGCTTTGTGCACACACCGAGCCCACATCCTCCGGGCTATACTTCGCCAAACCAAGTCACACCATTTGTTTTCACAAATCCTGGGCTTCAAACAACAAATCCCAAACAAACCAAATCTCACTTGAGCCCACAGCAACCTGGGCTTCCCACATCAACCAAAAATCCCAAACAAACCAAAACCCAACAAACCAAATGAATCCCATTGAAACCAAAGCCCATTTAAACCAAACAAAATTTTGAGTTCAATTTGAGTACTAAATCATGTCAGGATATTGGTCTGCATCTGGGGATGGTAACAAATCCCTTAGAGAGCGTGCTTACGGGCACGCTTCACAGGATGAACCCCCCACATACCATAGTGATTTTAGGGAATTTTATGGGCCTTCTCAGGGCCCTGATCTCACATACCCTAATCATTATGATCACATACATCATCCACCACAGGTTGAAAATGAACAATTTTCTCATACCCAGTATCACTTTTAGATCAATTAGAGGCTCGACTATCTCGCTTTAGATAGGCAATCAGCTTTAAAGGCAATCATGTCAATCTAGTTTTTTTCTAGGCAATATGAAACGCATGCTTGCACCTTATGTGGTGGCTTAGACCACCCCGTGAATATCATTATATTTTGCATGCTTTTAGACAAATAGGAAAACCATGATAACCCAATGTACGAAGTGTCTAGAAGTGACTATTGGGACCATAATCAACCTGCACACATGCATCATTCACCACAGTGGGGAGATGAACAATTTTATACTCCTCCAACTCCTAGTTTGCAATCAACAATGGAAACACTCATGGAGCAAAATGCTAGGCTTGAAATGAATGCAATGCATGACCATCCATATAGCAACATGTCTGAATTTCCCTTCTCTAGTGAACCTCATGCACAACCATACAATGAATACCCATATGAGGAATGCATACCCACTAGTGAAGACTCTCCTTCAATAGAAAAACTCAAAATGATTCTTCACCGATTGAATTACAAAATGATAGGATTGAAAATAGTGTTTCTAGTCTTACTCATGCAACTAACATTGAATATGAACCTAATCCGAGAGGTAGATGAGTACACTAAAAATACTACAATTTTGAATGGAGAAATGAATTCTTGCTATGATGATGATGATGATGAATATGAAGAGCATGTGTATTTTGAAAATGTAATAGAATCTTTAGGTTCAGAGACGTTAGACGTCTCTTCTGGTGAACCCCATGAATGATGCTTCTTCTAATATTCATATATGTGATGATGATGTGGAACCTGTGGCCATTGTCCCGCGAAAGTGAACATGATTTACCCTCTTTTGACTTTAGGAAAGTGTGTGATGGTACAAATGATTTTAAAAATGAAAACAACCTAGATGTACCTAACCTCTCTCCCGAGTCACAAATTGAAACTCCTTCACCCAACCTAGGTGTAGTTTGTAACAAAATTGCAATACCAACTTTTCTAAAAATGCCTAACTTAGGCCTAGAGCTTTGTGCTTCCCAAGTCCTCTTGGACTATTTTGCATCAAAGTATAACACTCTTAAGGAGCCACAGTTGGAATATGTATGTCTCATTTCAGTAATTAGCAAAACTCATTTCGAGTTAGACCTTTTGCATGATGTACCTTTAAAATTGCAAGATTTTGTTCTCACAAACACACCCGTTCACAAGTTTAGGTTTGGGGAAACTCTTTCACATTTGCAGTCTTTTACTTGCACTTTCATATTATATTTGTGTAAGATTGTGATGTTTGTATATATTTTCTATTGGGTTGATCCTCAACTCTTTAGACTCTTAGTTTATGGTGAATTTTCATTGTATATATCCAAGAGGGACTTGTTAAATTTTTCTTTTCTTACATCGGTTGAGTCTTCTTTGCGCATATATTATGCTAATCCAATATGATCTCCACCGAGAATGTTGGATTTTAGCCTTGACTAATGAAGCTCAACCTTGCTCCCCATGCCGACATCCTAATCTCTTCCCTTTTATCTTTTCAAAGCATAGTTCTCATGGTATGTGACTGTTTAATTTTTTTTATATGTCGACACATTGAGGACAATGTTTGATTTAGGTTTGGGGTGCATTTGCATATTTTTGCATTTAGAGTTTTTAGTCTTTTTTACCTTTATTTTCATTTTTAAAAAAAAAAAAAAAAAAAAATCAAAACTCTTTTTGTAAAAACCTCCAACTTTTAGAGATTTTAGAGTCACTAGCATGCTTCTAGCTATGCTTACATAGAGAATCTGACCGAAACAACAGAACTTGGAAGTACTGGAGAACGCAATCGGGTTCCTTAGTTGATTAGAGCGTTAAAGTTGATTTAACCATACGGAGGGCTTAATTAGGTGTTGTTTAGATATTCGGGTAGAATTGTGATCACCCATAGTGGAGACTACCCATTTTACATCAAGTGAGGCACCAACCTTCAATTTTTTTTGCAACTTTCTAGAAAAGTCATAGAGTGTGTGTCACCATACATAAATTCCGGTAGGAATGGTGAGCTACCCAACTTCGCACCAATTTCAGACTACTTTTAATCTCTTGAGTGCTAGTTTTTGTCAATCATGAGGGTGACGTCTAAAGATGAAAACTCCTTCTAAATACCGATTTGTAGTTAGCATCACTCTCTCTCAATCAGAAGACCCATAGAAACACATCATCGTCAAAGAAACGGAGCATCATCGAATATGGAAAGAAAAGTTGAGATAGTCCAAGGTTTACGTGCAACAAAGAAAACGAAAAGAAAATAGGATGAGAATTAATAAAATTTATAAAATCAAGACAATAAAAGTTGTGGAAAATTGAGTGATAAAGTCCTTTGTCCATGGAGTTAGTTGTGTCATTATTTGTATTTTTATTTTCACTTTTTGTAATAAAAAGAAAAAAAAAAAAAAAAAAAAAAAAAAAAAAAAAAAAAAATTGTAGTTTATTTTTGCTACCACCATGGTAAAGAGAATTTAAAAAAGAAAAATCCAAACAACAAGGAATTTGAGTAGAAAAGTTAAAAATTGTCAAGTTTTGTGAAGTTTAGAAGTTCGCCATCAACAATTGAAGACCGAAGACCGAAGATTGAAGACGTTTCTATGGTTCTTATGAGAGAGTGATATTAATTGCCGATCGGGTGAGAAGCGAGTGAGTACTCCCACCCCTTGCTAATGGTTGATTTCCTTCCTTAGAGATCATCGAAAAGATTCTTTTTGTCCACACTTTTGTGGAGTCTCCATATTTTATTTCGTAAGGTTAGCCTTCTTACCTACAACGTGTGAGGATTTCTCTTTATTCCTCGCTCGCACACATGAGAGACTAAAAAAGCGATCTTTTTGAGTGCAATTATCATAAAACCCTAATGGTGAGGCGAGAAGTTGAGACTTATGATCACAATCGAATCCGAATTCTTTCATATGGTATGGTTACTTCTCGCTCAGCACTTAAGGATGAGAATGCGTTCTTCGATAGTTCTAACTTCTGTTACTAGCACGCAGAAACTCTATGTCCTCATAGCTTCTAGGATGCTTGAGAGTCTTTTACACTCTGAAGTTGGAGAAGGTTTTGTGGGTACACCTCTGGTAAACCCTCACGAGACTACAACTCGTCCACTAGGGACACCTAGGGTTTAAAGGCTTAGTGCATACGCTAAATGCATTCGAGAGACTGCGACAGGGGTATAGTTAGGATTTCTTATTTTCTGTTTCACTTGAGGACAAGTAAAATTCAGTTTGGGGGTATTTGATGAGTGCCAAATAGTGCATATTTATACACCTTTTTATTGGCATTTTACTCATCTTTTGCGCTTAGAAATCGATATTATCCCGTTACTCGTGTTTTCCTTGCTTTCAAGAATAAATATTTATATTAATTAATTTTGTGTTTTTAGGTAATGAATAAAGCTCGGAGAATCTGAGGAGCCAAAAGAGCGAAGAATTGGAGTCGAGCATCTATGGAGTAGATAGCCAAAGCCCGCGCGCGAATCAGTTGCAACCCAACAAGCAAGACATGGGCTTGAGCTAGACCCGACCCGCGACCCGGATCCGGGCCCGTACACTCCAAGCCGTTGAGATCTCTATCTTCCACATCCAATGGTCGCTGCCTCCTGTGCCATCAAAGATTGCTGCTCCCGCTCAACACTAGATCACGCCAAAACCGCATACCACCCTTGGCCGTTCAGATCTCCATCAACTCCATCCGACGCTCGCTAGGCCATTCTCATCGACTCCCGCTGTTCATGCCTCACAAGAAATTGACCAACACCCTATACCCCCATCGACAAACCCTATTCTCTTCATCTCCTTCTCTCACCTTCTTCTCTCCCGTCTCCATCAGACAACCCAGAGCAGCTCGCTCTTCCGCCACCTCCGCCCTTCACCCGACCAACAACCCCTCACCACCACCATCTCCGACACACAACCACACCACCGCTTACCTCGCTTCTACCTCTCTAGCGCTAGTTTCTCTTCCTTAGCTTCTATCAACCCTAGAAGCTAACTTAGAGAAAGCTAGAACTAGGGTTAGCCAACAACCGACGCATGGTGTTCTCAGAGCCAAATTGACAGATGAGAGGGCGATTCAGGGTATGGGTTTGAGTTAATTTATGTTTTAAAAATTAAATTAGGTTTGGAATTATTTTGGGGTTGCATGTATAAATAGCAAGTGAGGGGTTTGTGTAGAAAGCACGCCCGGGATTAGCCAAAGGCAAATAATTAGGTTTATTTTTAGTGTTTTTATGATGTTGTAAATCAAGTTGCTAAGGTTTAGATGAAACCCTAACCTCTCACCGTGTGTCTCATACTCCATATGTTTTCTTGAATGCTTAACTTTTTTAAGATGAAATTTGATCTTAGCTTGTCAACCCTTAGCTCTCACAAAGGCATACCAACGCCATGGATGCACCGTAGTTAGAACACCTCTCGAGTTGATTATGCTACAACTTGAGCTTAATTAGACTATTGTTTATCCTCGGATTAGTTGTACTTTAGTCGAGAAGTTAATACTTAGGATGAATACCTTGTTGTGATCAAAATTATCAAATGGAGAAACACCTTAGACATAGGGCGAGAATTGACACCCCTCCCTTTCTATCTCATAAGGATAAGAATCATACCATGAGTCAAGGCATAGTGTAGGTTAGTGGTGGAATCAAAGACCTTAGTATCCCATTGTCACCATTTGTAGTTCATTTTAGGTTCACACCATTACATCTCAGCCGTTTCGGCACAAAATATCTTTTGTTACACTCACTTGTTACTTGCTAGAAACTCGTTTAGCATAGCCATAGATCATTGAAAGCACCCAAGTCCTGTGGATCGACCTGCACTGCCGCGTCTCCGATAGACGCCGTGCACTTGCGGTTATCACCGTAGGCCTTCATTTACATACACTTTCAGGCCTACCACTAGTGTGACTATGCACAGTACTCACATGGAAGGTAGAACCGAAACTTGTTTTGGTAGAACCGTTAAACCCATGATTGTGATTGAATGTTATTTGATCAATTGCATAGTTCTTGAAAGTCAGATGAACCATTTCTAAACTTGTTTGGAAGTGTGGCAAATCGGTTTCAAGGTTGTAAGTGTGAAAGAGAACTTACAAAGTAAGGATGTCGACATACTTTGAACACGTGATGTGAATGTTTATTTCTTTAATTGTTCAAAGTTATTCCTTAATAGCTAAGGGAAGAGAATCCCAGGATCGAAACATAAATAAGTTAAGAATCTTTTAATTAAGGTTATTAATTTCATTTTGTAGAGAAATAAGGATTAGTAATGTGCATTTACTAATTAGAGATTTTCCGAGAGATTTCGATCATTATTTTTGGACAGAGCATTTCCAGGAATTATGGAAACCGAATTTGTGCCTTAATGAATATCTTGAGAATATTTTCGGTTTTGGAAATTCCTTGGTGTCCAAACTTCCTTGTCTATAAATACTTGAAGTTTGCCTTTCTAGCAAACTAATCCTTCGTAACAACAAACTTCCTCCTTGTTGTGTTGTTCTGGTGTAGTCGCCTATTCGGAGAAGAGAGTAACCTAATTAGGTGAAATCTCTAACGGCCGCTCAGTTTAAAATCTTCTTTGGGATTGATAATCTCTAGCGTGTAACGTTGGTGGGAAACTAGATAATTGCGGTTTATCTTTTGTTTTCATTGATTTGATTGACAAACGGTGGTTGAACTTTGATCGCACCTAGTTTGGTTATGCTTGAGAATCTTCTCTTCTGATATAAGATTCATTCAAACTAGTTCAGAGTTTCGATAGGGATCTTTAGACTGTTGTTAGTTCTAAAGACGATCTTGTGATAATCCATTGTTAACAGACTCCTTTCTGTGCGTGATTGATCACAAGAGATTCAAGTGATTGAGTGCAGGTATTTATTGAAGATCTAAGAAGATTTGAAGATGAAGTAGATATTGAAGATTTCTGATTTGTGGGTTCATAATCTTTGGTGTGAACAATACTTGTTTCGGTAAAAAAGGATCCAATTAATAACCGGTTTATCCTTGTGATAGATTGGATTGATTAATTGAGTAGATCGGCATCAACACAATTCTTTGGATTAAGAGTGTTGTTGGCTTAATCTTAAAAGATTACTTCGGTAATTGAACATAATATAGATCTAAGGACCTGACAAAGGAGTTTATGTTAAGATAAACAGAAGAGCCTTTGTCCGAATCATATCACTTGGTTGAATAGAGTTGATACCAAACATATTTGTTGTTCCTTTACTGTTTGGAATACGAACCTAAGGAATTGTTCCAAGTACGTGACTAAGGTCGGAGGCGAGGGAATACAGACAGAACTAGGTGAACTATAGGTTTAGTTGCTTGGTCTCAACTATACGAAGTTAGGTGTAATTTTGTGTAACGGATTAATCCTGAGAGTATTCCATTCTGGACAAGGTCCCAGGGTTTTTCTGCATTTGCGATTTCCTCGTTAAAAAAATCTTGTTGTGTCATTTACTTTATATTTTCGCATTATAATTATTTTATTATAATTAAAGTAAATTACACAAATGTTAATTCCTATTTACTTGATAAGTGAATCCTATTATGTTTGGTTAATTCCGAACATTTTTATCAAGTAACATACTTCTTTGTTGTATTGTCTCGATCTCGTATCCATAGACAATCACACGAAGTGTGAACCCGATTAGTTGCATTGTCTCGACTCAGTCCATAGACAATCACTTTCGGAGAAAGGACTTATAGGTAGGAAAAGTTTTAGCTTGAGGTATATTTGGGTACCCTCGCATTTTCAATTAGAGCCGGCAAACACGAAAAGATCTAACAGTCTGTGTTTGGTGCGATCCAACCTATAAGAATGAACTCGAGTTCTCATGAATCGACTTCAATTAACGTACCGCCAAGATTTGACGGAACAAACTATCTATGGTGGAAATCTTCTATGAGATCTTTTCTTCAATCACGAGACTTTAATACTTGGTTATTAGTCGTTGATGGTTATATTCGTCCAAAGATAGAAAATTCGGAAACTGAGTTTAAACACTTAGTAGATTTTTCAAACGAAGAAAAGGCACTTGCAAAGAAAAATTCAGATGGTTTGAATGATATAATACATGTTGTAAGTCGTGATCTACAACATCATGTTTCAACATGTCAAACTTCGAAATAAGCTTGGGATAATCATCAGATCGTATTCGAAGGAAATTCATCAGAGAAGCTAGACTTCAAACTCTCACTTCCGATTTGGAAAACCTTCGAATGGATGACAACGGCACTTTTGAAGAGTTTCATATTAAACTCCCTGAGATAATTAATGTTTCTTTCTCGTCAGGAAAGATTATTTCTGAAAAGGATATAATATGCAAGATTCTCAGATCGTTGCCATCTAGATACGATTCTAAGAAGCATGCAATCATAAAAGCAAACGATCTTTCAACTCTCTCACGAAGCACACTCGTTGGTAAGTTAAAGATCTTTGATCATGAATCACGGTCTATTCAAGGTAAAGGAATCACTTTTAAAGATGCAAGAATTCTGAAAGCTCCGATGGAAAGGAATAGACAGTTAGATGATTCAGATGAACAGATTGCAGAGAATTCAAATGATGAAATTGAACAATCATTATCATTGATTACTAGACAGTTTCGAGATCTCTTAAAGAAGCGAAATAAGAGATTCATTAAGGATACTCATCGATATTCTCGCACACATGATCGAGTTCCTGTCAAAAAGGATCATGAAGAAGATGATGAATATCAGCCGCAGTGCTTCAAGTGTAAAGGGTTTGGTCATATTGCTAAAGACTATCCCAATCTTAAGAAATACACTGGAAGCAAGGCATTGGCTGTAACTCTAGATGAGACCTCTGATTCATACAATTCTGAAGAAGAGAAAACAGCTAATATTGCATTAGTTGTCAAACTTATTTCTTCCTCCTCCATTAGTGATTTACCCATTTTAAGAATTGACATGTCTTCCAATGTTATTAAATCATCTAATGGTAAAGGGAAAAATAAGACAAGATGCAAAAATTGTCTCAAAAACAGAAATGCTAAGAGTTGCATATGCAATTTAAGTCAATCCCAAGATACTCCGTTAGTTCGAGGTAACAAAAGGAGATCTTTTCATACTATACTAGATCAAGAACACTCTAGTTGTTCAAAATTCCATAATGAGAGAAAATCTCATACTAATGCCACTTGATCAATATTACTTTCCTCACCACGTGTGCCAAATCTTTGAGTGAGGAAGAAGAAAAATCAAGGCACTTTTGTGTAGATTATGGATATAATATCTAGTATTTGAAGATATTTGATATATTTGTATTTTTAGGAATATTATATTTTCGGTAGTATGAAAATTATAAAAAGATCTTTCTCCTAATTTGGTCATTCCTTGTCCGAACTATGGGTTTGGATCAAATGGTTTCTCTGGAGAAGATGCTAGATCAGAAAGATCATCTTAGGACTAAGTCCGGATTGTCCCTTGATATTAAGAGTAAAATCAGAAAGGGAGATTAGATTAGCAAGAAGGAAAGAGAGAATACTCTGAAGAAAGATTAGTGTATTGAGGCATTGACACACTTTTGTGTTCAATCAAAGACATAATTACATGCTCTTGCAGAATCCTTTACGAAAATTTCTCATCTGCAAGAGATTCTAGTCAAGCAACAAGGTTTTCTACTTGAATAAATTCAAAAGCTGAAGAGTAGTAATCCACCTTCATTCAGCTCTGATATGAAGGACTAAGTTGCAAGAGAAAAATAGACATCAATTTTTGATTACTTTCATTGATTGTATTGGTCTATTATGAATAAAATTATTTGATTTATAATTTTTCTTGTGATAGTTTTCGGTTTACATAGCCTGTGCTTGAATGCTTTATCTTATTGCTATGTATGTTTATGGGATATTTGATTTCGGTTTTACTACCTTAATATTCGATATCATATGTTATGAACCCTTATGGTTTGGGTGACTTTTTGATTTAACGGGATTAAGTTCTAGCCCAAGTTGGTAGGCTTTATCAAAGAATCATGAGGGGTTCTGGTAGAAACAATATGTGAAAAAATCACAATATGTTGAATCGGTTTTGGTTTAGCATAAAAGCATATGTGTTTCGACGGTTTTCAACTTTTGCTTGCAATTGTTAAAACCGATTTTCAACCTTTCTCTGGTAAAGGTTGGTTGTTATTATTCTTTTGTTTTTGCATAAGGATGACAACATGATGATATTTCGATATCAATTCTCCCTGGACAAAGATGCAATCATATTGGAGAAGTGGATGCGAAATTTGAGGTAACAATCTTGTTAGTTAATTGTTTTCCTATTTAAGAAAATCCTGAGTTTATATCATATATATTTATTGCTTTTGCTTAACAAAATTTCGGTTCAATTGATGTTTATTCCATTATGTGTGTATGGATGTATGTGTGATTCAATTGGTTCCGGTTAAGAAAAACTATTGTTATCTTGCTTTATTGTGTGGTATAAATTGTTTAGGCTTACGAAATATCGGTGTAATTGTGGTGCTTTTAATGTCTATGTTGTTTCAATTGCTTCCGGTTGAGGTGAATAATTATGCAAGTTGATTTATTCAGTTTGTATGAATTATTTATGGCTTAACGAAATAAAAGGTTTACGGGATGAGTTGTTTAGTCCAATTCGATTCCGGATAAGAGAAACTAAGTTAATTCTGATCTTAGTTAGACTTATCGAAGTGAGGTTCCGGTTATTCAAGTCTAATCGAATGCCTTAACAAGAAATGCTAGTTAACTAACCTAGTACTCTTCTTGTTTAAAATTGAAATGTCTAAGTTTATGGATAATTAGAACCTGATGAGAAAAATAGAGTTATCTTTATTTTAGTCTTATCGAATTAAGCGATTGTTTTTGTACAATTGGTTTAGCAAAGGGACTAAGGTGCTTAGTTGATTTTTGGTTTGCTAAACTAAAGTGGAAAAATTGTTTCGGACAATTGTTTCCTTGGTACATATCAAAATAAAACTACTTGTAGTTTCGATATTGGTTATCGAAACATTGGGTGGAACCTTGCTAACTCTCTTGGGACATATTTTGCATATATTTTGTGTCGAATCCATGCTAGTATTTGCTATATTTTCTTGCAAATTATTGTATATTACGTTTGTTTTCTTTTAACGTTTTGCTAGGTGAATCATCCAAAAGAAGTGAATTGGCACTTAATTGTGCAATAAAAAAGTTAGCCGTAGACCAAGTGGAACTTCGTTTGAATCCATGAGTTCTTGCTATCTCTTGAAGAGAACGAAAATACGAGGCCAATGGCGAAAGAACAGGGTCATTCCGACATCGTATGAAGAATCATAAGCATTTGAAGCGAGCAAGTTGTCGAAAGAAAGAGACAACACAGATGAAGGCGCCCACGGGGCAGCCACGGAAGATGAACTCAGCGTCGGCTCTCTAAAAGCGACGATGAATAGAGACTTGTCGGCCATGGGAAGATATTGCGATGTTGTTGACGAGAATGGGTCTGTGTTGATGATCGAGATGATGGCGATGTTGTTTGGTGTTGTATTCGGTGGTAGTTGCGGTGGATTCCGGTGATTAGCGGTTGAATGAAGCTATGACACTCGAGATTGATGGAGAAGACTTGTTGTCTCCATTGTGTTGATGGAGCATGGCGGTTGATCGCCGTTTGGCATATGGATTGGTCATTGTGTTATCGCGCATGGTGTGTGAAGAAGAATGATGTTGATGGTGATGATCCACGATTCCCGCCAGTGATCGATCTTTGTTGTTGCCATTGGCGATTAATGTTGAAAGGTGATCGATGGAGTTGATCTTGTCGATGAAAAGAGTTGCATGGGATGGTCTTATTTGCCATTCAATGCGGTGTGATGATGATTGGTTGGCGGCGATGGTCTTTGAGTGTTTGCTTGTGAATGAAAATGGAAGAACATGGCAATGTTGTTGCTCAAGCTATGAAGAGAGTTTTAATTGCTGCCATTGTTGATCACGGCAAACGTGATTATGATCGGTGAGAAGAGCTTGAAGGTGATCAAGAACGAGATGTCGGAGAAAAGACATTGGCTGCAACTTCCGTCGGTGGTTTCTTTGTGGTGATGGAGTGAAGAATATCGAAGGAGTTTCTGGCGATATGGAGAAACCGAGAGAGAATATCTCTCGGATAAAATATCGGGAGCGGGGAAAGAAGCTACGGTAATGTTTCTCGCATAGTAGGGATCTCGGGTTAACTTACGGTGGTATTTTTCCCACCGTATGCAAACACAAAGACGTTACGGAGGGGGTTTACGATTGTTTTGGTAGTTTATGTTGTCGGCCCGAGTAACGGACAAGCAATGGACCGATTGGTAGAAAGTAAATGGGCTGGGCTCCTATAGCTACTACGAGCCCATAGTGTTGTGTGTATGCGACTTCTATTCACTTCCAGACTTTGGAGTGAGTTATATTTGGAATTATGGCGAGTTTTGGCAATCAATTGACACGGGAATCCGTGCATAGGCACTTTATTACTTCTGACAAGCTATAAAAGAGACTTCTTAACCTAATTATATCATAATATAAATCTTACATCTCATAATACACTTTTGTTCTTCATAAAATATTTTAGGTTTACCCCTTTGAAAAACCGCAGAAACGGTGTAAACATGAGAGGCTAAACTTTTGTTGATTGAGGATGAATTCAATGTTCTAGCGTGAAGCTCTATTATTATACAAGTTTGTTCGGAGTTTTAATCATCTTATCGTTTGTTTTCACTACATCTAATTTTATGAGTGATTCTTAGATTGATTTGGGATGCATACTAGATTAATTAATTGCTTTCGAATAATTCATACACAAGTAGAAATCGCAAGACCTTACGAGAGGATTAAGTGAAGTGCGCGAAGACAACACCGGCAAGTGGACCTTGAGCTAAGAGTTTAATCACGGGATCAACCCCTGGTTACAAAGCCTAGCGTTCGGTCGGATTACACCTTGGAGAGCTTTTGGTGGTTCGGTTGGATAGAATACGATATTGGAGAGCTTCCGTATCCGTGGTAAAGGAGTTTTGAGGATAGCTTAATTTGGTGATGAATGGTTCTAACGAAGATAGATAAGTATAATAATCCAGTTATCGCTTGGTATTTGATCATATCTTTCTTTTGTTTGTTATTCCTTTTATTTCACTTTAAAACAATCCCCTTTGTATTTTATTATTTTCTTTGAACTAAAAACATATCAATTAGGGGGAACGATCCTTACTACCGCTATATTACTAGTTAATTAGTGGGAAATATATTTATTAATTTGTTGTGGTTACGACACGCATCAAATTTTAGCGCGGCATTACTTGTTAATTGATTTGTTATTTGTTTAGCTTGTTTTTGTTTTTAATTTTTTTTTCTTGTGTTCTTGTGAGTCGTCATGTTTCCTTATGGACATAACATGTACGGAGCACAAGACCAATCATCATATTATAGTGGTAATCAATTTGGATTTCAATCTCATCCATATAACAACTACCAACCATACCCTCTACGGAGCCTTATGGATACTCTCATACATATCAACAACCTTATGACGGGTATGTACGTGAGCAATCAAAGGGATGGGAGGATAGTTATGCTTCGATCGGTTGTTTTCTAGTAATGTGCGGATGACGGAGAGTGTGGAAAGACCTTCCTGCTTTATCATGTTCTTTCGTCATTTATGTCAAAAGAAGAGATGAACTTTCCATCGTAACGGAAAACGTATCCGAAAACTTTCTAAGCAATATGATCGATTAGAAGAAGGCTGGAGCATTAGAAAAGACTATCAACAAGGTAATAGACGGAACTTCAACGTCGTTGGGATATTGAAGATTATGGTTGATGAAGACTCGGACGAAGACGAACAACCTTTGGAAAATCCTTGCAATAATGGTAATGTTATTTCAACTCCGGATCATAATAACGATCACTCGCCTATTCAAAAAGGAGGAGAATGAATATGACATAACCGTTGTTATAAATGGTGTAACGTACTCAAACAATGATTTTAAGATTTGCACCAATGAACTAGAATTTCTAGGAGATGATTCTGATTACGATGGCGAGTTTGTTGAAGAGATAGTGATTGAGAATGAAACCAATTTTATTGAAGTTGTGGAAGACCCAATTGAGCTAGCCAAGGATTATATTGATGAGATTACTTGTTGAAACCGGCGAAGAATGGCTAAATAGTTTGATAAACTAAAGTGGAAAAATTGTTTGCGCGTAGTTCAGTCCAGAGACCATAACTGTCAGACCGGAACTCAGAAATCTAGAAACTTGTGCAATTGTTTCCTTGGTACATATCAAAATAAAACTACTTGTAGTTTAACATGGGAAGATAAGCGATGGTTTTTGATATTGGTTATCGAACATGGTGTGTGGAACCCTCGTGCCTAACTCTACATTGGCCCGAGCTATGAAGAGAGTTTTAATTGCCATTGTTGATCACAGCAACGTGATTATGATCAGTTGCAAGTCTATTTTGAGATTTGTAAGATTCTTTTTCGTGTTGTCCTTTATTTTTTCGTTTATTTGTCATTTTGTCACAAATTATACAAGGGGAGAAATATATGGAGTGGACCTTGTAAACCTAATTCACAAAGGTGATACCTTAGCATTGATTTTATATTGATTGGTATCGCTAATTGGTATTGCTAAGGAAAGAACATTGGTGCTTGAACGTTTATCTAATGAAAGAGTGAAAGCACGGACTAAGGGGGAGTAACATATCATATGAAGTGGTATAACAAAGACGTGCGGATTGAATATCTACCTATCTTCCTTAGGGGGAGTATTAGTTTTGTTATTATAATGTCAACAGCGACATTTTCAAGGATTGAATGTAAGCAGTTTACTGTGCTGTTGAATTCGGGAATCAAGCGTATGTGTAATGAATTCTTGTAATTTGTTTATCCGTATGATGTAAGAGTTTTGCACTAAAATTGACAAAGGGGGAGATTGTTAAAGCATAGCTCGGTTGAACCCACCAATCGTTGGTATGTCAAGTTTGGTTGTCATATTTTAATGAATCAAAACTCATGTTAAGAGTCGCTTGATTATGTACTAGAGTCAACTTCGTAAAGGCTAGCTTGAAAGTATTAGGATATGAGACATTACAAGTATTGCGAAGACTTGAAGATGTGAAGAAGCAAGGAGCTACAACAACAACAATCATCCTTCCACTTGAGGTTAGTGATATTTGACTTGAACTGTTTCATTCCCTAACGTATCTTTCAAGTCGTGCATATTGAAAACAAAACTGCGAAGCATATTTGAACTCTAGATAGACATAGTATTAAGGAATACAATACGAGGTTTATTGCTTAACCATTAAATTTTGTAGATAAGACATCGCCATAATCATTTGAATGCTATTGTGATTATGTATGGGTATGAGGTGAGGATTTCATCCTAGGGAACAATGTTTTACATGTGTTCTAAGGAAGTAAGTTCATAAACTTGTTTGTGAACCGAAAAGGAAATTTCCAGGTGTTATTTGTTTTGTTATTCATTGCATATCTTATGAACAACCAATATGTGTGATTGAGTATAACCGCTCACAACTTGTTTGTGTTCTTGGTAGAACTATTCACAAAGGCCTGACTTATGTATTGGTATAACTTTTATTAGTACAACCGATATTAAGTAATCACCTGAGATGGTATGATCGGGTTTGTGATTTTATGTCTGACCAAAGTTGGGAAATGGGAACCGATCCTAGTAAGAGGTGCAGTACATCACAAAGGGAAACCGATCCTTGTATGAGGTGCAGCAAGGTTTATAGCAGAAATGGGAACCGATCCTATGAACATGTGCACCACGTTTTTAGGCAAAGGGGAACCGATCCTATGGACATGTGCAACACATATAAGTTAGATACCATACATATGTGGGGAACCAATCCTAGTACCTAGTCAACCAAATTTTGGAAATCTAGTGTGACTATGCACAGTACTCACATGGAAGGTATAACCGAAACTTGTTTTGGTAGAACCGTTAAACCCATGATTGTGATTGAGTGTTATTTGATCAATCGCATAGTTCTTGAAAGTCAGATGAACCAATTCTAAACTTGTTTGGAAGTGTGGCAAATCGGTTTCAAGGTTGTAAGTGTGAAAGAGAACTTACAAAGTAAGGATGTCAAAATACTTTGAACACGTGTTGTGAATGTTTATTTCTTTAATTGTTCAAAGTTATTCCTTAATAGCTAAGGGAAGAGAATCCCAGGATCGAAACATAAATAAGTTCTTTTAATTAAGGTTATTAATTTCATTTTGTAGGGAAATAAGGATTAGTAATGTGCATTTACTAATTAGAGGTTTTTCGAGAGATTTCGATCATTATTTTGGGACAGAGTATTTCCAGGAATTATGGAAACCGAATTTGTGCCTTAATGAATATCTTGAGAATATTTTCGGTTTTGGAAATTCCTTGGTGTCCAAACTTCCTTGTCTATAAATAGTTGAAGTTTTCCTTTCTAGCAAACTAATCCTTCGTAACAACAAACTTCCTCTTTTTTGTTTTTGTTACTGGTGTAGCCGCCTATTCGGAGAGGAGAGTAACCAAATTAGGCGAAATCTCTTACGGCCGCTCGGTTTAAAGTCTTCTTTGGGATTGAGAAGCTCTAGCGTGTACCGTTGGTGGGAAACTAGATAATTGCGTTTTATCTTTTTTTTTTCATTGATTTGATTGACTAACGGTGGTTGAAATTTGATTGCACCTAGTTTGTTTATGCTTGAGAATCTTCTCTTATGATATAAGATTCACTCAAACTAGTTCAGAGTTTCGACAGGGATCTTTAGGCTGTTGTTAGTTCTAAAGATGATCTCGTGATAATCCATTGTTAACAGACTCCGTTCTGTGCGTGATTGATCACAAGAGATTCAAGTGATTGAGTGTAGGTATTTATTTAAGATCTAAGAAGATTTGAAGGCGAAGAATATATTGAAGATTTCTGATTTGTGGGTTCATAATCTTTGGTGTGCACAATACTTGTTTCGGTAAAATAGGATCCAATTAATAATCGATTTATCCTTGTGGTAGATTGGATTGATTAATTGAGTAGATCGGCATCAACACAATTCTTTGGATTAAGAGTGTTGTTGGCTTAATCTTAAACGATTACTTCGGTAATTGAACATAAGATAGATCTAAGGACCCGACAAAGGAGTTTATGTTAAGATAAACAGAAGAGCCTTTGTCCGACTCATATCACTTGGTTGAATAGAGTTGATACCAAACAGATTTGTTGTTCCTTTATTGTTTGGAATACGAACCAAAGGAATTGTTCCAAGTACGTGACTAAGGTCGGAGGCGTGGGAATACAGACGGAACTAGGTGAACTATAGGTTTAGTTGTTTGGTCTCAACTATACGAAGTTAGGTGTAATTTTGTGTAGCGGCTTAATCCTGAGAGTATTCAATTCTGGACAATGTCCTAGGGTTTTTCTGCATTTGCGGTTTCCTCGTTAACAAAATCTTGCTATGTCATTTACTTTATATTTCCGCATTATAATTGTTTTATTATAATTAAAGTAAATTACACAAACGTTAATTCATATTTACTTGATAAGTGAATCCTATTGTGTTTAGTTAAGTCCGAACCTTTTTATCAAGTAACATACTTCGTTGTTGTATTTTCTCGATCTCGTATCCATAGATAATCACACGAAGTGTGAACCGATTAGTTGCATTGTCTCGACTCAGCCCATAGACAATCACTTTCGGAAAAAGGACTTATAGGTAGGAAAAGTTTTCGCTGGAGGTATATTTGGGTACCCTCGCCTTTTCAACTACTAACAAGACCCCAAAAAAGATTCAATGGGCGGTGATCTTCCGGGAAATCCGATACTATGTAGAAAATTTTAATCCATTCGGTTTCTTCCTCAACATCCGCTTCTATCTTCGCTTGTTTTACACGTTCGTACATTTCCTTGGTTTCTTTGTGATATTTTGCTTCCATTGCTACCACTTCTTCTTCTCTTTTCCTTTTAAGTATCTCTTCTTCCATTGCGGCAATTGACTTGGTGGTTTCTTCCTTCCTTCTAAGTTTTTCTTGTATAATGGCAATTGAGTTGGTGGTGGATGATAATTGATTTTCTATCGGAGTGGATAGTTTGTTCTTCTTAAGTTATTCTTTTTCCATGTCAATGATGAAATTGGTAGTTGGTGATGGATTTGCCATTGGAGATATGTGTTGGAGCTTACCCTTTTTTTTTTGTAGGTATCAAGTGCAATGGGTGTATCCATTGCTTTAAATAGATGAGGACACAATGAATATTTTTCCACTTTGATGAGTCGGAGAACCGACTTTGTTTTACCGCAATCGCACGGTGTCTAACTAGTAGACAGAGGCAAGTACGGGTCGTTCCCACAAGGAGCGGCGGAAATATCAATAATCAGTATCTCTAATCGATTAACCTGCAATGATATTTTTGGATTTTTAGAATTGAAAATGAAATAATAATAAAATTAAAGAAAACTAACAAAGTGAACTCGCAATGAGAGAGCCGGTAACCAGGGTCTATGGATTCCACTACTATTTATAATTATTCACCGAAAAGAACTATAATTCCAAATATGTGTTTATAGCTTTGTTCTATTGCAACACCTATTATTGATATGATTTCCAATCATAAACTCGCATCTCCTAAGTATAACCCATCAAATTTTCTAAGCATGACCTATCAAATTATAATGACGAGAGAATTATCGAAAACATAATTTATAGGTTCGCAATCACTATTTGCGTCGTCTAAGCATAACCCATCAAAAGAATTAACCTAAGCATGGATTATCAAATACTAACAAATACAATTGCAAAACCAAACACATTTATGCATTTAGGCTTTTGTATCGGCCGGTGAGGCAACAACATATATTCTTTATAAAATCAATAAATCATAATTATTGGATTTCGAAATTCAATTTACATAGCCTAATACCAAATTATTCAAAATCGATTCAAATGGTCTTAATGCTAGAAGTAGTTTTTTTCAATAAAACCCTAGCTACAAAAGGATTAGAACATATCAAAGGGTTTCTTAAAACCCATCAAAAATAATAGCAAAAGAGGAACGATTAAACCAGTGTTGTTGTCTTTATCGTCTCTTGTTCGTCTGCTCTAAAACACCTTCGCGGCGATGCTTTCTTATCCTTTTTCCCTGGCCGTCGCCTCCAGCAAAAGAACTCCAGCCCGCCTCCTCCCTTTCACGTTCATCTTTGTTGTGTAGAGTCAGTAATACTCATTACACTTCTGCTTTGCATGAACCTGGTTAATCTCAGCTCTCCATCTCGGTTTGACGAAGCTGCTTGAAGAAGTTTGAAATGATCCACTAAGTTCGATATGCTCAGCTCCATTTTCATTGATAAGAATACCATTTGTTGTTGCTGCAGTTAACTCCCTGGAATCCATCTCAGCTCCCAATAAAACCAAAAGGTAGCAGCTGCTTGAAGAAGTGAAAACACTCCCCCAAATCTGTACTCAGATTCCTTTTCTGTGATAAGATAATACCACAACGAATTGTCCAGGTAACACTTCAGTGCCGCTGATATATAAATACCAGGCCAGCCACATTTAAATAAGTTGCATTGGTTCCGTGAGTAGCAGTCTTGAGAATATTCTATTGCAACGCCATTTAGCTTCAACTTTAATTGTATATTATCCGGATGATCAGAGTTTTCGTGTACTTTCTACAAAAGCACTAAAATAGAGTCATTAGCAAAATATCGAGTCCTAGCTAATATAAATATGGGTATAAAATGTATCACTAACGTGCTTATCAACATCCCCACACTTATATTTTGCTAGTCCACGAGCAAAACAGAAAATTGACCCGCTCCACAGCTGGTCATAAAATGATAAGAAAAAAGAATAGACCGCTCAACAGCTGGTCATAAATTATTTTTTTAGACCCGCTCCACAACTGGATATGAAAATGTCTGCTAAACAGCAAGACGATGTCTGCTAAACAGCAAGACGGAACCACTAAACCGAAATGTCTCGTGGATAGACGATCCACTAAACCGTGGATAGAGATGTCTGCTAAACATCTAGACAGAAAGACCCGCTAAATAGCTGGTCATAACATGCAAGAAAAAGAAAAGACCCACTACACAGCTGGTCATATCATGCATTTTTTTTTCTTGTTTTTTTTTGTCAAAATTCCTAAAAAAAGTAAAAACCAATAAAAATATAAATGATTAACCACTCCCCCACACTTAAACATTACATTGTCCTCAATGTAATTGAGTCATCCAACGTAGAAATTAAGATGGGAAATTCCTAAAATGAAGTGCAAAAAATAAAAGATAGAGAAAATGGAACAAATCTGATGGGTTGACTCCCATGAAGCGAAAGGTATTTGTTTCCCTGCTTTTAGTTGCACGTAATCTCATGCAAGGTGAGGTTGGTACCCCAAAATAAGATGGAAATCATATATATAGAGTCTGAAAAGTTGGGGATCAACCCAACCAATCCGATCATTATGAATAAGAACACTCTCACACTATAAACCTCCAAAAAAGATGTGTAAATTCATTCCCAATAGAAAACAATCCTTAGTCATCAAGTCATGCAAGGTCGAGATAAATAAATCTCTCACATGGACAACAAACATAGAATGTATATTAGTCTCTATTCGGGAAGCACACTCTAAATCATGTTCTAAATCAGCTGTAATACATTTGGTCGACACATTATCTTCACTAGAAATCAGAGGAAGCAATGTATTGACAATGTAAAAAGGTATTGGATTATCAAACTCAACACAATGATTTAAACCTGTATATAATTGTTCAAGTTTATCAAAATCAGTAACTCTTAAATCTGGTTCTAAGTCCGCGGAAATAACTTCCGTTGTTGAGCTACATTGATTATTAACCAATGAAGGGCACAATGCATTGACAATATCAATAAGCATCGGGTCATTGGAATCAGCAAAGTGGGCTAAACAAACAGATAAAGGTTTGAAATCATCTGTACAAGTTATCTGACCAGTATCAATATGTTCAACATCCACATAAGCATTCATAGAATCACAAGATGGTTCAACGAAATATGGGCTCAATGGAACAGAAGTATCCTGAACAATTGACTCATTATTATCAGTAACTACATGACTCGTAGGAATCTCACTATTTGAATGACTAGAAGGTATCTCATTATGAACGTCTACTGTCTCTAAGTCGTTAGACTCAATAATAATATCTTTTGTATATACAGATTCTTCTAAATCATCATTATCTGAATAAACAGTGTCTCTAATACAACTCTCTTCCTTTTGAATAGGCAAATAATCAATAAGATGATCATGAGTTGGATAAGATACACTAGATTCGGATGTTATAACGGTATCATTATTCCTAAAATCATTAGTAGTGTCAAGTTCCTCATCATCCTCAAAGTACTGGGATCGATACACACCTGAATAACCATCCATATAGAAATGACGTGGATTCCAAGTTCCATACCTAAGACGATTATAAGCAAGAACTTCCTTATACCGTGGCCCATACTTGTATTCACCAAGCGCCATCTCAGATGTCTGGTGCAAACAATTCATGATTCTCGAAAAGGCACCTGAAAAGAAATATTAAAACACAGAAAGAGTCAAAAGGAAAAAGAAATCTTAAAAATAAAAACAAAAAGACTATACAAAATAATAAAAATTAATGAAATAAAAACCTAACTATTTACAAAATCAGCAATACTGATCACAATATTCCACAACTACTCCCCGGCAGCGGCGCCAAAAACTTGATGAGTCGGAGAACCGACTTTGTTTTACCGCAATCGCACGGTGTCTAACTAGTAGACAGAGGCAAGTGCGAATCGTTCCCACGGTGAGCGCGGAAATATCAATAATCGTATCTCTAATCGATTAACCTGCAATGATATTTTTGGATTTTTAGAATAAAAAATGAAATAATAATAAAATTAAAGAAAACTAACAAAGTGAACTCGCAATGAGAGAGCCGGTAACCAGGGTCTATGGATTCCACTACTATTTATAATTATGCACCGAAAAGAACTCTAATTCCAAATATGTGTTTATAGCTTTGTTCTATTGCAACACCTATTATTGATATGATTTCCAATCATAAACTCGCATCTCCTAAGTATAGCCCATCAAATTTTCTAAGCATGACCTATCAAATTATAATGACGAGAGAATTATCGAAAACATAATTTATAGGTTCGTAATCACTATTTGTTTCGTCTAAGCATAACCCATCCAAAGAATTAACCTAAGCATGGATTATCAAATACTAACAAATACAATTGCAAAACCAAACACATTTATGCATTTAGGCTTTTGTATCGTACAAATCCGGCGAGGCAACAACATATATTCTTTATAAAATAAATAAATCATAATTATTGGATTTCGAAATTCAATTCACGTAGCCTAATACCAAATTATTCAAAATCGATTCAAATGGTCTTAATGCTAGAAGTAGTTTTTTTCCATAAAACCCTAGCTACAAAAGGATTAGAACATATCAATGGGTTTCTTAAAACCCATCAAAAATAATAGCAAAAGAGGAACGATTAAACCAGTGTTGTTGTCTTCGTCGTCTCTTGTTCGTCTGCTCTAAAACACCTTCATGCGATGCTTTCTTCTCCTTTTTCCCCTGCCGTCGCCTCCAAAGAAAGAACTCCATCCCGCCTCCTCCCTTTCACGTTCATCTTTGTTGTGTAGTCATGAATACTCATTAAACTTCGATTTGCATGAACCTGGTTAATCTCGCTCATCTCGGTTTGACGAAGCTGCTTGAAGAAGTTTGAAATGCTCCACTAAGTTCGATATGCTTTCACTCCATTTTCATTGATAAGAATACCATTTGTTGTTGCATGCAGTTAACTCCCGGAATCCATCTCATCTCCCAATAAAACCAGAAGGTAGCAGCTGCTTGAAGAAGTGAAAACACTCCCCTAAATTTGTACTCAGATTCCTTTTCTGTGATAAGATAATACCACAACGAATTGTCCAGGTAACACTTCAGGGCCGCTGATATATAAATACCAGGCCAGCCACATTTAAATAAGCTGCATTGGTGCCGTGAGTAGCAGTCTTGAGAATATTCTATTGCAATGCCATTTAGCTTCAACTTTAACTGTATATGATCCGGATGATCAGAGTTTTCGTGTACTTTCTACAAAAGCACTAAAATAGAGTCATTATCCAAAATATCGAGTCCTAGCTAATATAAATATGGGTATAAAATGTAGCATTAACGTGCTTATCACACTTATCATTCCGGCATTGTCAGTAACCAAGAATCCACGCCAGCCGATTCCTTTACCGAATTATGGTTTAAAAAATAGTCATTGGGCATTGAATGTTAAACGCCGGCATTGAACTATGGTTAAGAGAATGTCACAACCAATGCCGCCATGGAGTCGTATATAAAATACAATGCCGTAATAAGGCTTATTGTTCACGTAAAGCATAACATTTTGACACTATATCCCTAAGATATAGAGTTATATATAAGATCTACGCCGCATGATAACGGCATTGAATTATGTTAACATAGTATGCCTAACTATAATTTATTTCAAATGTAATCCTTTTCAGAAGCACGGATGCACTTAGCACGTGCATCAAGCCTTTGAACCATTTGATGACCCAAGTGGACGAGTTATAGTCTCGTGAGGGTTTACATAGAGATCTACCTACAAACCTTACCAAAAACTACGCTAAAAACCTAACCATAAACCGTTAAACCTATCAATCTTCTTACGAAGAATTAATGTGCTGTTTCACCCACTTGTGGTACTTCGTGACTTTGGTTACCATGTGGTTCACGTTTTCATTAACCATGAATGCTTCCCCTTTTCCTCCCCGTAACGCGTTTAATCTTCATGCTACAAAATAACACACAAACTTAGTTTGTTACATAAAAATTGAAAAGAGTGGATTGTGTCGAATTTATCATAAAGATACTTACGAGTTGTTGTGGGGGCAATCTATTGTGGGTAGCGTCGCGATCCGTGTTTGAGCAGTTCTTCCTTTCGGGTTCCCATAATCGTGAGTAAATTTGTTAAAAATCTTCAACCACATGTTCTCCCCCGAACTGTTATCTATAACTCTAGGACGAGTTACGGCGTACCATGCTTGGGTGATTGCTAAATCTTCCTCAGAGTCAAACGATGCCATTTGTTGTATGTGGGAGTAGGTTCTATACTAAGCTATTTATAGATGACTCTTCTAAGGTTTAGGGTTTCATAAGAGTCTCAAGAACACACGAGTTTTGGTTCAAGTATTAGCTCTCTTTATATAGAGAAAAACCTCAACGGATAGTTTTTTTTTGAAATCATAAATGCCGACATTGAATTTAATATGGATAAGAATGCCGACACTAGTTTCCGGTATTGATTACTATTCAATATCCATGTCATACTTGATTTTTTTTTTTTACCAAGATTGGGCATAATCTCAGCGGTGAATGCCATGCCAGTAGTTTCAACACCAACATACAACGCCTGGCATCCACTACCGGCAGTGGAGTATATTTATGCGACCATGCCGACATCTCGGAATTTCAAAAAAAACGGCTAGTTTTTTGAAAAATAAGACCGCTCGGAGCTTCATTCTATATAATACCTGATAAGCACGTACGTGCGACACTTTTTATACCCACATTTATACTAGCTAGGTCTCTATATTTCGCTAATAAATATATTTTAGTGCTTTTACAGAATTACAAGTAAAATTCGTTCACCCTAGAATAAACGGCTAAATGAGCTAATTGGCATTTGCGACATAAATGACCAAAGTGGATGGCCTGGTATCTCTATATATCAAAGACCCACTCAAGTCATTCACGCACCAAATGGAGATGGAGAGTTGTGGGCTGGTAGGCACGTGAATCTCACTCGTGCGGGCTAAGAGGAAATGGGGACGTGGCCTTCTCCACTATCACATAATCAACACCTTCTTTTCTTTCCTAAGCAAAAGAGATTTTCATTTCTTAAACAAACCGGTGGAGTTTCTTATGAAGAGAAAGGGATCTCGAGCTTCAACCTTGTCCGAGCATCGTCTTTGGAATTTCAAAGCAGTTGCGCTTGCCGTCACCATATGGAGATCTACTATCCCAAAATCGAAGATGGATCGAATTAACTCTGGATTTGCGTGGGGTTTTTTGGTACATCGAAGTTGAGTCGATGGTGTTTATAGTTCAAGATGCGTGATAAATGGAGACCTAAGCTTATTATTCAAATAAAGCAACAATGAGATTAGAGATGCATGTAGTTGAATTGGAAAGAAGATGAAATTGAAGCTTACGAGAAATATGATTGTTAATGCTACGAAGAACAACAATGGAAATTGGGGATTTGGGCTGTGAACTGAATTGGGTTTAATGAGAGCTGTGTTTGAGATGGAGAAGACCCGATTGGACGAGTTTGTTGGCCGAAGTGTATTTGTTATTTGGGTATTAGATTGAGATGTTAAATGATGAAGTGGTAGTAGTGGTGTTGGTTGGTCAAAATGGTGTTGTTTTTCGTCGATTGTTCCATTGGATATGCATGTAGTTTGGTGGGGTTTTGGTTGTGTGTATCTTTTAGGAAAACTAGTCAAATAGATGCCATTGTTGTCTGTCAATTGGGGTTTTGCTATGGTCGAGATTGAGTATCGGTCACAATCCTGAGACATAAATGGGTATGGAGGCAAGCCTTAAATCTATCTGAAATGCTGGTGCTTAGAAGCTCGAAGGTGCAACTGGTGTAAGTGGGTGAAGCTTAGAACCACTGGTGGATTTATATGAAGTCTGGTAATGGAGATGGGGTATCGATTGTGAGTCGATGGAAGTAAAGAAGCTGTTGTTGCTGCCATGGCTATGGCTTTGAAGAAGGAAGATAAGATGAATGTTTAAGTCAGTGGGCAAACGCTAGTTGTATGCAGACATGGTAATGGCCTGGAGTTGGAAATGATGTTTGAACTGAATGGGTTTGGTCTAAGACCTGTTGGTGACTAGATTGGGCTTTGGCAATGCTTGGATGGTCCAGCTGGAAGACTGCACAACACCTATAAATATGCATCGAATGAAAGATTCAAGGGAGCGGTCTACAGGGAAGAAACGAGGGTTTGAGTTTTCTTACCTTTGCGTTTAGTTTATTTTCTCTATCAATTTCTATGGCTTTTGAGAAAGCCATGATTTGCTAAACCATTGTTTGGGTGAAAGGATGAACTTGTAGGCTAGATTATTTATGTTTTGAACAAGAGTTTCTTTAAATCAAAAGCTTAATTGTATGTTTGAGTATCTCATTTTGGTTGATTGTTGTTTTTAATCTTTTCATGTTTTATGCCAAGTATACTACATAGGGAAGTTATAGACAATCCCATTGTGACCTGATTGATATTAGATGTATGAATACTCTTCTACTTTGTATGCCATGTATACATAGCGATTAGGGGTTCTACTTTTAGGTCGAGATCAAACAATCCTTAGTCGATTATCAAGAATTCTTAATGACATATCTTCCATGTCTAAGTAGCCAGGCGTTGCCGCTTTACATGAATAAAATAGAGACTCTTGCGAAAGAACATCAGTAAAACCTAGCCTATGACGGATTCCTGGATCCTTATCTTTTTCTTATCTTGCCTGCCACTTTAGTAATTTATTTTACATTCAATTTACTGTTTTGTTTCCTTGGTTTAAATTTCAGAAAATTTCCTCTTAAAAATTGGTATTGATTAGGAAATCGATTGTATTAGTTACAAGTAATTTGGAAACACTCCTTGTGGGAACGAACCACATTTGCTATTGTCTACAATTTGGACACCGTGCACTTGCGGTAAAACAAAGTCGGTTCTCCGACCCATCAATACCCCCCCTCCAATTCCTTTGGAAAAATTTACAGAAAGAACCCACCAAATAACAAAAATCCTTCTCTCAAGAAAGCAAGCCTCAAAAAATAGATCAAGCAACCACGGTTCTAGCTTCACAAGCGATGGGAGATTCATCAACAAGCTATATTTGCAAACCACCATCAAGCTCTACCTGCAAAGTAAGTAGAGATTCAACATTACTAACAATATATGGACAGTTAAAATCTTCTCTATTAGGACATATCACTAATATAATCTTCTCTTACAGAGTCATCATTACAGTTTTCAAATTTGCAAGTCACCTTCTCATCTAGCAATGGATTGTCCTTTTATTTATTCGAAGTGTAGAAACTGTGATGGGACATGCCTGGATTGCAAAAACCGATGATGGTGAAAATGGAAGAATCTTTCTAAGGTGTTTGAATTCCCAAAATGCGAAGAGTTTCAATGGTTAGACAAAGTTGTTGAACTATCAGAATCAAGAGAAAAACGCAAAGGCCAATGCAAGTCTATTGATGGGTGTGATGAGTGTTATATGAATGGAAAGGAATATGTTGAAAGAGAAGATGAACCAATGAGGATGGTCTTTGACACCGAACTACCATAGATGTCTTCGAAGATATTCGCGAAAGGCTCAAAGGAAACGTAATTGTTGAAAAGGGATGGAAATAGCTTATGAGATCATTTTAAACCAAAAGTACTTAATTCGCATGTTTTTGAAGTATGTTTTAATTTAAAGTTTCGTGTTTTTTAGTATGTTTTAATTTAAAGTTTCAAATATAATGTAATAGATTATCTAGGAACAAAATAAAAAGAGCATTCGTAACAGATCTATAATCAATCCCGGCATTGTAGTTTTAATTTTGAAGGGTTTACAGAATGCCGGCATGGAAAGATATCTTATTTACCATGCAGATTTTCTGTAAAACTATCCAAGTTTAAAAAAAAACAGATTTCCGGCATGGATTTTTATAAATATTTCTATGACGGCACAGTTCAAAATCTATACGGGAACTTGGACCCTTTCATCCCCACTTTCCGGCATGGTTTTAGAAAAACATTTCAATGCCGGTATTATTTGCGGAATGGAATTATAATTATGTATCTACGCCGGAAATGTTCAACCTAAACATTTCAATGCCAGCGCCTTGGTGTAAAGAAAACTTACAAAAAAAAAAAACATTTTACTAGAAATCTAAACATGTTCAATATAAACCAAACAACTAAATTATGCTTAAATGTTCTTAATCCATGTATCATAAACCAAATGTAAACCAAACAACTAAATAGTTCATCCAAAAACAAGTTCGAAATTATTCAAAATGTAACAACCACCATCCAAATGAAGAAACACAACTAAAGAGTTCATCACTTGGTCTTTTGCTTCTTGGCCATGACCACCTTCCTCGTTTCCCCGAACAAAGCTTTTGCATTAGGGTCTTCCATTTTATCAAGATTTTCCTCAACTTCCTTCATTTCTTCAGGGGATAGCACCTCTCCTTTCTCGTTCTTGCAACCAAACATCTTCTTCAACTTGCCAAGCCGACGTCGCTAGTTTCATACATTCAACATATAATTAGTATATATATGCTAATATAAGATTATGTATACATTAATTGACTAAGCGATTAACAATACTTACGAGCAATCCAACGGTCTTCTGAAGTTCGGCCATTGTAGGTGGTGCCTCTGTATGAGTTGGAACGGGAGGGTTTTTCTGAGGTGGAACTTTGACGTCGTCTGGGCTTACGACAAAAATATGAGCGTTGCAAGTAATAAAACATGTTCTTGGGATGAGCTTCATCACTGTTTTCCGCAAGATCCCAGTTACTAATATCTACCAAACGACTTGGTTCCCTATCCCTCCGATGTGTTAGTTCTGGAATTGGTGTATACACTACCTTCAACTTTAAGGAAGTTGAAAAGCTCCGAGAATGGTCAATAGTGTACCTTCCAATAGAGACTGTCTCGAATCTAGGTAATTGCTTTTATCCAAGTTGCTGCATGACACGTCTGGGATCAGCCATAACTATCCCTTTGGGTGGAACAATAGTCCATTGTAAAATGCTACTGTATTATACCTCAAAATTTGGTGGTTCTCTTTAGCCTCCTTGTAAGGGTCGAACACAACCTCTTTGGTAGTCATCGCGTCCAGAGCTAATCTCATATTTGTCAATCGACGATTGTTACCGGGCTTCGGAATATTGCTGAACTCGTATCTCTTAGCTCTATGTGCCTCGGGTTCGGAAAGGTTTTTGATCCTCAAGAAGGTAGTCCGTGAACAATGTTGGGAAGTGTTCATAAGCCCACACCTATACCAATGTGGAACGATACATATAAAAAGCAGTAAATTTTGTTTTTAAGTTTATAATAAGGGTACATGTGAACAATATACATAAGAACATAAGTTTAAAAACAAAATTACCTGGAGTATAGTAAAATTCCCGACAAATTGGTTTGTAACAGCCTTAGAGGCCCTTCCCATCTCCGCCATCAAATATGTCATTACCACGGTGCCCCAAGAATAGGTAAAGACCTCTTCCAACGGATCCAAGTATTGAAGGTTGTTTGCACGAACCCTGTTGCCACCAACGTTAGGGAATACCTTAGTGCCCAAGATGAATAACAGGTATGCAGCGGTTGTATAACGAATTTGTGCGGGGTCCCATCTATCCTTCAAACTTCTTGCATTCGTGTTTTCAAACTTCTCATTAAGAACCTTCAGCTTGATGGTCATTTTCCTAGTTTTCTTAGATATATAGAAGCTTTCCACAGAAGTTTTGTAGTCCCAACACAACACTTGTTAGTCAGAGCGTGCAACTTCGACCATTCTAGATCTGGACACTTATCTCCTTCTGCAATTGATTTGCCGATAACATTCAAGCCTAGAATGTTCTAAGCATCATCAAGGATCAAGGTCATCTCCCCAAACGGGAAGTGCATGGTATAATATCACCATGATACTTTTCGACGAAGCAATTGACTGTCACAGATTCACACTTCACATAATTTTCGACCAAACCATATAGACCAGACTCCCTTACTAATGTTTGGACCTCTTCACATTGCGTAGACAAATCCCAATGAGACGCGGCTTGGTTTTGGTAAACACACACATCCTTCTTATGATCCTACAATTAGGAAATAATACGATTAAGATATTTTACATAAATACACAACAATACATATGGACAAGATAAAAAGTCTTACATAGGTTTGATAGATAGTACGAGCCCACGTATCCTTGTAGCCAAATAGCATTTTCTGGTTCTGGAGCTTCACCCCAAATTCTACCACGATCAAGGTCAAGTATAATGTAATCAGTATGAGGAAAGGTGCGAACCTTTAACTTTTACTTTGCCTTTGCCTCGTGTCGGTTTTTGACTTGGCCCACCATCTTCCTCTAAAAATTGGCTTTGGGTTGCTAATTGACTTGGATCAACCTCATTATCTTCCTCCTCACTTTCCTCTTCATCTTGCTCATCGTGCTCAACTGTTCCAGTAGGTTCACGGATTATGAGTTTTCTATGGTCCCCACTACTCTCATTTTTCCCCTCTTGTAGATGCCCCCAAACGCTTGTTGCGACCAAGTTCTTTCCCTCGAGGAGGCAGAGACTCGGGAGTACCAAAATCGTTCTTCTTTCTTTTCTTAATGCCATCTTTAGCTTTTGCTTTCTTAGCTTCCTTGGCTTTAGCCCTATATCAAAAGAAACACGAAATAAATATAAGATAACTCACTTTCATATTTAATGTTGGCATAGATACATTGAATAACGGCATAGAATCATCAGTACCAGCATTGATTCATGAAGTATCGACCATGCCGGGATCAAAAAACGGTATAGTAATTTAATAAAAACACTATGCCGGGACACGATGCCGGCATTGACGAATAATTGTGGACAATGCCGGTAGTCTTAGGTAATTCCTAAGCAGTTCCTGGATACCAAAAGAGCATTGCTGGCACAGACGTAAGAATTCAAATCCATGCCGTAATCAAGTCCAGACATGGTATTCAGCCTAAAATCAATGCGTCTTGGTAATAAATTCCTAGGAGTATTCCTGTATATTAAAGTGGACTTTTTTGCATAATCGAATAAATTTAAAACAATGCCGTAACAAACTACTGGCATGGTATTCAACCTAAAATCAATGCTGGTACAGAACATTCAGTTTCATGTGATTCAGTAACTCCATACCTATGCATAGTATTCATACTAAAAATCAATGCCGTAATTCAAGATATCGGCATTGTATTCATACTAATTTCAATATCGTAATTCAGTACCGACATTGTATTCATACTAATTTCAATGACGACATTGACTGTAACTCAATTGTATGAGTTAGGGTTCGCGATTCTAACCTCAAACACTCATAAAACAGTTCAGAATCACTTACCTTCTCATAGAAGTCATTTTTTCGAGAGTTTGATTGCCAGAGTTCTCTTCTTCTTCTTCTTCTTCTTCTTCTTCTTCTTCTTCTTCTTCTTCTTCTTCTTCTTCTTCTTCTTCTTCCTCTTCTTCTTCTTCCTCTTCCTCTTCAAGAGAAATCCTATTGATTCTTTCTTCTTGTTTTTGTTGAGCAAGTGATTTTGATTTTGATTGCGTATTGGGATTGGGTTTCTTTCGTGGAGGCATTGTTATAGATAGATTCGGATAATCTACGAAGATATTTTTGAATCGACGATGAAGAACGATGTTGTTAACAATGAGACGATGAAGAAAAACAAATTTGAAACCCTAACCTACCAGTGTGCCGGCACAAATGAAAGAAATGGGGGATACTAATTTTGTTTTCTAATTTTGATTTTAAGTTTTTTATTTTATGGGAAGGGTAGTATAGTCTTTTCATAATGTTTTTAATTAACCAAAGGGTATTTTAGTATTTCCGCCCCCAAAAAACACCCTTTAGTAGACACTATTGGTTGGGGGAAGTAATTTATATCCCACAATTAGTTTAAGTATCCCCAATCGCGCATTCTTTCTTAAGCACCGTACGTATGTAATTTTCATGTACATATTTTCCAGCTTGTAAATAGTTGTCGAATAAAAGATTATCGAATAACGGAAATGAAGAAGATATTGAAGAAGATTATAATCCCATTGTCACGGTGGACATAGGGCAATCAAAGAAAAACGAAAAACCACTTCAATGGAAGTGAAAGAAAATTTAGAATCCCAAAGACAAATGCAACCAATTTTCTTTTCTCTCTATGGTAATAAGTTGTAGTGGATAGCTCACGCCATAATGACACCGACAAAAACATGGTTTCTAATATTGTAAGAACCATCAATAATTTGAAGCATGAAGTGCAACTAGAGTAATTTATTTGGGGATCAATATGCATTTTTCAATTAGAAGAATTTATGGTCGGCTTGGTTGGTAGTGAGTATTTTGTAGCGGCAATAGATGTGGCAGTGGGCCAATGGTTGTGGCCTGTGGTGGTAGATGTCTAATCATAAGACATCAAATTCGAAGTAGCAATTCAATCAGTCGCGTCTCAACATAAAATTTTACGATGAGATAAAATTTTCACAAAAACAATAAGGATAGCATGGTAACTTCAATAATTAATTAATTTAATATAAAGATAAAAACGAAAAAAAAAAAAAAAAACTTAAGCTTTCTCCGCCACCTCTCATTTTCTTCTTCTTCTTTTTTTAATGTCAAATAACTACCATAACTTACTGTTCAATCTAAAAGATTAAGGTTAGTTAGAAAGCTTTTTATTGTTCTGCGAAGCTTAAGACGACAATGATTCTCATGTCATATTCCTTCTTATAGTTTATTCAAGTAATTTTAGTTGTTCTTTACTGTTTCGATTATTAGGTGTTGTAAGATGGTATTGAGTACAAATTGGGAACCTATGATTGGCATATTTTTATTTATTTTATCATTTATTCATTCGATTTGATTAAAGTTTGTGCAAAAAAAAAAAGTGTTGGTAGTGGCGGTGGAGATGCAGTGGCGGCGACCGTGATTTAGGGGCTAAAGATAAAAATAATGTTAATGGTGTTGCACGATCTTAAATTTTGATATGCAGATCAAATTCAAGATGAATATCATTGATTAGAGGACAATATTAAGAATAAATCAATGATTAATAAATAAATCAAAACTACATATCAAAATCATAATGAAAGGAAAATAGAGATAAAATAAGAAAGACAAGTGTTATTACGTGGTTCAGTCATCTTGACCTACGTCCACGGAGAAACCCATAAGGCCTATTCTTGTAGACATGCCAAAAAAATGATGTTTGGCATACCAGGTGGCATGGCAAACGAGTTGTGCCACTATGGGAAAACCACTGAGCGACAGAGTTTCTAGCGAACGATATTAGCAATATCGCCAGCGATGAAGTCTTTATCGCCAGTGCTGCCATGAATATCGCTCGATATTGACTATAGCGCCAACGACTAGTTCTTTATCGCTATAAATAGGTAATTTTCAAACTCATAACTTACCCCAATTTTTTTGTGTAAATTTTTTTCTCTATATCTCTCCTTCTTAATCTAATTTCTCAACTTTTCTCTCTCTCTCAATCTAATTTATTTTTTCAAATTTTCCCAAATGGCACAATTGCAAACCCAACTTGATTCGGCAACATAACTTGATTTTTCTGGAGTAGTGCTTGAAGGTGCCGTTAAGAGGATATGTGATAGTTATAAAGAAATAGGTAAGGAGTAAAAACGTCTTAAAGTTTTGGATATTAACCAAGTCAAAACCGCAACTAAGAAAAGGCAAAGAAAAGTTCAAGGCAAGGAAAATCAAGGCAAAACAAATTTGAATCCAAAGAAGAAGATAAACAAAAGAAACTCCGTTCATGAGCGCATTGATTGGAAGTTTGGTGAAATGAAGAAGATTAACAAGATGAAGAATATTGTCCTAAATTTTTATTTTTAAATTTTATATTTCAAATTATTATTGTCTATTTTTATGTCTTGTAAAATGACTATTAGACATTAATTCGAAGTTTAATGAATTTAAGCTTAATTTTATTCTTAATCTCAACAGGATTTTTCAAGAGTAAGAATTCAACCCTTGTGATTAATTAGCACAAGTATGAGCTTTATGCTCATCAAATTAATATTGTTCGTAGTTAATCCTCTTTGTCCTTCTAATTTTTGGAGGAAACCCTTTTTGATGTGAAAAAGTATCGTAAAACTTATTGTCATCAAAGTATGAGACTAAGTTTGAATCCTTACCAGAAGAAGTTTGTATGGAGGATTTTGAAAGCCTGTTGATAAGATCCTTGTATCCTTCAATTATCAGATTAAGGTTGTATCTCAATTGTTGTTTTCACCTACTAGTACTTTTCTCACATCTTGAACACCATCCTTCACCTTAGGTTGAAAAGGACCTTTCTGAAATCTCCTTGACCGATTTGTATTAATGCTACAATTAGTTCGAATGTTCGATGAGCAGATTGAACTGAATTTCCTGGAAGAATTCACAGGGTGAGTACTAAAACCAATATGTTTAGACATCCGAATGTCAGTTACACCTTTGAGTATTAAATCTAAGGTGTGTTGAAGTCGACAAAAATAGTTGCCATTCAACCTCAATTTTCTCTTCCGTTGAACATGTCCTTTTGAGTCACAAAAGAGACATACTTTCTGATTACCGGAGTGATTAGTATATATAGGATTAGCAACATCATTAGAAGATTTATTCCTTACGTGAGATGTGGTGTTTCCTTGATCAGTGGATGAACCAAGCACCTCTTTAGCAATAGGAAGGGTTTGCAGTTTAGCTTCAGAAGCTGGGTTCGTTAGAGAAACATGTTTACAAGTAGCCACATTTTCTAGTATCACAACAGTGTCAGAATTAATTGGTATGACGGACTCCTCGTAACATCCTTTATCTTGAACAGAGAGATTACTCATTAGTCGTTCTATTTCCAGGACATCTTGCTTGAGTTTAGCCTCGAGTAAGGTTCGGGATGAACAAACTACAATATTTTCCTCATGAAGAACCCTTAATTGGGAATCACGATCTTTTACCATACAAATCATCATATTGACCTTGTGTTTCAGCCTATTGATTTCAACTACCTGGATTCTAACAAGTTTTAGAATTGCCGCACTCTCTTGAGCTGCTTCCCTTTATACTTTAGAGTCAGACTTGTCAGTAAGATAATCAAGGTAACACATATTAATACTTGTCTGTTTCGTGGGAACAACATGTTCATCTATATGCGAGATCAACAAGTCTTTCTATTTAATAAATTTCATGGAAACATGACTTTTATCTCTGGTGATGCGTTTTTCATAGATAACACTTGTATCACCCCTAAGCTAGCAAATGACTAATCCAAGAGATTAACTAAATAAGAGGCACTAAATCTAAAACATTTACTTAAGCATTCAATTAAGAAATCACTACAAAACTTGACCCAAAAACTAGCCCCGCTCTGAAATATATATATATACAAGAACTTCTCTCAAATGATACATATACAATAGTCATTTAGATTACAAATAGAATGTACAACAAAATAAACATAGCAGAAGTTAACCAACTACGAACTCGATTCCTTGAAGCTTCCGCTACGCAACTCTGATCAGTCTCTGAAACTGAAAGTGGGAATGGGTGAGCACATCATCCCTAAAAGGGGTGCCCAGTAGGAATAACATTTAACTTTCATGTAATCATTGGAAATGATTTGAAAACAATTCATGTTTTCCCTAACACTAAACACAACCAATTCATGGAGTAAACATTCATGTATATGGAAACTAACTCCTTCCAAACAATGTACTAATATGGTTATTCAGCCTCAACTTATATAGCTAATATGGTGATTCAGCCTCCACCTAGTTATTGCATAAAATCTCGAATTCATGTAGATATAAATGAAGGAGCAGTAACCTATATACCACGAATGGAAATTCTCATTTCCAAGCAATCAAATGGAAATTCTTATTTCCCAATCAATTCATACAGACAAACAAAACATTACGATTCATTTCCAAACAATGTAAAGATTAACGAAAATAATGAACTTTCTGAATCAAAATAAAACAATGCATGGAATACACAACTAGAACAATGCATGAATTTGTTAAACATAAACTCTTGTAAAAGAAAACAACAATAATCACAAAAGAGCTAAATATAAATTCCCACCTCTTTTGATGACAAGCCACGCCTACCTCGAGATCCACGATCCACTGGTTCATCCTTTGAATCGATCGTTGTTAATATAGACTAACTGTTAATCACACGAGAACTCTAAGAAACTAGCCAAAATGGCTCACACAAGAATCATACAAGTCTAACTAATGGTTCTAAGCCCATTTATGATTCTACATCTTCATTATCCATCTCTTGCATAATTAAAGGTCTACTAATTCAATAAGGTTGTTTCTCTAGTCCATTAGTTAAGTCTTGCGAACATCTACAACTTTGTAGAAGAAGTCAAAGGCTAATTCGGACCAAAAGGGGTCCAATTCATCTAAATTAAGAAAAACTAATCCTAAGCCCAAGCCCACGACCAGCGGGCTTACTCCGGCCCGACCCATCAAACCGGCCCGTTAATAAAAGGTCTGGTCCATCTAAGTCAACTAACGGTCAAACTTAACAGTCAACGTCCATTCAAAGGTCAATGTCCGGGTCAATGGTCAACGAGTCAAGAAAAGTGACTCGGTTGGTCAAACCGATTCAATCCGATTCGACTCGGTCGGATGGACTAAGTCGGCTAAAGTCGGATCAGATCGGACCGATCGATGGAAAAACTCAAGGCATGAGCCATTGCTTAGGCCAACACAATTTCAACATCATTTCTCACTAATCTAATTCAAGCCTGCATCTTAGTTCAACTTCAACATACTCTTCTTTACATAGCTACTCAAATTCCATATCTACAACATCATCATAACACATTCATTCAAAACAATAATTCATACTCCCTCCGTCCTAAATTAAGAGTCCGCTTTGACTAAGTCAAGATATTAAGGAAATCCTATAAATTGTCATGACTAGCCCTTGACTAGCCTATTTAATGTTATATTATTACCAAAACTAAATTATTAGTGTTAAAATAAGTAGAAGTTTATTAGGAATTTTATAACTATTCATAAATGTTTTTATTTAAAAAAAAAATGACAATTAATACAAAGATATTGAGTAAGTTTTTTTCCATAAATATGGTGATATTATTTAAGATTTGGATATTAAAAATGATTTTATGATTATAAAAATAAAGGGTATATTTGATAGTTTAGGGGGAAAAGTATGTCTATAAACAGAGCTTTACAGATAAAAATGGACATACCAAAGTAGAAATTAGGATGAGATAAAAACGGACAGAGAGGAGTAATTCATTTACAAAACTAAACTCGCTTTACTCCGCAATTGCGGCTTTAAGCAACACCATTCTACATCTTGCTACACAACCATCTCAATCCTAATTCAACAATAACCTATATTATTCACAAGAACCCGTAACACCACCAACTCTTTCACCCGCAATACCACTATCAATTCATCTTACAACACATTACAACTCCAAACTATAACCACGACTCCATTTTACACAATAACCAACTCAACATCACCCCATCTACTGCATTTTGCGATTTACAACTCTAGCAATACACATCATTCGCCATACATAGCATTTCAAATCAATCCCTATACCACCTACAATTACCGCTCTAGTTAACATCTTTCCATATTTACATTCTCTACAATCTCTCGCTAGTCCGAGTAATAATTCCACATCAAACCAATTCACATAACACAACCCTTCTTTGATTCTGCGAATCTCATATTTAATCACTTCTTACTTCAATCGCACAACTAATCTACACAACCACTACCAATTCGGTTATACTACGGATACACCTATCCAACTATCCATCCCCTTACTATTAGCTACAACACCAATAGTTCCATCTGCAATGTCACAATCTCGCCGAACACATTCATCAACTCAGCAGTCATTCATCACTCAATAATATTACCTCCTTTCCTTTTCCAATTGGTTCACATCCATACCGCTAAAACTCAACTCCACTCAGCAACAACTCAATACTCGGCTCTATCTCGGCCAAATATTCTGCAACAACTTCACTTCTGTAATCACAACCTTGACCCATAACTCTATTCAGCCTCTCCACCAAAATCACAACCACCTTATATCCAAACTTCAAGTAACTCTGCACCTCATCTCCACAGCCACCAATGCAATATTCCACCAACACCCTTCCTGCAACAACAAACTCACTTATTTCTAAAACAGCATAACCTGCACTACCAGCAACTTCATTCTCTGAAACAACACCATCTGCACCACTGTGTCACACAAACCAACTCAAACAACACTCATTCATACACCCCTGCCTGATAAAATAACTTCATACCTAGAGACCTAGTATCACTTATAATCTCAACTTCAATCATTCACACATACAACAAAAGCACAAACATCTTTACCTAATTCTAATTCCTCAAAACAACTTCATTCCTGTATCATCTCAATACAAAAACCCATATCATGTAACTCTTTTACAAACTCAAACTATAACCTAACAGCATCTAAGTCTCACAGATAATTCAAACATCACAAGTGAAATGATTATAACCATCTTAAATCTTAACTCCATAATAACATACTCAAAAATCAAAATGAAAAGCTTTACAAGAACAATTACCTCGAATACAAATTCAGAAATATTCTTCTTCCTTTGACTATTCATCATCGGTCACATCTTTACCATCAACAACCCAAACTCATGAACCCTAAATCCCAAATCCACTAAGAACCCTAATTTCCGATTCTAGTGATTCCTCTATTGTATCCCCTATTTCATGTCAAACCCATCTATAATCATTCACCCGTGACCCTAATTTCATCTTCTAATCCTTCTTTGAGTTCACCCTTACAAACCCTAATTATCAATTTCTCGAACCATATGCATCTCTAAAATCAAATCTTCATATCGGTGGTATAATCATCTTCTTCATCTTCTGTTCTTAAAACCCAACTTTAACCAATTAATTTCATACTCAATTTCTCATAAATCCTCCATAACTTCAACTCACAGAAACCCTAACTTCAGTTCTTATCAATCCATCATTTCTTCTTCATCCAACGATAAACTAACTTCAACACCATCACCGATAATCATCCCCCCAGTGTTTCCCTTAAGCTTGTTTTGGATTCCACAGCCTCAGAATCGCCAGAGGCGATGAACAGAAGAGGAAGAAGATAAGAGAAGAAGAAAGAAGAAAATAAGAGAAGGAATGAATGAATTATTCTCGATCGATCTTGAGGGATAAGGTAAACAAAATGCTAAAGGCACCCATCACTCGGATATGGGAAGCCAGGTCGTTCCTTTCTAACTATCTGGATGATTTCTTCTTTGTCTGGTATACGAATGACACGCTCGAGTAGTCTATTTCACACAACTTTTCGAGAGCTATTCGATGATACTAATTTCGTGTCTAAATTGTTGTTAGATTAATTCCTATTAATTAATGGTCGTGTTAAACTAATCGAGTTAATATCGGCTAATTCATCACTTGACCGGTCTAATAGCGTTGACGAGCTTGAGGGTCTTTACATTCTCCCCACCTTATTCATTTTCGTCCTCGAAAATCGAGCCATCCTTCTGATCTTCAAAACTCCCCACCTTAAAGAAAAAACCTCTCCCCTATCTATGCGCAAACAACAAGAACAAGCACAACTCTATAAGGCTTTCTACAACTAAAATTTGTGGCTCTAGGTTCAATTAACTAATTTCCATTTTAATAAGTTACTGGTTCTAATTACGAGAGAAGATACTCTAGGTTCAAATAGAAGCAAGTTTTCCTTCTATGCCTAGTGATACAAGAATGCAGTTGCCCTGTCTAGGTTCACGACGCCTGACAATGCCTACCTACGTAACAAGTATCACCCGAACACATCAGAATTACCAACCTCACTATTCCCCACTGTAAGATTAAGTATTAATTTACTAAGACTAATTAATTTCTAAACTTTTATCCTAACTGATGTAATTTAAAATTTTATTTCTTAGAATATATACATATTTCACAAAATTTTGAAACAATTTAGTCATCTAAATTTTTCTAATTTTCTATTATTTATTTATTTCTTTATTTCTTTTACCAATATAAGTAATCCCAATTCGATTTTACGTCAATTTATAATATTTTCTAATTTTAACTTTACTGTAATACCATATATAAATTTTCCAAATATTATCTATTATAATACTATATCTTGTTAAAGATTGGCGTTGGTAATTTAATATGGTTTATGTTTGAGTTTGCATAAAATTATAATATATCTTAATAGTCTTTAGATTTGCTATTAATGTAAAGTATCCTATTAATATACGAATTTATTTTCTTTTAATTTAATGTTACACTAAGCATCTGAATACCATTACTATTTCATGTATAATTGTTTCATTTTAAAGATTTGCTGAATCATTTGCTAAATTAAAGGTAATTTCGGTACAAATTACTAACAAGTTGAGTCTTTTTATTTTACACATTATATCTTCACCTTCTTAATTCTAATGCCTAACATGTATTATCTTGATTATCTAATTTAGACGCACAATATATATCTCTAATTTGTAATTAGTTTAATTTACAAAACTTAATAGTAATAAGCGTTATCAATTTCCCATATTTATTTAACCATAATTATTATTTTTGTTGTTATATAGCTTTAACGAATTATTAGTTAAATTAAGTTCAATATGGTACTAAATGAGAAAGGCTAACATTACTTTATCAAAATTATTATTACTTTTATTATCATTTACAATTACTATTATAGTATTTTTATTATTAACCTTGTGTTGATGGTGGTTTTTAGACAAAGGGTAAAATCGTAAAACCCCGAATAACCTAATGTCACCAAGTGACACATTTATTAGAACATTCAATGCATGTAGTCGTAATTAATAGGCGGTATTTTTTTCAAATTAGGGTTACAACGAACAAAACCCTAATTCACCTCCGTGCCAATGGCAAATCATGCCCGAACACCTAGCCCAAGCTAGCCGCCCATGTCAAACGCACTCGCCTTGGCCCTAGCTATGCTAGTCACACCAAACGCGCCAAAGCATGCCAACCATGCTAGCCGCACCTCCGTGCCAATGGCAAATCATGCCAGCCACACCTAGCCCAAGCTAGCCGCGCCATGCCAAACGCACTCGCCTTGGCCCTAGCTATGCTAATCACACCAAACGCCCAAAGCATGCCAACCATGCTAGCCGCACCTCCGTGCCAATGGCAAATCATGCCAGCCACACCTAGCCCAAGCTAGCCGCGCCATGCCAAACGCACCAAGCTGCCTTGGCCCTAGCTATGCTAATCACACCAAACGCGCCAAAGCATGCCAACCATGCTAGCCGCACCTCCGTGCCAATGGCAAATCATGCCAACCACACTTAGCCCAAGCTAGCCGCGCCATGCCAAACGCACTCTGCCTTGGCCCTAGCTATGCTAGTCACACCAAACGCGCCAAAGCATGCCAACCATGCTAGCCGCACCTCCGTGCCAATGGCAAATCATGCCAGCCACACCTAGCCCAAGCTAGCCGCGCCATGCCAAACGCACTCTCCCTTGGCCCTAGCTATGCTAGTCACACCAAACGCGCCAAAGCATGCCAACCATGCTAGCCGCACCTCCGTGCCAATGGCAAATCATGCCAGCCACACCTAACCCAAGCTAGCCGCGCCATGCCAAACGCACTCGCCTTGGCCCTAGCTACGCACGGTCGCACCACGCCAAGCCAAACACCCTTACCTTGGCCCTAGCCACGCCCATGCCAAAGTCAGCGCCCGCGCCTAGGCTTGCAAACCGTGCAACCTAGGCCAAATTGCCACGCATGCCATTGGCACATGCCAACACGCATCGCCGGTAGCTTTTCTTACCTTGTTGGCCCTAATGGCCACGCATGCCATTGGCACATGCCAACACGCATCGCCGGTAGCTTTTCTTACGGGCCATGGCCCTAATGGCCGAGCATGCCATTGGCACATGCCAACACGCATCGCTGGTAGCTTTTCTTACCAAGCCGTGGCCCTAATGGCCAAGCATGCCATTGGCACATGCCAACACGCATCGCTGGTAGCTTTTTCTTACTGTGTCGTGGCCCTAATGGCCGAGAATGCCATTGGCACATGCCAACACGCTCGCCGGTAGCTTTTCTTACCAAGCCGTGGCCCTAATGGCCGAGCATGCCATTGGCACATGCCAACACGCATCGATGGTAGATTTTCTTACCAAGTCGTGGCCCTAATGGCCGAGCATGCCATTGGCACATGCCAACACGCATCGCTGGTAGCTTTTCTTACCAAGCCGTGGCCCTAATGGCCGAGCATGCCATTGGCACATGCCAACACGCATCGCTGGTAGCTTTTCTTACCAAGTCGTGGCCCTAATGGCCGAGCATGCCATTGGCACATGCCAACACGCATCGCTGGTAGCTTTTCTTACCAGCCGTGTCCCTAATTGGCCACGCATGCCATTGGCACATGCCAACACGCACGTCGCCGGTAGCTTTTCTTACCAAGTCGTGGCCATGGCCCTGGCCGAGCATGCCATTGGCACATGCCAACACGCATCGCTGGTAGCTTTTCTTACCGGCCGTGGCCCTAATGGCCGAGCATGCCATTGGCACATGCCAACACGCACGCTAGTATCTTTTTTTTTACCAGACGTGGCCCTAATGGCCAGCATGCCATTGGCACATGCCAACACGCATCGCCGTAGCTTTTCTTACCAGGACGTGGCCCTAATGGCCGAGCATGCCATTGGCACATGCCAACACGCATCGCCGGTAGCTTTTCTTACCTAGGACGTGGCTCTAATGGCCATGCGTGCCATTGACACATGCCAAACACGCACGCCGGTAGCCTAACTTGCAAGCCGTGCAACCTAGGCCAACTTGGCCGTACGTGACATTGGCACATGCCAAAACCCACGCTGGTAGCCTAACTTGCAAACCGTGCAACCTACCACCAAGGCATTCCGCACACGCCATTGGCACATGCCACACACGCCACTAGCAGCTCTGGCATTGCCACTTACACTCAAGCGTGCAACCTACCACAAAGGCATTCCGCACATGCCATTGGCACATGCCACACACGCCACTAGCATCTCCGGCATTGCCACTTGCACTCAAGGTGCAACCCGCAACAAAGGCATTCCGCACATGCCACACGCGCCACTAGCAGCCGCCACTTGCACTCAAGGTGCAACCAACACTCGAGACATCAACACAAACCGGGGATGCTTTCCAGGGTCTTGGTTTGGCGGTCACAAATGCAGCCAGACACTACGCTCACATTAAGAAAGCGTGAATAGGAATAAAGCGGTCAAATAAATGAGGAAATAATGGTGAAAACGTTTTCACCCATAAACACCATGCGGTTACCACCTCCTCCCATTATTTCACCCTTTACTCTCTTCCTTCATGAGGCCAAAGTACGTTTCAATCTCGACTTGTATAAATAGGTCTTACCTATTTCCACCAAACAACAAGTCTCGGTCAGAGAAAAACACAACACTCTCGTAAAAGGCAACTTTGCAAGCTCTCCAAAAAAGCTTTCATCTCTTGCAAGCTTCCGGCTTTCACTTTATGATACAAGTCGAGACACTACTCTCCCAAAATTATTCTCGTCTCAACACCTTTCTTTGCTTCCTCCCCAAATCAACCCTTCTCCTCCACTTTGTGACCGAAGCAAGTCCGGAACGGCCATTTCTTGGTTTAGGCCGGACTTGTACAGATTGATCTCTCGAATCTATAAAGTGCTCACGTGCAAGACATTTGTTTAGGGTTTAAACCAGCTTCTCACTCACCTACCGAATTTACCAAAATCGGCGGAAACGATTTTTACCCATAAACAATTGGCGACCACAATGGGAGGATTGATCTTTCTGCACAATATCAAATTCCGTTTCCGTCCTCAAATTTCGCGCAAGCATGGTCACCATCGTGCCATCTCCACAAACATTGATCCCGCTCAAGGTCATGATAACTCACAATTTCGGAAGCAATATGACCAATGAAGAGGTCCTAAGACCGGTTGACCGATGTGAGCTCAGAGATCCATGCCAAAAACATGGATCTAATGAAGGATGCGATTAACAAAGATACTCGACTTCCTCATCACCCTAACATCGGAGCTAAGTGGTTCATGTTCCCAAGGAGATCAAGAGCAGGGGACTAACATCCCGAATGAGCATTCTCAAATCAATGGTTTCGTCACTGACTGGAAGCCAGCGGACCAGGAGGCGACCATGTTGGTAGAAAACTTATGTGAATTGCTACACCTCTCCAAGGACCAGCGAATAAAAATATTCTCCGCTATTAACCGAATAACACTGAACGCATCACTAGTTCCTGAACCCACGGGGACTCCAAGGATCCCCGGAAGATCCACCAACAATATTTTTTTCACCAATGACGACATGATGGTAGAAGACGGTCACAACCGGGCCTTGCATGTTACGACTCTCGTCAGGAACATAGAGTTTCGAAGAGCGCTCATTGACACGGCGCATCTTCCAATGTCATCACTCAAGACACTTAAAGCTGCCAGGGTGCGACCTAACGAGATCGTACGACAACCCACTACGATGACAGATTTCAAGGCAACCAAACTAGCACATACGGCTACATCAACTTGAGCCGGCAAGTAGGGCCAATTCAATCAAGCGTGAAGTTTGAAGTGATTGAAAAAGAACCGTGACTACCACATGATACCTGGAAGGCCGTGGCTTTCACAATCTCAAAATCATTCCTTCAACATACCACCAATGCCCGAAAACAAGATCGAACGGAGAAGTTGTCCGCATCCTCGCGTCACCGTCCCCTATGCACCAATCACCGCGTAGAAGCACATGGGCCGAAGGAGGGTTCAAAAGGCGTGACGACCAAGATTCACGCTTTTCGCTACCAAAATGGACATCGCTCGTAGATAGCGACAACCGAGATACTCCGCAGAGGAGACCGCCCTCCCACCATCTCCTCGAAGGAAGACCCGCCAGCCCTCCCACCACCGGCGTAACCCGTGCCCGCACCAAGCGAGAGTGCACCCTTACCGCAGACGAAGCAAAAAGGGAAAGCTCACACATTACCACCATTGTTAGCAATTAGCAGGGAGACCATGACCCGGTCTCTCCGCCCGAAAGAATGTTTTCACAATAACCAGAGGAAGTTCCGACGCCCTCATAAGCCGCAAGACAAGACCGACTTAACCACGTGACGAACTCGAAACTCACAATATAGGGAATGAGGAATTCCCGCGACCCATTCTGATTAGTTCGACTCTACATTCTGCAGAATGCTCAAAGCTAGTCGACCTACTCAAAGAATACCAAGACGTGTTCGCATGGACTTACGAAGAAATGCCTGGCTTGATGAAAAATCTGTCACCCACCATCCGCACGTGATACCCTGGATCCAAACCAATCAAGCAGCCTCCAAGACAATTCGACACGACGTAGAAGAACAAATCAAGGCGAGGTCCGTAAATTACTAGCCGGGTTTTGTCAAACCTATTCACCATCCCACCCGGTTGGCCAATATCGTTCCCGTTAAAAGAAGAATGGTCGATAAGATGTTGTGTCGATTTCGTAGATCCGAACAAGTGCTGCCCTAAAGACGATTTCCGCTCCCTAACATCGACATGCCGGGTAGACGCTACCAAAGGACATGGTATGTTCTCTTTCATGGATGGATATAGAGGCTACAACCGTATAAAGATGTATGAGCACGACGCGAGTAAGACCGCTTTCCGAACCCCTCTCGGAAACTTCTATTACACCGTAATGCCTTTCGGTCTGAAGAACGCTGGCGCTACTTACCAACGCGCCATGACTACCATCTTCCACGATATGATGCACAAGCAAGTCGAAGATTACATAGACGATGTGGTGGTTAAATCGAAGACTCGAGCGGATCATCCGGAAACGCTACGACAAGTGTTCGAAAGATGCCGCGAATACAAGTTGAAGATGAATCCTTTGAAATGCGCCTTTGGTGTCTCTTCTGGGAAGTTCTTAGGATTCCAAGTAACGGTCGCAGGGATAAAAGTCGACCCAGTCAAAACGCAAGCTATCCTCACGATGCCACCACCACGAACCGTAAAAGAGCTCCAGAGTTTCATGGGCAAGGTAAACTACATTCGTCGCTTCATACCGGGGCTAGCACAGCTTATTACTACGTTTTTACCCTCTCGCTGAAAAAAGGAGCGAATTTCACATGGACTACGTCTCAACAAGAAGCGTATCGTAAGATCCAAAGAAACGCCGTCCTCCCCGACCGTCATGAAGCCTCCTATGCAAGGGAGACCACTATGTCTTTACACATCCTTTAGCGATACCGCCATTGGAGCCCTCCTCGCTCAAGAAGACGACAAAGGAATTGAATATCCCATATACTACTTCGCCGAACGTTAAGAGACGCTGAACTCGTATACCCCAAAGCGGAAAAGGCGTGTTTAGCATTAATTTATTCCATCCAGAAGTTTAGGCACTACCTCCTCTCCAACAAGGTGGTGTTAATATCCAAATCAGACCCTGTAAAGTTTCTCCTCTCGAAACCCGCCCTGATAGGGAGGCCGGCTAAATGGCTCCTGCAGCTGTCAGAGTTCGACATAACGTGCGCTTCCCCGAGGGCCATAAAAGGACAGGATGTTGCATACCTGTTAGCAGCATTCTCAGGAGAAAACACCGCGGAATTACGAGAAGATCTCCCGGGAGACCTTCCGATATCTTCTTAGTCAAAGAAGAGGCATGGTTGCTGTTCTTCGACGGCTCTTCCACCCCCAAAGACTAATACCGGAGGAGCGGGTGTGGTACTAGTATCTCCTACCGGAGAAGTCTTCGCACTCTTTCAAGCTAGACTTTCCATGCACCAATAACTCACCTGAATACGAAGCCTTCCTCATAGGACTATCACTAGCTAAACAAGCCAGGGCCACGCGTTTGGAGATAAGAGGAGATTCCAAATTACTCATCAACCAGGTAAACGGATTTATGCATTGAAAGAACTGACGTTGGCACCATACAAGGCTGAAGCACAAAAGCTACTAAATTATTTCGCCGATGCAACCATCACACACGCCGGCCGTAGCAAGAATAAACATGCCGACTACCTAGCTACACTAGCATCAAAGATACAGTCAAGGATCCGAGGAAACCCCGACAAGAAACGGCGAACCATAGCTTCAACATGGCTTTCACAACCCGAGAAAGCCAAAGACGATGACCGGAGAACTCCTATCATTCAAGAACTCAACAACTCACTTTTCCAAGGGAAGGTCGACCTCAAGACTTTGCGGAATTTCTTTATGCTTCAAGATGTTCTCAGATCATCGAAACCCGCATACTCTCTCGTCAAGGTGTCTCGGAAAAGAGGAAGCACAACAACAACTTGAACATGTCCATGCCGAAGTCTATGGAATAACATCGCAGTAACCCTCTACCGTCGTTTACAACGACTTGGATACTATTGGCCGGAGATGGAAGCCCAATCCCGATTACTCCAGAAGGCGTGTCCCAATTTCCAGGCGCCCCCATGTCGGACGTAAGTCCTCAACATCATTCACACCGGATCAAGGAGACGTACATCGACTTCCTTCGCGACGGCATTCTCCCTACTGACAAAGAGGACGTGTCCAAGCTAAAACAAAAGTCCAAAAGATTCGTGTTCCATGATGGGGTTTTATATCGCAAGAGTTTCGGAGGAAGTCTACTGCGGTGTTTGGGCGGTACAGAAATCCCAATTATGTTAAGAGAAATGCACGAAGGCGAACACCAAGGGAAACAAAAATGTTCCTGCAGATACACGAGAGGTACTACTGGCCGACCATGGAAGACGACGCGGCTACTTTCTGTTCGTAAATGCCGAGAATGCCAGATTCACGAAACCTCATCCACGCGCCTCCAACACCCCCGCACTCGATAAGTAGCCCGTGGCCCTTTATAGCCGGGGACTCGACATCATTGGGAAAATCAACCCACCATCCTCAAAACAAAATGAATACATAATAACCACGACCGAGTACTTTACCAAGTGGGTTGAAGCTGTCCCGCTAAAAGGAACCACCGAGCCACGATCGCGACGTTCGTCAAGGAACACATCATCTCGCCGTTTTGGCGTACCTAAACACATCATCACCGACAACGGCACGCCTTTTGCTAACAAGCAAGTACAAGAACTACTTGAGAGGTACGACATTAAACAAGTCTTCTCTACCATCTACTATCCCTGTGGAAATGGGCAAGCCGAAAGTACCAACAAGACTCGATCCGAATCCTCACCGAACAAGACACGACAATCCCAGACCTAACACGAGCAATTGCCAATGGCTCTCTCGGGCGTACAGAGCATCTCCTGCTCCACCGGATGTCTCCCTACTCCCTCGTTCACGGCAATCCTCCCAACGGAAATCAAGATCCCGTTTGCCGAATCGCCGCAGCCGAGTGGACCTCGAAGAATGAAGCCGAAACACTCAATGCCGTAATCGCGAAACTAGATACTATGGACTCCAGAAGATCCTAGGCGAGGAACATGCACAAGCATACATAAACAGGATTTCCATTGCGTGCATAACATGCCCATGTAAAATCCAGGGTTTTTAAGGAAGGAGATCTGTGCTAAAACCGCAAAACACATCCAAAGAAGATGCATCGGCACCGAATTTTTCTCCCAAATGGGAAGGGCCGTACATAATCACTAAAACGTATGACAATGGTTAGTATAAGATTATCAAAGAAGATGGGGGAAAGCTAGAGGCATTCATCAACGGAAAGTGGCTTAAAGCATACTACGCCTAATCACTTCCCTGCAACATGCTACATCAAAATATGAACGCCCGTACACCCTCTCTCGCACTTTTCTTTTTTACCAATTATCAAATTTCAATGTAATCCAACAGATTAATGGAATTCCTTTATTTCTTCAAAAAAAAATATAGAGGAGCCTTCAAACCTCGTGATACAAGTCAGAAAATCCCATCTAGTAAATTATAATCCCTACAAAATATCATCTTCAATCGACCATGATATCTTTCAATCCTACTCTTCAAGTCTTGAGTTAACTCTTCAATCCTCCGAGACTCCAAGGCCAAAGCTTTCTCCTCTTCCAAAGATGGCTTTTGTGGCAGAATCACACCAAAGAAGAATACCAAATCTGTCGACTTTCACAATATTGAGACGATGTCGCAACCAGCGATATTAAACTCCAAGGATTCACAGTGGACACCATGTTCTCCCACCTTTGAATGGCTGACTCTGCAGAAGAAGATGGATGGACATATTCTCCATCTCACCAATCATTGGCAAAAGACAGCCACTACGGAAACCAAGGCGACGAACAACACTTCACTACGCTCCTGGTAGCGATATGGCCGTATGTCTTCCATATCCTCGTATAAAGGACCACAAATTATTTCCGCACCAGGAAACCGCCAACATTCCGATAATTGGAGGAGAGACACCTCATACGAGTCCCAAACGACAAACCTGCATAGGGGTATTCATGACAAGAGAGCCCTAAATCAAAGATTCTCCAAGTCTCAAGAATAACAAGGTTGGATTTGAAGGAAGGGGAACGACTAGGTCATCCTCGTCGATAATAGTAACGCATGCTCCAACGGGATATCTCTGCACAAAAGGGAAATTTTCCATTCATCAAACAAGCGGTAAAGCGTACGTCAGTCCACCAAAGAAGAAGAAAACATACCGGTATGATTTTCTTAACCCGAATAACCCTTGTTGGGATGCTCCGCAAGAGTCGACCTCGCGCCTTCACCCGAAGAATCCGGGGTGGTTAGAAGATGATTCGCCTCGTGCGACATGACAAAGAGAGAAACTCAACAAGAAGAACCTTTTCTCAAACGAGGAGATGATGCAATTGCATTGGGTATGAATACGGAACCTTAAAAAAAGGAAAGGAAGCAATAAGGGACATAACGCTTCCAGATTTTAGCATGGATAATGCCCCGATTGAGCCGCGTGAAGGAAGGCAAAATAAGGAAACTTTGCTATCTGTAGAAACGCACTCCCTCCTTTGTTTACACCGGCCCCACCAAACTTGCGCCAACTTCACCCCCAAATTGCGCCAACCCCAACCGCCCGGCCACCAGCCTAGCACGATCACGCTTCCCCACCTTGCGCCGGTCCCCACCAGCCTAGCACGCTCGCTCATCTTCCCAACTCGCACGTCAACTTCTCAATGCCGCCTGCCTTCCCCGTCTCTCAATGATGCCGACTTCCCAATTGTGCCACCTCCCGATTTGTGTAAATCGCTGAGGCAAGGATTCCAAATCCTATCTATAAAAAGGTCGACAAGCCTCCTCAATTCTCTTTACGATTTATCGCGATAGTCTGTCACCATCTTATGCTTACCTCGCAACAAAGCCCCCTATTCCGAGCTAGCAGGGACTTAATGTTGATGGTGGTTTTTAGACAAAGGGTAAAATCGTAAAACCCCGAATAACCTAATGTCACCAGTGACACATTTATTAGAACATTCAATGCATGTAGTCAGTAATTAATAGGGGGTATTTTTTTTTCAAATTAGGGTTACAACGAACAAAACCCTAATTCACCTCCGTGCCAATGGCAAATCATGCCAGCCACACCTAGCCCAAGCTAGCCGTGCCATGCCAAACGCACTCTGCCTTGGCCCTTGCTATGCTAGCCACACCAAACGCGCCAAAGCATGCCAACCATGCTAGCGCACCTCCGTGCCAATGGCAAATCATGCCACCACACCTAGCCAAACATCCTTTCGCCATGACAAACGCACTCTGCCTTGGCCAATGGCTATGATAATCACACCAAACGCGCCAAAGCATGCCAACCATGCTAGCCGCACCTCTCCAATGGCAAACCATGCCACCACACCTAGCCCAAGCTAGTCCGCGCCATGCCAAACGCACTCTGCATTGGCCCTAGCTATGCTAATCACACCAAACGCGCCAAAGCATGCCAACCATGCTAGCCGCACCTCCGTGCCAATGGCAAATCATGTCAGCCACACCTAGCCCAAGCTAGCCGCGCCATGCCAAACGCACTCTGCCTTGGCCCTAGCTATGCTAGTCACACCAAACGCGCCAAAGCATGCCAACCATGCTAGCCGCACCTCCGTGCCAATGGCAAATCATGCGCCCACACCTAGCCCAAGCTAGCCGCGCCATGCCAAACGCACTCGCGCCTTGGCCCTAGCTATGCTAGTCACACCAAATACGCCAAAGCATGCCAACCATGCTAGCCGCACCTCCGTGCCAATGGAAAATCATGCCAGCCACACCTAACCCAAGCTAGCCGCGCCATGCCAAACGCACTCGCCTTGGCCCTAGCTACGCCAAGCCAAACACCAAGCCAAACACCTTGGCCCTATCCACGCCATGCCAAAATGGCGCCCGCGCCTAGGCTTGCAAACCATGCAACCTAGGCCAAATTGGCCATGCATGCCATTGGCACATGCCAACACGCATCGCTGGTAGCTTTTCTTACCAGGCCATGGCCCTAATGGCCGAGCATGCTATTGGCACATGCCAACACGCTCGCCGATAGCTTTTCTTACCAAGCCGTGGCCCTAATGGCGAGCATGCCATTGGCACATGCCAACACGCATCGCTGGTAGCTTTTCTTACCAGGCCGTGGCCCTAATGACCAAGCATGCCATTGGCACATGCCAACACGCATCGCCGGTAGCTTTTCTTACACGCATCGTGCCATGATCCCAAATGGCCGAGCATGCCATTGGCACATGCCAACACACTCGGGTAGCTTTTCTTACCAATGCCGTGGCCCTAATGGCCGAGCATGCCATTGGCACATGCCAACACGCATCGCCGGTAGCTTTTCTTACCAAGCCGTGGCCCTAATGGCCGAGCATGCCATTGGCACATGCCAACACGCATCGTTGGTAGCTTTTCTTACCAGTGGATATGGCCCTAATGGCCGAGCATGCCATTGGCACATGCCAACACGCATCGCGGGTAGCTTATCTTACCAAGTCGTGGCCCTAATGGCCAAGCATGCCATTGGCACATGCCAACACGCATCGCCGGTAGGTTTTCTTACCGTGCCATGGCCCTAATGGCCGAGCATGCCATTGGCACATGCCAACACGCATCGGTAGCTTTTCTTACCATGCCGTGACCCTAATGGCCGAGCATGCCATTGGCACATGCCAACACGCATCGCTGGTAGCTTTTCTTACCGTGCCATGGCCCTAATGGCCGAGCATGCCATTGGCACATGCCAACACGCATCGCTGGTAGCTTTTCTTACCAGGACGTGCCGTGAGCATGCCATTGGCACATGCCAACATGCATCGCTTGGTAGCTTTTCTTACACGTGGCCCTAATGGCCATGCGTGCCATTGACACATGCCAAACACGCACGCTGGTAGCCTAACTTGCAAGCCGTGCAACCTAGGCCAACTTGGCCGTACGTGCCATTGACACATGCCAAAACCCACGCCGGTAGCCTAACTTGCAAACCGTGCAACCTACCACCAAGGCATTCCGCACACGCCATTGGCACATGCCACACACGCCACTAGCAGCTTCTGCATTGCCACTTGCAACCTACACCAAGGTTCCGCAATGCCATTGGCACACCACACACGCCACTAGCATCTCCGCACACTGCACTCAAGGTGCAACCCGCAACAAAGGCATTCTCGCACATGCCACACGCGCCACTAGCACCGCCACTTGCACTCAAGGTGCAACCAACACTCGAGACATCAACACAAACTGGGGGATGCTTTCCAGGGTCTTGGTTTGGAGGTCACAAAGATGCAAAAGTACACTACGCTCACATTAAGAAAACGTGAATAGGAATAAAGCGGTCAAATAAATGAGGAAATAATGGTGAAAACGTTTTCACCCATAAACACCATGCGGTTACCACCTCCTCCCATTATTTCACCCTTTAGTCTCTTCCTTCATGAGGCCAGTGGTAAGTTTCAATCTCGACTTGTATAAATAGGTCTTACCTATTTCCACCGCACAACAAGTCTCGGTCAGAGAAAAACACAACACTCTCGTAAAAGGCAACTTTGCAAGCTCTCCAAAAAGCTTTCATCTCTTGCAAGCTTCCGGCTTTCACTTTCGATACAAGTCGAGACACTACTCTCCCGCACTATTTTGGTCTCAACACCTTTCTTTGCTTCCTCCCCAAATCAACCCTTCTCCTCCACTTTGTGACCGGCAAGTCCGGAACGGCCATTTCTTGGTTTAGGCCGGACTTGTACAGATTGATCTCTCGAATCTAGAAAGTGCTCATGTGCAGCACATTTGTTTAGGGTTTAAACCAGTTTCTCACTCACCTACCGAATTTACCAAAATCGGCGGAAACGATTTTTACCCATAAACACCTTGATAACTGAGCTATTATTCTAACTACTCTTACAAATATTATTAAGACCCAACAATATTATTAACATTTATGTGATTATAATTTGTTTATACTTCATATAGGTCAATGTGTTCAGTAAGTTTCTATGTGATTTACAATAATGTTAATCTCACTATTTTTATCGTATTAAGTTGTCTACGTGTTCATACTTCTTAGATTATTTATTCTCAAATACTTTTTATCTAAAGTTATTGGTATACCCTACAATTTTTTTTACTTCATTACATAAATAAACAATCAAACAAACAAATCAATCAAACAAATAAATCTTTTAATTATTGATGACTTTTAGTGATTAAGATTTATCTCACATCCCAACCCAGTTTTAAACTAATCTAGTTCACTAACTGCCACTGGCTAATTTCTATCTTTTCCCATATAAGATCTAATAGTGAGCGCTGATACCAACTTTGTAGCGCCCCCTAAGCTAGCAGCTGACTAATCCAAGAGATTAACTAAATAAGAGGCACTAAAAATCTAAAGCATTTACTTAAGCATTCAATTAAGAAATCTGCTACAAAACTTAACCCAAAAACTAGCCCCGCTCTGAAATATATATATACAAGAACTTCTCTCAAATGATACATATATAATAGTCATTTAGATTATAAATAGAATATACAACAAAATAAACATACAGGTTAACCAACTACGAACTCGATTCCTTGAAGCTTCCATCACGCAACTCGATCTCCTCTCAAACCGAAAGTGGGAATGGGTGAGCACATCATCCCTAAAAGGGGTGCCCAAAGAAGGAATAACATTTAACTTTCATGTAATCATTGGAAATGATTTGAAATCAATTCATGTTTTCCCTAACACTAAACACAACCAATTCACAGAGTAAACATTCATGTATATGGAAACTAACTCCTTCCAAACAATGTACTAATATGGTTATTCAGCCTCAACCTATATAGCTAATATGGTGATTCAGCCTCCACCTAGTTATTGCATAAAAGCTCGAATTCATGTAGATATAAATGAAGGAGCAGTAACCTATATACCACGGATGGAAATTCTCATTTCCAAGCAATCAAATGGAAATTCTTATTTCCCAACCAATTCATATAGACAAACAAAACATTACGATTCCTTTCCAAACAATGGAAAGATTAATGTAAATAAATGTAACTTTCTAATCAAAAATAAAACAATGCATGGAATACACAACTGATACAATGCATGAATTTGTTAAACATAAACTCTTGTAAAAGAAAACAACAATAATCACAAAAGAGCTAAATATAAATTCCCACCTCTTTTGATGACAAGCCACGCCTACCTCGAGATCCACGATCCGCTGGTTCATCCTTTGAATCGATCGTTGTTAATATAGACTAACTGTTAATCACGCGAGAACTCTAAGAAACTAGCCAAAATGGCTCACACAAGAATCATACAAGTCTAACTAATGGTTCTAAGCCCATTTATGATTCTACACATCTTCATTATCCATCTCTTGCATAATTAAAGGTCTACTAATTCAATAAGGTTGTTTCTCTAGTCCATTAGTTAAGTCTTGCGAACATCTACAACTTTGTAGAAGAAGTCAAAGGCTAATTCGGACCAAAAGGGGTCCAATTCATCTAATTAAGAAAAACTAATCCTAAGCCCAAGCCCACGGCCCGCGGGCTTACTCCGGCCCGACCCATCAAACCGGCCCGTTAATAAAAGGTCTGGTCCATCTAAGTCAACTAAAGGTCAAACTTAACAGTCAACGTCCGGTCAAAGGTCAATGTCCGGGTCAATGGTCACCGAGTCAAGAAAAGTGATTCATGGGTCAATCCATTCAACTCGATCCGATGGACTAAGTCGATCGGTCGACTGACTGATGGAAAAACTCAAGGCATGAGCCATTGCTCAGGCCAACACAATTTCAACATCATTTCTCACTAATCTAATTCAAGCCTACATCTTAGTTCAACTTCAACATACTCTTCTTTACATAGATACTCAAATTCCATATCTACAACATCATCATAACACATTCATTCAAAACAATAATTCATAATTCATTTACAAAACTAAAATCGGTTTTACTCCGCAATTGCACTTTTTTAAGCAACACCATTCTACATCTTGCTACACAACCATCTTAATCCTAATTCAACAATAACCTATCTTATTCACAGAACCAGTAACACCACCAACTCTTTCACCCGCAATACCACTCTCAATTCATCTTACAACACATTACAACCCCAAACTATAACCACAGCTCCATTTTACATAATAACCAACTCAACATCACCCCATCTACTTCAGTTTTGTAGTTACAACTCTAGCAATACACATCATTCGCCATACATAGAATTTCAAATCAATCCTCATACCACCTACAATTACCGCTCTAGTTAACATCTTTCCATATTTACATTCTCTACAATCTCTCAACTAGTCCGAGTAATAACGAGTTCCACATCAAACCAATTCACATAACACAACCCTTCTTTGATTCATGCGAATATCATATTTAATCACTTCTTACTTCAATCGCACAACTAATCTACACAACCACTACCAATTCAGTTATACTACATATACACCCATCCAACTATCCATCCCCTTACTATTAGCTAAACACCAATAGTTCCATCTAAAATGTCACAATCTCAGTTTTCAGAATACATTCATCAACACAGCAGTCATTCATCACTCAATAATATTACCTCCGTCCTTTTCCAATTGGTTCACATCCATACCAGCTTCAAAACTCAACTCCACCTAAGAACAACTCAATACTCGCTCTATCTCACCAAATATTCTCGCAACAACTTCACTTCGTAATCACAACCTTGACCCATAACTCTATTCAGCCTCTCCACCAAAATCACAACCACCTCATATCCAAACTTCAAGTAACTCTACACCTCAGCTCCACATCTACCAATGCAATATTCCACCAACACCCTTCCCGCAACAACAAACTCACTTATTTCTAAAGCAAAGATAACCCGCACTACCATCAACTTCATTCTCTCGAAACAACACCATCTCGCACCACCGTGTCACACAACCTAACTCAAACAACACTCATTCATACACCTCTAACCGAGATAATAACTTCATCACCGAGAGACCTAGTATCACTTATAATCTCAACTTCAATCATTCACACATACAACAAAAGCACAAACATCTTTACCTAATTCTAATTCCTCAAAACAACTTCATTCCCGTATCATCTCAATACCAAAACCCATATCATGTAACTCTTTACAAACTCAAACTATAACCTAACAAAGATCTAAGTCTCACGGATAATTCAAACATCACAAGTGAAATGATTATAACCATCTTAAATCTTAACTCCATAATAACATACTCAAAAATCAAAATGAAAAGCTTTACAAGAACAATTACCTCGAATACAAATTCAAATCTTCTTCTTCCTTTGACTATTCATCATCTGGTCTCATCTTTACCATCAACAACCCAAACTCATGAACCCTAAATCCCAAATCCACTAAGAACCCTAATTTCTGATTCTAGGGATTCCTCTGCTGTATCCCCTATTTCATGTCAAACCCATCTATAATCATTCACCTATGACCCTAATTTCACCTTTGAGTTCACCCTTACAAACCCTAATTATCAATTTCTCGAACCATATGCATCTCTGAAATAAAATCTTCATGCCGGTGGTATAATCATCTTCTTCATCTTCTATTTTTAAAACCCAACTTTAACCAATTAATTTCATACTCAATTTCTCATAAATCCTCCATAACTTCAACTCACGTAAACCCTAACTTCGCCTTATCAATCCATCATTTCTTCTTCATCCAAAGATAAACCAACTTCAACACCCTTACCGATAATCATCCCCCAATGTTTCCTTTAAGCTTGTTTTGGATTCCACGGCCTCGAGAATCGCAAGAGGCGATGAATGTAAGAGGAAGAAGATAAGAGAAGAAGAAAGAAGAAAATAAGAGAAGGAATGAATTATTCTCGATCGATCTTGAGGGATAAGGTCAACAAAAATGCTAAAGGCACCCATCACTTGGATATGGGCAGCCAGGTCGTTCCTTTCTAACTATGGATGATTTCTTCTTTGTCCTGATATACGAATGACACGCTCGAGTAGTCTATTTCGCACAACTTTTCGAGAGCTATTCGATGATACTAATTTCGTATCTAAATTGTTGTTAGATTAATTCCTATTAATTAATGGTCGTGTTAAACTAATCGAGTTAATATCGGCTAATTCGTCACTTGACCGGTCTAATAGCGTTGACGAGCTTGAGGGTCTTTACAACACTTCTGTCCATACAGTCAGATTTGTACAAACACATACTTATGAGGTCTTAAAATTTTTTGCCTTCTCTGATACCAATTGAAAAAGCGGGGGTCTAACAACCACACCCAATATTTCGTTAGGCAATATGTATGGACTAAATCGAATATAATTCCAAGAGAATCAACTATACAGTCAGACTCAATCAAGGAAATATATCCAAGAGTTATATCTTTGTTTCTCAATATAATCAACAAATCAAACATATAGAGTCCGTGAGCCTGATTATTATGAGAAACAACTTGAACGGCACCAAAGACCAATATTCAAGTGTCAATCAATTTCAATCAACAACCAAAGGTTGGATTTACTAATTGATTGAACTATGCACAACCCGTGATATTTCAATTATATAGAAAATATAATGCAGAAAAGAAATAACACAAATACCAGAAGTTTTGTTAACGAAGAAACCGCAAATACAGAAAAACCCCGGGACTTAGTCCAAAATTGAACACCACTCTGTATTAAGCCGCTACAGACACTAGCCTACTATAAGTTAACTTCAGACTGGAATGTAGTTGATCCCTAACCAAGTCTCACACCGATTAAGGTACGGTCGCGTTACTTACGCCTCTGAATCCTAGCGGGACTCTATGCACTTGATTCCCTTAGCTGATCTCACCCACAACTAAGAGTTGCTACGACCCAAAGTCGGAGACTTTATAAACAAATCTGTCTCCCACAGAAAAGTCTATTCTGATAGATAAATATGTCTCCCACATAAATACCTACGAACTTTTGTTCCCTCTTTTGATAAATCAAGGTGAACAGGAACCAATTGATAATCCAGTCTTATAATTCCGAAGAACAACCTAGAAATATCAATCACCTCACAATAACTTAATTATATGATAGTAGAAAAAGTTATTGTGGAATCACAAAGAATGAGACGAAGAGCTTTGTGATTACTTTTTATATCTTACCTATCGGAGATAAATCTCGAGCAAATCTTAGAGAAGATAGTACTCACTATGATAGAACAAGTAAGATCAGAACACGCAACTACAGAGAAAATAGTTGGGTCTGTCTTCAGAATCCCAATGAATTCTTTAAGTCGTTAACCTAAAATGGTTTTAAGAAAAACCTAGGTTAAAGGAGAATCGACTCTAGTCACAACTAGTATCACACGGGAGGTGTGGGGATTAGGTTTCCCGGTTGCTAGAGTTCTCCCTTATATAGTCTTCAAATCGGGGGTTTGATAGCTTTGAAACAAAGCAATCAATATTCACCGTTAGATGAAATCCTGATTTAAGATTCAAGCTAAGTTTGCTTAAAACCAAAGCAATATCTCTCCACCGTTATATGGTCTTAGCTTGTTACACACAAATGAAATATACCTTCATTTAGATATGGGTAATCGTACCTAAACGTGTACACCTTGTTGGCTCAACAATAGTTAACCGAAGTTAGCCATATGACCACTTTTGTATTAACCACATTAATTTAACACTTCTAGATCAAATGAATCTAATTGTGTTACTCATAGAGTTGTTCAATTGCTTATATTCTCATGAAGTATACAAGACACAATTGAAGCAAAATCGGATTGATTCAAAAGAATCAGCTTCATGAACAGTTTAGCCACGGTTTGCAAAGATTGCATTCATTAATATATAAATGTATTTGTTCATGAGTATGAAATCATACTTAACCTATTTTAGAACTTAACCACATAAGTTTGCAAACGGGTACGCAAACTTGAGTTCCAGACTTTGATCTTTTCCGACAGTTCGCAAACGGGTACGCATACTGTCGTTCCATACCGAATTCAGGTGAAACAGTTTGCAAACGGGTACGTAAACTTGGTTCCCGGACTTTGAAAGTTCAAACCGTTCACATACGGGTATGCATACTTAGTTCCTGGACCTGAATCATACTTACAACAGTTGCATACTGGTATGCATACCGTGTTATATCCAGCATAATGGTTAATTGTTCTAAACTCCCATTTCAATCATTGAAACATGCTTAGAAGATGACAGTAGCTGTCTCACATAAACTATTAGCTTATAAGTAATTCTCAAGTGATCGAATGTTCAATACGATATATTCCGAGTCTACATCAAATCACTGTCTCACACAAATCATGTAAGATGTTACAAGGTGATTTTCACATGCTCATCTTTTGACTCATTATTTAGTTTCCAACAAATAAATTGTTTCCAACTGAACTCGTCAAGAATAATGATGAACGTAGTTACACCAAAAAGCTTTCCAATACATATTTCGAGAAAGATATATAAGCGAGTTAAACTCAGCTCGAAATATCAAATGTGTATAATGTAAAAGTCTATATAGCTATACGACTTAGTCTCAATAGGAGATAGATAGAATAGACTTCTGAGTGATAGATGAGTTTAAGTCTCCACATACCTTTTGTTGATGAAGTTCCTCGTCTTCAATCGATGAACGCCGTGAAGTCTAAAGCTCAACTACACATATTATCCTAATCCGAGACATAACTATAAGTATACTTGAAATCAAGACTTATAGTTTTGACACCTAAACTTGACAAACAAGCTTGAGATAGCAACGCTTGCGAGTTCGACCGAGAATTACTTTAACAATACTTCACCTTACTTAGCTCACAATTTTTAAAATTACATTTTTTACATGTCAGTCAATGTAAGCTGACAGTGAACTTATAAGAAAATATCATATCATTTTTATACATGTCGAAGTTTATTTGTGTTACAGTATTGGTTATAAGATTCTTGTCTTAGCTCATCAGAAACAATGATCACCAACGTATATTCTTGTATAGTATATTTGTTATTTGTAGACCTCTTAAAATAATTATTTATCTCGTTTAATTTCTTAGTTTGCTACGGACCAGAATAAAAAAAAAATCATTACGCATCTCAGCTGCGTCCCAACAGAAAACATGTACGCGTCCTCGTTGGGTCACTGTGCTGCGTCCGCAATACGTAGTATCCCTATCTTGTAATGCGCTGTAAACTTAGTTGTGTCTGTGCAAACCGAGTGGTGCTTTCGGCAATAAAGAAATCAAAAATTCTTCACAAACTACGGAAAAAACCGTCTGGAAAAACCGCCAGACACAAAACCTAATCAAAGGCGGGACCCCCTGCTGTCCTCCGCGGGGCCCACCTGGACCCACAAAAAAAATGTGAGATAAAAAGCAAGTTTTGTTTTGGCGTGGTTCAGATTCTCGGTCTGTTAAGAACTGCTGTAAAGAAATTGACATTTGAATTTTTTGGTAGAGGAACTTTATGGTGAGTAGGTAAAATCTGTTTTGGCAGATGAGTCATCATTAAAAAAGGAAAGAGATAATGGTGCGAATTCTGTTTTCACATCACATATGATTAATAAATGAAAAAGAGATATAAAGTTCCAAAATTTCCTTCCAGAACTTAGCTAAAGATGGAGTAAGAAATCAAAGTCCTCAAATGCAGGAGACAACTCCTCTTTATTTAGACCATCAGTAATTTCCTTTTCTTATTTGACATGGTAGAGTTAGCTTGCCACGTGCGACATAATCATCCCCCTATCCGCTTCTACCTTTTCCTTTCAATTTTAATGAATCAATCCAATTCGCAATTTCATTCGGATATAGATACAAAAGGCTGGTCGAGTTTTTCAACCCCTAAAAAAATAAAGGGAAAAATTGAGTTGAAGAAGACTCTTAGGTCATTGAATCAGTAGGCTCCCTTGGCTGGTTCCTCATGAGGCTTGCTTGTAGGATAGCATGGCAACCTATTCAAATTAATGAAGTAGTACGTTGTTGGACTTCCAACTAGTTTCTTGTAATAATCTTTATCTAAAAAAAAGGGAAAATTAGGCACGGGCCCAAAAAAAAAAATAATATTCTTATTGTCAGGCCCAAGATTATTTTTTGTTTCCATGACACCCATAATTATATGAAATATTGAAAAGTGTCTGCATAACAGGTTATGCATCAGGGGTATAATTGGTAACGCAACTTGGACATAACATATCTAAAAAACCGCGCCTCGGAATTTTACAAATTTTATATCGTTGGAAATCTTTTTAAAAGAGCTACATAACGAGTACAAACAACAATATCAAATTTAAGTTTTTTGCGAAAAAATCGAAGGCGATTATTCTTTTAAGCAAAATTTTCAAAAATTTGGTACATAACCATTATGCAGCCACCAAAAACGATGCATAACACATTATGCAGACACAACAAAAAATGCATAAAACGTTATGCAACCATATTTTGGTTCATGCATCTATTAATTGGGCCGACCGACCGGAGCGCCCGAAGGGCCTGTAGGGAGGGAGTCCCTTCTATGGCCATTTTTTTGTCAAATGAAACCTAACACAATTTTAAAATTTGATAAAAAAATTGATTTTGCTGGTAGTCTTTGGGACCTGAAAAGACTAAAATACCCATTTACTTAAAAACGAGTTCCTCTATTATCCTCATCTCTCTCTATTAGGTCCCCACCATTCCTTTCGTCAACGAACAGGTTGCTTTGTATTACATTCTTCCTTCACACGAACCAGCCCACCGCCGACTCCACCAACTCGCGCCACCTTCAATACAACCGCCGCACCTATTTTTGGTAGTTACGGTGGAGAATACCTCGTGAGATATCTTACCCCTAAGTTTGATTAATCACTCATTCACTTCCGCCATCACCTCCAAAATCAACACCTCCTCCATCACCTCTGAACCACCTTCGCCAACACCACCACCAGAATACCTCCATAACTACGACCAGCCTCCGCCATCACCTCCAAAATTAACACCTCCTCCATCACCTCCAAACCACCTTCGCCAACACCACCACCAGAATACCACTACCCACTCCGCTACCACCACTAATGGTAGCAACACGTAGCAGCATACCATCACCACCTCCGCACAGCCCAGAGTAGCTCCGCCAACACCATCATCAAATATTATAATTCATCTCTACCCTAATCATTACTCATCACTTGATCAACACCAAGAAGACCACCACCATAACCAGTACCTTCTTATTTTCGATTCGATTTCAAATGCAATTCGATTTCAAACCCAATTTTTAATTTCCGTTTCGATTTCAAATGCCATTCAGATTTTAAACACAATTTTTGATTGCCTTTAGATTCAATGGTTTTATGAAATCAAACTTCAAGTAAGCTTACTGTAAACTTTGGGGGTTGAAGTTAAACTCTTCCTTTAAATGAACTTCAACTGTTTCACAAAATACCTCAATGAAAAAATTCTAACAAACTATTTTACCTAAGTTAATTTTCCTGGGATTCAATGCTTTGTCTATGGCATAGACTTTTATCATTAGTTAATGGTGCAAAAGTTCTCCTGTATTTGGAAGCCCGAGCTTGTTATTTAATGTCTAACAAACTGATTGTCCTACCATTCCAGGGTACAAAATTGCGCTTTTGGATTGGTCATGAAAGCATTAAAGCTACTTTGTCAATGAAGAGGAGGTCAGCATATGAACAACTAGCTTATTATGCTCGTGTGTGTGTCTTAGTATCGACCCTTCATACATTTTCTTTCTAAGTGGTAGTCGACGCTTCCATCATGTAACAAGTGAAGGCCTATTACTGTTTTTACATGTGTTGACTGTCTATTTCTTATGTCTTGTGCAGCTCACTTGTCTGTCCGCAAGTAAACTATAATAACCTAAGCTTGTGGTTGTGTCATCTCGTGTTACCGCTATTTGGAACCGTAATCGCCAATTGATCAACCCATTGATGAGTCTTGTCGGTATGACAAGGAACACTTGAATACCAATTAAGGTATGCTCTTACCAACTTCAAGTTAGCTTGACGCCCTTGAAATATATGCAATGATTGTACATGATTTTGAACTACTCTCCTCTTCACTTTCCTTGAGATTGACTTCATCATGTATGTGTGTAAATCAAGCTCCTTGATTTGTCATGATGAAGTCAATACATAATGACTTCGGTTCGACCGAGATTAAACAAATATCAAGGTCACATTAGGATATGTGTATTGACTAATCAAAGATGTAAGGGTTAAGCAAAGTAGTAAGTAATATTAGTAAATGCAAAAAAAAAAACGAAAATGTTAAAAAGGTCTCGACTGTCATATCCTAAAATGCGTGCTCTAAAGTTCTGCCTAAAGCTTCACACTTTTACCATTCGATGATTCCCTACACTACGGTCTATACAATTGCCATTTATTTTACCAAGACGTGTAAACTATAATAACCTAAGAATGTGCATATGAATGCTCACGTAAGCGTATGTTTCCCTGCTCACTTGAGTGTAATACTTTGGTTCACACCATGTCTCCAGGGATCTCTTCTTACCCGTCATTGAACATGTCTATAATTGGGTCGACCAATTTGAGCACCCGTGGCACTTTTGCATGCTCATTATATCCTTTAGATCACTTTAACTCTAGGTACCGAAATGGCTTTAAAAACTTTGAATTTCGTGGGTTCAAGAGCTTCCATGTTGTTTGAAAAGTCTACGAAGCAGCATGAAGTATGTAAGGTACCTATCTTACATATTTTACATGGACTAGCGAAGCGAGCATGAAGTATGTAAGGTACCCTTGCTTATAGCCCGGGAATGAAATCATAGTTCTATATCATATAGTTTGTCAAGATTTGCAAACACCCTAATTATGTCTCTCTTCTTGAGCTTGCTTCTTACTAAGTTTCAACCTTGAACTTGTCCAATTTTCGCATGTACAACTTCCAGTTCCTATATTTATTTATTTTGTACTCAAGTGGAAGAATTTAACGGAGATGTTGCTGGTGTAAGGTTGGCAATATACTCGTGTACTTTAGTATCTTACTTGCTGGAATATTAGCAAGAAAGGTACAAGTAGTAGGACTTTGCGCCTAAGTTTAGCTACTTTAGTTTCTACCGTAACGTCTCTTTGTGTAAGACACTGTCATTTATTTTCGGTAGTAATTGACGAGCAAATTTTTGTTATATAGTTGATTTCCTATTCAAATGTCTTTACCTCGTATTATTGATGATTAAAGTCTGATCAAGTTACTTTAATTCATAAAGTGGACTCATGAGCTTGAAGCTTACTAAAATTTATTTTTGATCGCTCCTAGGTTGATGGAAACCCAATTTATGCTCTCTTCCTGGTGTTTCGTTTTTCTTCGGTCGGCCCTCCCCACCGTGGCAGCGGTGTTCTAGTTTATTGATCGGTTGTCAATCCGTCAAAAATAATTTCACTTTCTTACTCACTAAATTTAAATGAAGTACAAGGTAAGGAAGAGTTCGTATCCACAGAGAGGCAATTGTTGTTATGCAATTTTCAGTTTCTAAGGTAACCAAGGGGGGATGTTTGTTGTTTTATCTAATAAATAAAAGTAATTGAAGGCAAAGTAAGTAATTGGAATAATCAATAAGGAGAAGATATTGGTCACGGGATAGTATCATTCACAAACATGTATTTTCATCAATGATTAGAATTGGTAATTTAATCTCTCATCTACTAAAAGTCCTAGGATACCTTGATCGCAAGAATAACCCGCTAATTCCCTGATTTCATCACAACCACATTAAAAGATGCATATGTGAATTCTTCCTAGAAAGCAACCTAAAGTGTAAAAGCACAATTAGATTTAACTCCCTAAAAGCAATAAGTTCTATGGAATAAGACTAATCAATGCAAACGAATGTGTAAAAGCACTAATCGTTTTAACAAAAGTTATGATTCACTTGTGACTAGTAGGATATATCACTACAAGCACTACCCACAATTATGCTACTTAAATCGTGGATAAACAACTTTTCGTATTGAAAACCCTAATATAGCTCTAGAGATGAATGTAAATCGGATTGATTCCGGACTCAACCAAACAAACTATCAAATCATATAACACTATTAATTGTGAATCACAAACAATAAAATATTGAGACAAAACTAATTCATTGAATCATATAACATATTGAGAAATCAACTTTATCCCTTAACCAATAATATGTGTTTAGCAACTCATAGCTATGGAGTTCATCATAATAATATTAATTGAAAAGAAGAAGATGAACAAAAGCAAACCCTAGAAGCGTAAACAAAACCGGCTCTCCAAAGTTCCAAGAAAAAAATCTCATATGATAGTTGTAGAAAACTTTCCCTTTTATAGCTTTTCATCTTTCCAAAATTAGGTCTTCAAAGGTCCAAAAGATAGAAATCCACCAAGCCCATGTGTACAAATACCCATATAGAAAATATACCCCAAAAGAGGTCGCCGGAAATCTGGTATTGTGGCCGGAAATTGGCCGGAAGAGGTGGTCGGAAAACGGCTCAGGTGACCGGAAAAGTCCGCCCGGTCACCGGGTCAAGTCGGTTGGATCAAATCGGTCAAGCGAGTTGACTCGGGTCAACTCGGTAAGTCAACCGAGTCAGAGCTGAGTCAGATCACAGTAAGCTATCTCTCTGGCTGATTGGGCTGAGTTGCCAGGCCTTGAGCCATTTGCACAGGCCATAACTGTGTTGCACAAAGATGGTGCATCAGTGCTTCCCTTCCAGCCATCTTGGCCTACACCTTTCTCTGCCATTTCCACAAACCAACTGCATCATTTGATCTCTCAAATTGCCACCACTGAACCAGAACTTCAGCAGAAGACACCTCTGTCTACAACCACCACTCCATTACCACTCACCTCGCAAAACCATCTATGATACAAAATGCAGTTCACATCACGCCAACTTCTTCACAACCACACTAGTCGCCATGACACCGCAACTGCAAGATCAGAGCATCTTTATTCCTGCGACAGCATTCTCTATATTGACTCAAACCAGCCACTAACTCAGTTAGCAGCATCATGGCCTCATCTTCTCTATGCCATACAAACTCAGTTCAAACCCACTTCTTTGCTGCAACTTCTCAAGCCACTGTTAATTGCAGTTCATACCCAATCCTAAGTCCAACCTGCAATCATGCGCATCATTAGCAACTCCACCGAACTTGCACCTCACTTCTCTTTCTGCTTGGCCAAATGCTAGCAACATTCCCTCGTAATTTCCTAGCCATACATCTAATCTTCTCAGCTCCTCCATTGCTTCAATTAGGCTACATTCCACCGAACTCGAGCTTCCCGAACTCTCAAACTCCTCCATTCACAATCAATCATCCAATGCCCGATTCCAGATACCTTCCTGCCATTTCGAACAACCCCATTACCGCCAACAAACCACAATCCTGTGCCATCACTAGTTGCTTTACTCTGGCACTTTCTTCTTGCAATGCCACCTGCAATGCAATTACTTGAACTGAGCCTTGATGATACCTCCCATGAACATCGATAGCATCAACATTTCTTCTCGTTGCAACCACCACCTTATACCCTTTATTTTAACACCGGCCATGCTGCAATCAGCTCCATTAAGTTCAATCCTGCAACTCCCATTGACTAGTTCAAACACCAGCTCATATTGAGCTCAACAGCAACACAATTTCCATTTTTTTTTGTCTCAACTGCATTATCAACAGCTCCATTGCCTGTAATCACCAGGTTCATAGCAATAAGCATAACCAGATTCATTCACCATCTCAGTCCAACACAAGCTTCCACCTGCAATACCCCCTCACTGCCAGAACATCATCACCAGTTCCTTCTGTTTGCAACTCAACTTCAAACCTGTCATGACCAGCACCAACTATGCCATCAACTCATTGCCACATCTTCCCCTGTAGTTTGAACTCACGGCACAGACTCAATTCCATGGCAAACCCAGTAACACTCGGATCTTCTCAATTCATCCCAGATTTGAACTCAACATCACATGAGCTTAACCAATAAATCAGATCCCCCTTCTCCATTCCCGAATCCATCAAAACCTTTATTCTATTCCTCCACCAGCAGAAGCTCTCAATTAGCAGTATCATCTTCTCGACCTACCTTATTTCTCTCAACTGAAATCTCCCATCTGTTCTTGCTCTCGAAATTCCACAGCTGAGCAACAACAACACCCATTTCTTTCATAAATAACATCATCGTCTCTGGGTTCACCCAGTCAACATCCTCGAATCTAACTAATCCGAACAGCAACAGATCTTCGATTCAAGTTCAAAAGCAACATCTCTAATTTCACCACCTCAACATCAGAATTCAATTCTTCCACTAAAGTAAACCCTCGATCTGTTCTGTCATAACCTTCTAGCCATCATCAATCAATCAGCAACAAGATGTTCTTGGCTGAAATTTCTGTTCAACAATCAATTGTTCCTTCTCGATCTAGAATTCGGCCTCGCCTCTTTTACTCTCTTTTCTAAATTCGGGTATGATGTAATGAAGAGGAGAACAACGATTTCAGGGTTGTAATGGTTGAAATTCATATTGGCACCCCAGCACTTCTGATAAGGGTTAACCAAATTGGAAGCCCCTTAACCTTTGGTTTGGCTCCAAACAGTGTTAAGCCTGCGAAATGATTACTTTGCCCTTTTTCGAATCAATTTGGGTGATTTCTTCTTCTTTTCCTCCGTATGACTCCAAAGTAACTACAAAACTCAAAACATGCGTAAAATACATAACTTACAAGAAAAATAGCAAAGAAAGCATAAACTCTAGATAGTAAATACGGTGTATTCTACACCTATCATTTATGCATAACATGTTATGCATAACATGTTATGCATACATTTCCTTAGATGCATCAATTTTTTTTAATTCAGCGCTTACAAAAATATGGTTGCATAATGCTTTATGCATCCATTTTCTCGACTGCATAACATGTTATGCAGATATTATTATAGGTGCATAACATGTTATGCAACCTTTTTTTTGTTGGTTTCAATACTAACAAAAAGTAGCTGCATAACGTGTTATGCAACCATTCTCTGTACTGCATAACAAGTTATGCAAAAAAAAAGGCTGCATAACTTTTCATCCACCTACAATAATAGCTGCATAACGTGTTATGCAACCATTTTCGGGACTGCATAACAAGTTATGCAACAAATTTTGTGGATGCATAACAGGTTATGCAACCATTTTCATAGCTGCATAAAAGATTATTCAACCATTATGACCAATACCAACACGAATACATATGTAGCTTCCCAAACAACAACACCAATTCCTTCAAATCAGTTTATCCAACCATTATCCTCCATTCATAATTTCGCCAACTCAATTTCTGTAGACCATTAGTCCAATGCACACCATCAAAGACAAATGCTCGAGAACATAACATCATTAACAGTGATGCTCCATCACCAAGGCCAACACCCCAAACTCCAACTCGAGATTCCATAATCACCGATCACCGAGTATCCATGATCATCAGCACCATTAATCCCGTCCATCTTTAATCAAAATAGCAGTAGAAATGTTCCATGTATGCGCGACCAAACCAACTACATCACTTCCAACTTCCCCACATGCTAGGACCCCAAATCATAATTTGTAGGCAACAATCACAACAGATTTAAAAGTGTGGATGAAGCCATACTCGATCTGAAAATGGGTACGAAGCATATGTACCCGACTGCATGCTAAATGCCTGAGGCATGGGATTAGGTGCAGGATAAGATGCTCACATAGGCTTCCAAAATGTGTATAAGTTTGTACGCTATTTTTTTGAGATTAGGTTAGATCATAAATAAATAAAAATGAGAATAGTAAAGTACCCTCCAATATCAGTTTTGTCCTACACAGTATTGCTTAACGCTACGTGATAATATTTCAATCAATAGCAAAAGCAACCAACATCCGACTCTTCTCTGGATCACCATTGCAGCTTCAATTCAGCTCAGCCTCACACCAACCGCAACTGCGATCACCAGCTACTGCTTCTATCTTTCTTCTTGGCACCATCACCTGCAACATAACCAACTCACACCAAGCTCAACATCTCAGATTCAATCTTCAGAAATCCTTGGTAGTGACATCAGTTCCCTGTACAGCAGCAACAACACCTCCTGCAATCCATTCATACAATCACAGCATATAACCTCAAACCAATCTGCACACAGACTCCAGCCTATGCACAACACCATCATGGCCCATCCTGCTGTTCTTTCCATCGTTGAACTGCAAAACCATCACCAACACCTTGATGAACAACTGCAACTCTTTCACACGACCCCAATCTGACTACAACAGCATATACAATTCTTTCAGCTGCAAACTTTTCAATTCCATATCCAAGCCATAGCACACAAGCATCCATTTCCATTTCCTTGTTTTTGACACTCAATCACCACAGAACAATGAACATCAAAGCCCTTTACGGCAAAAACCTAGCTTGCTCATTGGTTTGTTGTCTCCATTACAAATCTCAGACCACACAGATTCCTCCTACAACAATATTTCATCTCGGATTCAACCTCCATCACCTCCGATCTCTCTGATTTAATCTCCAGCAAACCCATCTTCTTGGTGTTCTTGATTGCATCAATTGTCCATGATGTGTTGCTCTTCAACTCGACCATCTAACCAAATCTGGTATCTTCTCACAATAAATCTCGCTGGTAACATGATAACAACATCATCAGCTTCTCTCCAAACCCTAATATCAATCTTCTTTAATTTCATCACCGTAATCATCAAACCCTAATTCGTCACCAACAGCAGCAAAAACAGTTTTATTGATGTAAACCTGAACCTGGGACAAACCCATATTTCTATTGACTGCTCTGCTCTCGTGGCCTTAATTTGCAGCACGGAGATCGAAAACTCGAATCATTTGTTCTATTTGATGTAATTGCAGACTTTCCTGTCAAGCACAACAACCAACATCTGACTCTTCTTCTCTGGATCATCACTTTTCTCTGTTAAAAAACGGAAACAAAATTCTAAAAATTTTGGGTTTAGGAATAATTTTGACTGAAGAAATGGGTGCGCGCCTGAACTTTTTTGTCGGTGGGTTTCACAGTGACCAAAATCTTAAAAATGGGTGTGGTAGTAGTTTTCACAAAAAAAAAAAAAAAAACTCATTATTATTGGGTACTATATATGGCTTTGGGCTTCTTCATTCACCGTGACTCACTGTAAAGTGCTAAACTGCTAATTCAAAAACACTCATTTTGGGGTTTCTTTATCCTGGCGAGATTGGGGTATACCCAAACTAATTGGGGTATACCCAATAAGACAAAATAGGGTCATTTTGAAGTAAAACCAAGCCACCCCTTAACCTTGTATTTTCAAAATGGCAAAATTGCCCTCGTTTAATTAATACTAAAATTTTGATTAGATTAATTAATTAAGTTTAAATTGATTGAATAGATTAAAACTTATGAATTTTAAGGTATGAAAATTTATTTTTGATTGAACTTTTGTGGGATGATTTTTGATGATTTTTTTTTTTTTTTTTTTGAGAATATCTCTTGCAACGAAAATGAAGCACACAATCGAAATACTTCTAAAAAGGGGATTGCAAATATGTTATATGAAATCATAATCAAAATCAAAGAATAAATCAACACTTTCGCCTACGAAAGTATGAAAAGTCGGCAAGTCGACTAATGAAGATCATGCCCGGCCAAAAGTGGCCGACAAGATCTTCATCGCCGACTCTCACGGGCCAAAGTGGCCGGCATGATCTTCATAGTCGACCTTGCCAACTTTTGTTTTTTGACATACAGAGATGACATAAAAAATTTATCCGTGGGTATTCAAAAATACCCTTCCTAATTTTGGTCGGCGAGGTATTCAAAAAATACCCTTCCTACTGTATTTGTCCCAAAGGTATTCAAAAATACCTATGCACTGCTGAAAAATTGACAACGCCATGGTCGTTATGAAAAGTCGTCAAGATATGCATGTTACGACCTTGCCGACCAAAAACACGAAATCATAATTTTCGATTTCTAACCTAATATAACAATCAAATCACACAACACAATGATGGGTTTGAGTTTAAACATAATTTATAGTATTCTTTTCGTTGGTAGAGTCAACAATTTTTTTGGAAAATCAAAGTTGAAGATTTTTATATGGCTTTGGTTGATGGAAGATGAAGATGAAGAAGAAGAAGAAGATGAAATGAAGAGAATAAAAAACGATTTAGGGTAATTAACATTATTAATGGGTAAGGGTAGTTTTGTAACTTACCCATTAGGACTCCCCCTAAAACCCACAAAAAGTGTCCCTTTAAAATTGGGTATACCCCAATTAGTTTGAGTATACCCCAATCTCGCCAGTTTCTTTATGAACCCTGTTTTAGGGCATACATAAATCTTTTAGGGCATATCAAGTAAAGACAAAACCAGGTCATTAGATGGTAAATCTAAAAGCCCCTTAACCAAATATTTGTATAATGGCAAAATTGCCCTTTTAGTATTAGTAGTTAATAATAATGATTAGTTGTTAATAATCTTGATTAGTGATTAATATAAATGATTATTTATTAGGGATAATTAATTTATAAAACTTTGTGTTGATTAATTTGGTAGATGAAGAATAAAAAGTTAGTTTTTTTTTTTTGGAGAAGGAGAAGATAAGTGAAGAAAAAACTTGTATTTTGATTCAAGTAATCAAAATGGAAGAGTAGAGACAATCTTCATCTAGAAAAGCTAGGAAAATACACATCAACAACAATAATAATCCGGAAATGGCTGATTTTTTAGATTATGAGAATGATTTTAGCCAAATCATGAACATGAATACATCGATGAGGAACCCAATGCTAACAACACACAAATCTACCCACTTTCCGAAACTACTCCAATTGATAGATCGAATCAACCATAACACATAACTTGACCATAACCTAACACAACCAGATTCCAATTAAATTTTGGGATTTTATTAGGATTTCAAAAAAGAATCAAAAAGAGAAGGAACATAAAAAGAATAAAGATGGATTTCGTTGATTATTTTTTTTTGTAACAAGTACTAATTTTTCTCTCAAGTTACAGAAGATAACTTGCAGAGCCAGAGATTTTGCGGAAGACAGTGAGAATCCAAGTAAGAGGGAGTGGAGAACTGAAGACTAAAGTTTTGAGAAAAAGGATTATCGAGATCTTTTTATGACCGTCGGATTAGAGGGTATATTTGGATTTTTGAAAACGATAATATTATTATCAAAAATAATTATTACTTTGTTAGGTCAATCGTTTGACTTACCGGTTAGCTGTTGGTCCAGTTACCAACCCTTAATATTTGAAATATTGGGTACCAAAGCAATGTATTGGACATTTACCGGGTACCAAACATTAAATATCCATTTTTTTTTAATCTAAGCCTATTAAAGAGTATGGAGTTTTTGGAGAATCAATCCTAGCCTAGCTGTAAAATCTTTTTATGAAGTCGCCCGGTGTCTTAGTTCTACTGTTTTAGGCAAAAACAAATGTTAAAGAGTCGAGGCAAGAGAGGGTTGACATGATATTAACAAAAAGTAAACACTCAAATCAGACTCGGATTTTGAATACTTCATCTGTAAATATTGGTCGTCAAGAAATTGATTTTTTCACCCAAGTTCGGCGAACCAGGGATAGGTTCGGCTTGAAATTATCACCAACCTAACTGCATGCTACGAAGATGAACAGTTCGGTTTAATCGAAATACAATAGTTATTGGCCGAACTTATATTTTGTAACTTACTACTACTTACTGTTGGAAAAATGTTCGGCTAATAAGAAATTTTCATTATAAGCCAAACCTTCTCCTGAGGGTTTCAAAAAAACTGAGTTAAAGGTTCGGTTTCTATAAATATTGATCTGCCGGAACCATATATCCTTTCAAGTTCTAGGCTCATATTCAAAAAATCGTATCGACCGGAACATTTTACCGATTTTCCGTAAAACACTTAAGTTCATACACATATAGGGGTTCGGCTTTTATTACGTTTGTTTACTATCATGTGCAGCTTTGTTAGGAAGAATCAACCAAAAGAATTAGAAATGACTATAAAAGTGTTAAGAAAGTAACATCTACTAATGGAGAATACCAAGGTCCAAATTCAACTCATTAAAATCAAGGAGATCTTATCTTCATCTTCAAGGGAATGAAAAGACAAAGACAACGCAAAAAGAATGAGGTCATTCCGACATCGGACGAAGAAGTTATGCCCAAAACAAGATCGAAAAACTTGAGTCTGCAGGGAGAAGTTCGGCTGATAACTCATTAGCACGAGCCAACCGAACCTGGTGCCTACAAATCAAGATTTCGAAGTGTTTACAGATATATGTTCGGCTTGAAAGTGATCTAATCGATTCAAAATTTGAACCTCGACAACCACCTAGGGTAAATTTCACTTCTCGTGTTCTGGATTGGAAAGGTTGGCAAGGTATTAGCCGAACCTGACACTGTTCTGGGACATATTTGGACACAAAATTGACTTTTATCTCGAGTTCGGCTTATAAACAAATTATCGAATCACTCGAACCTGTCTTATTAATAGAACTTGGAGAAATGGTGTTAGGTTCGGCTGATAAGTGATATGAACTTACAAGCCCAACTGTTCATAAACACTTTCAGGGTGAAAAACGATGAACAATTCGGCTGATAATTTTTCTCAATTATCATCCGAACATCAATCTGTGATCATTAAAAACCAACATTTTCCCGAATTAAACCTATTATATCAATCATAAACAATAAAATAACAGATGGGTTTGTAATAAATACTTTTTAATCCTCATTTCAGGAGTTGGTTCTTCAGTCGGTTCAATTTCTGGTTCAATTTCAGTTTATGCACCTTCATCTTCTATTTGTTATTCAATTGATGGTTAGAAGAGGATTCAGAACGCCTACTTCCTATTATTTTCATTGTGCGAGTCATTATATAGTTGAATTTAATCGATGATCAAAGTTTTACCAATCGACGATCAATTGTGGAGATGAAAAAAAAAAATTGGATGGTTCGTGAGGGTTGGGTAGAAGGAAGAAGAAAAGATGTTTAGGATTGACAAATGATTTTGATTTTAAGTTTTTTATATTAAGGCAAGGATAAATTAGTAATTTAAATTATTTAAGGGTATATAAGTAATTGACTACCATTAGACACCCCTTATATATAAAGTCACCCTAGATGGGAAAACAATTATGTATGCCCAGAAATTTTTATGTACATGCCCTGAAACAGGGTTCTTCTTTATCTTTCTCGAGTCCGTAATCCCTAGAGGGTAGACCTTCGTAAAATGGCGAAAGATCGAAAAAGATCTTCATCATCAGAGAGAAACAGCAAAGATGATAATGAAGAAGAAGTAACTCCATCAAGGAGATATCATAAACTAGAAGAAAGAAAATCCAAAAGGAAAAACGAAGAAGAACATTCATCAGATGAAGATGATAAATCAATTGCACGAGATAGAAAAAAACATAAAAGTAGTAGTAGAAGTGGAAGTAAGAAGAAGAAGAGTAGTAGTAGTGGGAGAAGGAAATCGAGCATTGGTTCTAAGAAAAGCTCTCGAAGAAAATACAGTGATGAAGATTCGCCTTCTGATTCTGACGACGAGGAATCTGATTCGGAATTATCAGGTTCCGAATCTGAATCAGAAAGTTCGGATGATGATTATTCATCAGAAGAAGAAAGTGAGAGTGAAGATGAGAGAAGGAGGAGGAAAAGGAAAGAACGGAAGAGAAAAGAGCGAGAGTATGAGAAGGAGAAAAGAAGGAAAAGAAGAAGAGAGAAAGAGAGAAAAGGAAAGAGGAAAGACAGTGATGATGGAAAAGATCGAAAGAACAAAAAGAAGAAGAAAGATAAGAAGGAAGGTATTAAAGGAGCTGTTACAAACTCTTGGGGGAAATATGGAATTATTAGAGAAACTGATATGTGGTATGTAATGTTGCTTATTGAATTAGGTTCTCTAAATTGGTGTTACATCTTATTTGATCAGTTTGCAAATTGTTTCAATTGTTGTTTGTTAATTGGTTGCTGCTCTTATTAGACTTCAAGCACTTGTGGTAATTCTATAGTATGTAACATCAATTGTCTGACTAGTTATAGATGAATGTCTATTTTGATCTGTTTTTGCCTCTCTTTTTCATGCGTATTATGTTTTTTTTTTCAGGAACAAGAGGCCGGAGTTTAGTGCCTGGCTTTCAGAAGTGAAAGAGGTATTGTATAAAGCTTGCAGGAGAAAAAATACCTTTAACTTTGATGTTATCTCCTTTATCATCGTGACTTGTTAATTACCTTGTCTTATATTGTTATCATCTTATGCAATGTTATGATGGGCAAAGTATTCATGACGGGTTTTATTTAGCCTTTACTTCTTCGCATTTATCATCGTCATTTTCTTTTAGGTTGTATCTTCATATTCTTTTAGGTTGTATCTGTCAATTTGTATTTCGTAGTTTGATATAGCTGGAAATTATGGTATCATCTGCTTGTAGCTAATTGGAATTTTGATTACAGGTGAACCTGGAAACTGTACCTAATTGGGAAGAAAAGCAATTGTTTAAACAGTAAGAGTATATCACTTAATCAAGAATATGACTGGCTTTACAATATGTTGCTTTCAGTGCAATTGGATGGTTCGGTTATCTCATTTGTTTTGCTAATATTTACAGATTTATGGAAGATCACAATACAGCTACATTTCCTTCAAAAAAGTAAGACTACTACCTTATCAGCCATATCAATGTCGTTTCACAATTTTAAAAAGAAGAAGCCATATCACTGTCATGGTACTTTTTTTCCGTGGGAGATGGGATATCCACAGTAATAATGTTTTATTATCACTTCCAGTAGACTATTTTTCTGTGAGAAATCCAGCTTTATAATGTGTTTTAGTTGGTATGTTCTTCATCTCCTTTTAGTTGGTGTATTCTTCTTCTGCTGCTCCTACTTTTAGGTGTTCTCATCTCTCTTTCTTACTTGTGTTATTGCCATATCACACTCTTTCTTACTTGTGTTATTGCCATATCACATTTATGTATGAGTGATATTTTTTCTAGGTTTAATACTCAAACATGCGTACTAATTTAAAACATAAAACATTTCATTTCTGTGGTTGCAGATATTATAGCCTAGATGCTTATTACAAGCATCAGATAGAAAAAGAAATCAAGAAAGGTACTAAAAAGGTCCAGCAAGAGCGTACATTATTCAATGACGAAGAACAACGTCGGTATGTGGACAAATTTCTAAATTTTAGATACAAGTATACAATTGCATATGCACTAGGCTGCTGAGTCACACATACTGATTTATGAGGAATAGTTGGTTCTGCCTTTCATATTGCTAATCCAATTTTCTTGAATTACTTATTATTTTTTGCACCGTTGCTCTGTTTTTTCAGGCTTAAGTTGTGTCCGCGCTTTAGAAATCTGACAAATATCACTTGTGTTCCTTGTACCATAGAGGCCACTTAAATATGTATCCCGTGGTATAAGTGTGTGTTACAGTTTTTTGGGGTAATATTGCCGTAGGGGCTAGAAATTTGAAAGCATAGCGGGTTTTATGGGAACCTTTTTTTTTCAACAAATTACTTCGAAACGGTTGCCTTTTGTCTTCTATCCTGAACCTTTTTGTTTAGCTTTGACCCTTTTTCTTTGAAGCCTTTCTGTCTTATGGTTGCTAAAAGTCAGTACCTCTTAGTCTATTACATGTTTCCTAAATGAACATATTTAGCTAGGATGAAAAGACTGACTTCAGAAACTATTTTTGACATCCCTATTGATTTGACTATTTCACATCTCGGTTATTGTATGTTCTGTTAATGTACTGGGTTGGTATCATAGAGTAAGATTTTGAAATTTGTTCCACCTTACAGGCTAGAGGTGCAGCAAGCGCGTGAAAAACAAAAGCAGGAGCAGGTGGAATTGTTAAAAAAATCTATGCAGAGTGGAATGGTGAGCATCTTGTTAATGCATGCTATATTTTCTCTCCATTCTTTTTATTTGTACTAACTTAAAGCAAAATTACAGCAGCATCTGATTTTTTTTTTCTCGTGAAATTAACAGGCACAAGCAATGAAAGAACAAGGTCGCCTGAGGGAAGAAATGGCTTATCAGTACAAGCTAGGCAACTTCGAGGTAAATGCCACTGCCAGATTCATGTTGATGATTGCACTTTCAAAACCTCTCCAGTTCTTGATTTCATATTATAAACATTATTTACTTGATTTAACTTCTTTGCAGGCTGCTGCTGCAATTCAGAGAAGACTTGATCCTGATGTTGCTATGTGAACATCCACTAAGAGGCGTACAATGCTATTATCTTTTGTGGAGTGCTTAAAGTTCATGCAAAATGGAGGTTTTTTTTTTCTTTCAATGACTAAAATAGAGTTTGTGTTCATTTTCCTTTGGTTGTCATCTTTATGAAATAGTCTCTCTTTTGTTTACTGATATATATCAGATTAGTCAAGGCTCTCTAGTTGTTCCTGTTGGAAATCTAATCTCTTGTCTTTGATGGGTACTGGAATTGTCACTTGCCTAAACTTGAGAAAGTCTTCTGTTGTCAACATTATGGTAAAAGATTTTTGAGAATGTCTTTTGCTGGTCTCAGAGCTGGCTAAATGGAACCTTTTTCTTTCAAGTGAACTAACAGTAAACCGGAGCAAGCTTTTTATTTACAACACTAGGCATGGTATGTTTCTGCAGAATGGCCTGGTTGACCGTGGGGCAAGAACTGATGTTACCTTTCACAGTCCACACCATGCAGGTATCCCTTTACAGAATCATATCGCATAGACATAGGTTCACTGAAGTCAAGTTTGAGTTCATGTCGTGAATCCCATTGGTTTTTTACATTTTATATTTGATGGGCTAGTACCTAACTTCCTTAGGAAGTTTAGCTTTGAGATCTTCATGTTTTAAAACTCGCAGGGTTTATCAAAGACTGCGGCACATGTTGAGGTTTATGATGCAGGTGGTTTAAGCTATTTGCCTTGAGCAGTTACCGAATAGGCTTAAGGTTGATAGTGACCGTAATTAAATTGATAGATGAATGTTCAAGGTTGATAGTGACTCTAATTAAATTGATAGATGAATACTACTTCCTCCGTCCCTAAACAGATGGGTCTAGTTATATCACGAAATGCCATAACTTTTTATACATAATGCGTATGCCTATGAGTGCAGTGTCCACTAGAAATAAGATCATTAAATAAACTTACAATAAGTTTCCATTTCGACGCACAAAAGGAGAATAATACTCCCTCCGTTTCTTAAAAAGAGATGATCATTTTTTTTCTTCTTTCATTTTAGCCTTTTTTTTCTTATATAGAAAAACTTGGGCATAAAACAAAGCCTATGAGGAGTACATCCTGGAGCTAGTGGCCATTAAGGTGCCATTGCTCCTATGAGTGATTTTGTAGTCTATGGATAATTTTAAGCCTAACTAAAACAAAAGAGATGAAATGGATGCTCTGATCATTGTCAGTATTGTCTTCTCTTCTATTTCTTTCATGGTAACTGAGATGGAATCTGTCTTGGACTGCACTATGGTAAAGCATTGTGGAGCGAACTAGAGTTTCCATGGATCCAACTTGTTTTTCAACGTATGTGTGTTGTAATCCCTTGACCCACTCAAAAGCTAAGTCTGTTCCTCTTGTTGCTCCCCATTGTCCATAGTGTCCTGGAAATTCTCTAGCCCCAATGGTAGCAAAATCTAGAGCTATAAAGCAGTGAAATAAACCATGGATTTAGGGTCCTACAAGGTGCAAATTTTGATAATAATGCCAATGTCCCCTCTTTGGACAGAGTCAAGAGAGTAATTGGTTGTATCATCAGTAAAATTTCACCCATGATCCTCGTTGTCATGAGCAGAATTGAGGATATGGTCTTGTATGTTATGAATTCTATTATGCTTACATAGGTGGTGCTGGATACTAAGAGTAGTGTGTCTGGTATTTGGCTTAGTGTGATTGAAGATGTAATCACATATAGCTTTCCAGATATATACCAGGATGCAGTTGCATAAGTGTTGCTGGCAGTGCTGTTTGATCCAGTAATGAACCAAGAGTTTAACCAGTCCATGAAGTTTGTGTTGCAAACAAATTTTCCATGGGATGGTCCAAGCAACAAGTGCCAGACAGAGGTAGTAGCAGGGCAATTTAGGAACATGTGTGTCATAGTTTCATCCGCACTATTGTATAACTTGGAGATGGGATTAATGTAGTGGAGGATGCTAGCAGTTTTAGCATTAGTGGGGAGAATTCCATGGGCACATTTCCATAAGAAAATATGAATCACAGGAGCAATGTCCATGTTCCACAAAGCTTTCCAATTGCTGGTCTGACATCATTTCTATAAAGATTATCCAGTTTGGCTTTGTATAGAGACTTGACTGTGAAATCTCCAGATTCAGTGAGATTCCACATGATTTGATCATCTTCTCCTGGGTGGAGAGCAATGCCAAAAATAACTTGAGCAGCAGTTGTGTTAAACCAAGTACTGGTTAGAGGAGCATTACAGTCCCCATTGGGAAGAGGAAGATGCTCAACCATAATTAGATCAGTTGGGCAACTAGAAGGCTTTGAGACCTGAGAGAATATTGTAGGAATCCAAATATCCTCCCAAATTTTGATTTTCTTGTCATTTCCAACTTTCCAAGAGCTATGTTCTTGGATATTGTTGATTCCTTCCAGAATGCCTTTCCATATCCATGAATCTCCATCTTTAGGTTTAGTATCCATGTGGAGAACATTTCTTCCAAGGAGATATTTAGCATCCATGAGTTGGTACCCTAGAGAGTCTTTGTATTTATCCAGTCTCCGACCAATTTCCGTAACCATGGAACTATTGAAATGTTCCATGTTCATGAAGCCTAACCTCCTATGTTCTAGGGTTTAACAATCAAATCTTTAGGATAGTAGCCTTTGGGGTTGTCTAAGCATTTCCCCAGAAAAAATCTCTTTGAGCAACTCAACAATCCAACAAAATCAAGATACACGAACTATCAAGATAAAAGATAGTTGGTGTTAGAGCATAGCTCGGTTGAACTCACCAAGCGTTGGTATGTCAAGTTTAGTTGTCATATTTTAGTAACAAAACTCATCTAGAGTCGCTTGATTAAATACTAGAGTCAACTTCGTTTAGGTTAGACTAGAAAGTCTAGGAATGTTAAGACGTACAATTATTACTCCGAAAACCTGAAGAATGAGAAGAAGTAACGACTACAATGAGGACATCATCCTTCCACTCGAGGTTAGTAATATTGACTTGAACTTGTTTCATTCCTAACGTATATTTCAAGTCGTGCTATATTGAAAACATAACATGCGAAAATGTATATACTGTACATATTGTATATATTACTCTAGTGATGTGACATGATCGTAATAGTATGTTCATAGTATTAAGGAATTAGACTACGAAGTATAATGCTTATCTTTTGAACTTCGTAGATATGACATCGACATAATCTTGTATATAGTTTTATGATTATGTGTATGGGTATATGGTGAAGATTTCATCCTAGAAAACAATGTTTTACATATGTTTAAAGGAAGCACGTCCATGAACTTGTTTCATGAATCTAAAGGGAAATCAATAGGTTTATTGGTCCGACTATTCATTGCATATTCTTTGGATGAACAATATATGTGAGTTGGTAGAACCGATCTTAATTCAAGTTATGTATTTTGGTATAACCGATCACAATACCTAGACTTATGATTTGGTATGGCCGGTCCTGGTAATTGGTGTAACCGATCCTAAGTAATCACCATGAGATGGTATGATCGATCCTTGTAATTTATGTGACCGATTTTGGTAACTGGTGTGACCGATACTTGTCATTGGTATAATCGATCCTAGTGACTGGTGTGACCGATCACAAGCATGTACCATGTTTAGGTAGAGCCTATCCGAACCCATGTATGTGACTTGGTAGGACCGATCACAACTAACCATTGTGACTTGGTATGATCGATCACATAGTAGTCTTGGAAGTCTGGTAGAACCAACTCTAAACTTGTTTGGAAGTGTGATAGATTGGATTTCAAGATGCAAATCCATGTAAATACGTAATAAGGATTTGCAGTGTAAAGATGTCAACATACTTTGAACACGAGGAGTAACTCTTATCGTTTATTGTTCAAAGATATTCCTTGGTACTCGAGGTGATCCTGTGCCAAAATAAATTACGAATCTTTTAATTAAGGTTTTTGGCTTTATATGCTTTAATTACCAGCAATTAATGCATAACTCTAGAGAATAAAAATTAGTAATGTGCATTTACTAATTGGAGATTTTCTATGAGAGATTTCGGAAATATTAGACCAACATTTATTATAATTAAAAAAATCGAATTTGGGCATTCATTGTATATCTTGAGAATATTTTCGGTTTTGAAAATTCCTTGGTGTCCAAACATCATTGGTCTATAAATACTTAAGTTTACATTTCTAGCAAACTATCCTAAGAGACATGCAAACTTCATTATTTATTGTTTCTGGTGGAGCCGTCTAATCGGAGAGGAAAGTATCCTAATTAGGTGAAATCTCTCACGACCGCTCGTTTAAAGACTGATGTGGGATCAAGAAGCTCTACGAGTACCGTTAGTTAGAAACTAGATAATTGCAGAGTTATTAGTTTTCAATTTGATTTGATTGACTAACGGTTGTTGAAACTTTGATTGCACCTAGTTGGTTTATTCTTGAGAATATTTTCTTCTGACATAAGATTCACTCAGACTAGATCAAAGTATCGACGGGATCTCTAGAACTGTTGTTAGATCTAAAGACATCTTGTGATAATCCATCGTTAACAGACCCCGTTATGTGCGTGATTGATTACAAGAGATTCAAGTGGTGCAAGTATTTGAAGGCAATAAAAGATTTGAAGATGAAGAAGAATTTTTATTAGTTTTCGTATCTTGTGGATTTATTGCACAAACCTTGATCGTCTGGGATCCAACTAGAATCAGTTTATCTTTGATAGGTCTGCGTGAGACTATATTTCTCTTTGAGATCTATATTGATTGAGTGTGAATCTATAATTGACTATTTCGGTAGTTATTGGATATATTGATCTAACCAGACAAAGGAGTTTATTAGATTAAAAATAAGAGCATTTGTCAACCACTCATCTTATCTTGTAGCAAGATTGATTAGAGTGGTTACCAAACAGATTCTTCCTTTGCTGTTTGGAATACGATCCAAAGGACTTGTTATTCACGTGCGTGACTCTAGAAGTCGAAGGCTCAGGGATACTGAGGGAACTAAATAGCTAGAGGTAGTTTGCTTGGTCTCAACTATAAGAAGTTGGTATTAGATTTTGCATAGCGGCAATTACAGAGTATTCAAAACTGGACAAAGTCCCGGGATTTTTCTGCATTTGAAGTTTCCTCGTTAACAAAATCTTGTTGTGCCATTTACTTTAGTTTTCTGCATTATAATTGTTTTATAATAATTAATGTAAATTGCACTTTACTTTAACTCCTAATCACTTGATATTGATCCTATAATTAATCAGTTTCGGACCGTAAATATTATCAAGTGAATATCAAGTTGTTGTATTGTCTCGACTTTGTCCATACATGATCACACTTGGTATCAGACTTATAAGTTAATATAAAAATATTGTGGTGTACTTGGGTACCCTCGTTTTTTCAGTTGGACCTGGCTTCACGAATCCCTATGAAGTCTTTGTAGTCGCTAAACCCTAAAAGGGTTTGAAGGAGGGGACGACTCTACTTTACAACTAGGACAAACAAAAGTAGTGTCGGGATTCAAGAATCCCAGTTGTGAGAAGTTCCCCTTGCATAGACTTTCAACGTATAGGTTGCTTTAGGTTTAAGCTAAGATAGATTTGAACCAAGCAAACAATATCCACCGTTAGATGAATCTTTGAAATGAGATTAACATATCAAGATATACACTCTGGTTAGGTTGAACTGTAACCGAATCGTATATAAAGACATTGTTCATGGACGGTTAGCCGAAACTAGCCGATTGAACTATAAGCTTAATCATTTTCATTAACACTTAAGACTTTTAAGTTTGAGTCACAACCATAGGTTATAATGTGATCAATCATGTCTATATAGTGTCTTAGAGAGTTACTCAAATGCTAATTATCTCATAGAAATAATTTTATGTGCATCTGAAAATATTCGACAGGGAAAGTATGTGTACTAGGTACGTGTATTCTTCCTTGTTCGTGACTATATTTGTCATGGTATATGTACTGGGTATGTGTACCTTAAGACAAATATAAGTTTCGGATCTTACAGAACTTTTCCGGTTTGCGTACCGGGTATGGATACCATACGGGTTTCAAATACAACAATTCTTTTTCTGTATGCATACTAGGCATGCGTACCAATCCGTTCACGAGTTCACTGACTTTTTTGTGGTATGGATATCGGGTATGTGTACCACTAAGTCACTGTCGACATATAGCTACTCTGGTACGTATACTGAGTACATGTACTGCGGCTCCAGACCTATAACAGTTTTCCCAGTTTGTGAAACTGGTATGCATACTGTCCTGTATCTAGATTTACAGTAGTTCTATATTTCTCTCTAAATCAATTTGAAACATTCCCAAATAACATCAATGACACATACCAATGTTCCAGGCTATTTTCGAATGATAATCTTGAATCACGATTTATATTATGAACAATAAATTGCTCTTGACCGAAATTCATCAAATATGAACAAATGTTCATTAAGCTTAGTCATATATATTTCGAGAACTAATTACCAAGATAAACTTGACTCAAAATTCTTGATATGCTTGCAATAGTCTAATTAGTTATGCGATAACGTCTCATAGATAGAAAGATGAATATAACTTGAGAAATAGGTAGTTCAGTATTCACTTACCTTTTGTGGAAGAAGTTCTCCAAAATCTTTGGTTGATCTTCGACTTCAAACGGTAGGACGCTGTAATGTCCGATTCTCAACTACATCTTTTATCCTAATCCAAGACTTAACTAATTGTAGACCAGAAATCAAGATATATTCTTGATCAACTAAATTTGACAACAAGCTTGATATAACAACACTTATGAGTTCGACCGAGCAATGATCTAACAATCTCCCCATTTGTCAATTTTAGTGACAAAACTATTAATACATATGGATTAAAAAATAAAGCTTCAAAAACTATGAATCCATCATGCTTGATTTCCTTGGTTTCTTCAACTCCTTGAATTCTTCGTTACTTCAAGTTGCAATGATTCTAAACGTGTTCAACTCAGCTTCACTGTTGTTAAAGATCCGTAGCGATAACAACTTTGAAAACAAATATTCCCAATTGTTGTTGTACAGAAGCATAGTATTATTATGTTCCCAAAGTTCAATTGTTTCACAATTTCGAAGTAATAATACGGTGATATGTTTCTCCCCCTTAATCAATACTTACATTTTTTGCATAATTGGTGAAACCTATAGATATTGATTTACTCCTCCTTACATAATGATCCGTAAACATTTGTATATAGTGCGAAACTACTAATTAATTCTCCCCCTTTTAGTCAATAAAAATTGGCAAAGGTACAAAAATCATGGGATCGTAATGAATTCATCCAAAAGATACCTCAAGATTTAAAGGTGATTACATATCAGCTTTATTTAGATGATATCACAAAGTATATAATACTTAGCGCTCATCTAGGAGATTTAAAATGCAAGCATCACCTGTAAATTCCACAACCACTCACCCCACAAAGATATAGCAATTAAGCACAAGTTCATTTAAGAATTCTCCCCCAGTTGATGTCATTCCCATGAGAACAACATGAGTGACCTTACTATTGTAAAAAAAAGGATTTTGTCGGACTTTAACAAATCACATGGATTTGAATCCAAAATATGGACATAAATTAATCTCGCGCCAGTTACGAACAAAGATACAATTTTAATCGAATTGACTCAACATAAGAAAATCTTACGGAGTGTATAGTGCGGTAATAAAACAGAAGAGTGACCACAAGTAGATCGATACTGCGAAAAATTCTCAAACAGTTTGTTATATTTCAGTTTATAAAAAACATAATAGATTTAACTTCCAAGCATATATGAGATATCAGTTCAATTTACAAAATGTAAAAGACACATATTTTTTTTGCTTGGTAATACTAATTTCATTAATAATCAAAATATACCAAAGATTACATAGTCATTCCTTTGTCAAGAGTGAAAATAAAACAAAACAAAACTACAAACAAAACTACCGCTTAGCTAAATCTATAATAAGGAATGTCAGGAGATTCCAATGTGATAAATTTTGGTTGACTACTGTAGCTTCTCTTCTCTCCACTGGTCAGACCAGAGCCTCTCTTTGCCAGAGCATCAGCTGAAGAGGTTATTTCTCTAAAGCTGTGGGTAAAATACCATTCAGTGATATGTGCAATAATATTGTTCCATCTTGTAATAATCCACCAAGGAATTTTCTTTGACAGAAAGCTGATATTACTGCTTTTGAATCATATCTAAAGCATACCTTGTGAATGAAATGTTGAACTGCCCATTCTCCTGCACAAACTACAGCTAGTACTTCTGCCATGAAATTTGTTGCTACACCTATACCTCCTGACATAGCAAATTCAAATGCACCATCTCCTTTCCTGCAGATAAACCCATAACCAGCTGCTCCTGGATTTCCTCTTGAAGCACCATCACAACATATAAGGTAAAAAGATGGGTCACGCAGTGTGAAGAATATCTCAGTTGTTTTTGTAGATTTTACTCTTCTACATTTTAGGCCAAAGTATTTCAATATCTGCAAATCATATGATGAATTCCACATGCTAGCTGACATTCTAACTTCACTGTCTTTTATTAACTGAGTTATTCTTAATTTCAGAGCTTCCAGATTCAAGCTACTTCCTTCATAGACCAATTGATTCCTCAAGAACCATAATTCTCTTAAAGTAATTAGAGTTGCAATCCTCCAAATTTCCTTCATAGAAGGACTTTTTTTCTTTGCAAATGAAGTAATTTCTTCAAAATATTTAGGATTTATGAAAGAGAAGATACCTCCAAGCCAGCTCCAAATGATTTCACTGAAATTGCAGTACCAGAGTATGTGATCTAGATTTTCCTCATCTTTTTTACAGAATGGACATCTTGAAGCTAGCTGAAATTTCCTCTTCTTCATTTTGTCATCAGCTGGGACTACTCATCTTACCAGTTTCCACACAAGACTAGAGATGCTAGGGTGAATACTTTTGTGCCAAACCGTGGTAGTCCAATGTTGAACTGGAAATTTTTTCCTTATACAATTATAAGCTGAAGCTACTGTGAATTCACCAGTAGTTGTACCTGTCCAAATTCTTTTGTCTTTTTTATTGTCAAAAGTAGGTAAATCAGTTACAGCAAAGAACTCCAATAAATTTTGAGGGATACTCCACTTTCCATTTCTTATCAGTTCAACCACTTTCAAGTCTGGATTCTGAGCAATATTATCTAGATGTAATTCACTTAAAGGTTTGTCTTTAATCCAATTGTCATTCCAGACTGAAACATTAGCACCTTCACCAATCAGCCATCTTGAGTGTTCAAAAACTTCAGCATTTACCCATTTGATACCTGGCCAAATTGATAATTTTTTATAATATTTAACCCATTTCCCATTTTTGTCTTGAAATTTTGCCTGAAAGAATCTTGACCATTCATCATTACCATTTTGTATCCTCCAGCTAAGCTTCATTAACATGGACTTATTAATATCTTCTAAATGTTTAATACCCAAACCACCTTCAGCTAAAGGTGAACATACTTTCTCCCACTTGAGTGTAACTGTTTTCCTTACAGATGGATCCCCAGACCAAAGGAAGTTTCTAATGATCTTTTCACACTCTTTAAGAACTTTTCTTGGCCATTTATAAACTGACATATTATAGATAGGAATGCTGCAGAGAACAAACTTCACTAGAATTAGACTTCATCCTCTTTGCTTGAAAAGATTGAAGAAGACATGGTTATCGTACCCTAATTTGACTGAAAGAGGGACAATTTTGTGAAACCTGTTACGGAACCTAGATATATTTTAGAACATAAAGTTTCTGTTATAGCCTTTACCCTAGACTTGATATGACTTACACATGTGTAGTATATTTGTCATAAACTATCATTTACTTAGCTCAATAAATAAATTTAGAGCACAAGAAGTATCAGACTTGTTATGTCAAAAATTGTTTCTGAGGGCACAGCTCAACCTTATTACAATTAATATTAAGCACAGAGATGATACAACATATTAGATACCAATCCCCTTTTTGAGTTGATGTTTTCATTCAAGAGAGAGATGAGAATCAACTTGAAAACTTATTGCATGTGTCAACTCCTTCCACGTCGTGGAGGATCGGGTGGCTTTTCAGGAACAAACTTTCTAGGTATTTTAACTACTGAATCAAGAGTTTGAGAGACAAGAGGCGAGTTTATTACCTTTGTTTTACGCAAATTTTTCTTGAGACTGTTAATTGATCTTCGCAGTTTTTAAATCATTTAATTCAATTCTTTTGAAAGTTCTGATTCTTCCCGACTTTTCTTATATTTCTGAAACGAGTTAGTTGTAGAAGAGTTAGACTCTGGACCAATTTTTTTCTTTGGATGATCCCGATTTTCACACAAGATACATTGAGATCCAAATGTTTTCTCCTTGTCATCCATCTGAAATTCCTCTTGTTTGGGAGAGTTGTTCAAGACCTTAAAACTTGGAGACTTGTGCTGACTACACTTGTAAGGATTTTTCCGAAAATATTGTTTCTTCCGTTTATGAGTAGTAGGATCAATCGAATGACTTGTCTCTTTTTTTTTCATGTTTCAATTTAACTAGTTCATATTCCAGACTCTTAATCCTTTTAGCCCACATGTCCTTTTTTCATTTGAAAATCAACCTTCATTGAGCGTATTTCTTCAATCAAGAGATCAATTCTTTCTTCCGAGGAAGGAATATTTTTCAATATGGAATGGCTAGAATTGTTTGAATCATGAACCTGTTCATTATCAACATATGTGAGAAAAGCTGCATTGGCTGATTCATCTTCGGAACAATAATCTAAGGTTGCCATCCAAGCTTTAGTTATCTCACAATAATCCTTGTTGGGACACAAGAACTTATGATGACCATGACCAAGACATTTGAAATAGACAATAGAATCTTTGTCTATTTGAAATTTTTTTATCCTTATTCTTCATTGATGGTTTTTTATGATTTTTCCTCTTTCTCTGTCTAAGAGTTTTCTTCATCTGTTGTATAGACAGTGACAGGGTAAAATTAAGGATATTATCATCTATTTCATCAATTAGCTCGGGACTTAGATATTTTCATTCACATTTATTCCCACATTTGAAGTGTAATGACTATCTCTTTTTCGAGTTCTAGATCAAAGATTTTTAATCTTCCAAACAATGTATTTCTGGAAAGTGTAGCAAGGTTATTTCCTTCTATGATGGCTTGTTTCTTAGACTCGTGTCTTGCTGGTAAAGATCGGAGAATTTTCATCACAATGTCCTTTTGGGGAATAGTCTTCCTTAATGCAAAACATGCATTAACAATTCCATCCACCTTTTGATTAGATTCATCAAACAAACCTTCATCAGACATACGAAGATCTTCATATTCATAATTTAAGTTTTGAAGCCTAGCTTCTTTGTCTGAGGTATCTCCTTCGAATACGGTATCTAAGATATCCCAAGCATTTTTAGAAGTAGTGCACGTAGTCACATGATGCTGAAGATCTTGGCTTATGACATGGATAATAACATTTAAACCGTCAGAATTATGCTTTGCAGCACTTATCTCGATTTCGTTATATTCTCCTAATAGGTTCGTAACTGTGGTTTCGTCTCTAACAACTGTTGGAGAAACGTATCATGTAACCACAAATTGCCATGTCTGAAAGTCACGGGCTTGTAGAAAGGAATGCATAGCAATTTTCCACCATAAGTTATTTGTGCCATCAAAGGCTGGTGGTACGTTTATCGAGATTGCACTCTTGTCCATATAGTCAGATTGCTTCAAACACAGACTTATTAAGTCTTTCAAGTGTTTGCCTGCTCTGATACCAATTGAAAACGTGGGGTACCAAAATACACCACCAACTTTTTCTTAGGCAACTTGTATGGTCAAACTTAAATACAATTCTGCGAGTTCAACTTAATGAATCTCAATCAAGGAATAATATTTAGAGTTATATCACTTTTCTCTCACAATTAGAATGTTTACAGAACCAAGTCTGTGAACCTAATTATGTGTGAGAGTTCTTGGACGATCTCAAAAATCAATATCCAAGAATCAATTAAGTTTTATCCAACAATTCAGCCAATTGGATAGGACTGCTGAAAAAGAATGTTAGAGATATTCTTAGACTGCTGAAAAGGAATGTTATTCTAAGCGTCATACAATTCATCCAATTGGTTCTTAGAGATACTCTTAGACTACTGAAAAAGAATGTTATTCTAAGTGTCATACAATTCGGCCAATTGGTTTATCAAAGTCTGAATGTGGTGCTGATCATATTGAGAGTCCAGAGCTTCCTAAATTTCAAAGTAAGTGTTATTAATCCTGGTTGAAATATCTCCAAAAGTTACAACTGCCCATTGTCGCAGAACAAACTTTGTAGCTTTAAGTGTAGAAACAAGTTGATAAGCATGAGATCCTTGAATATTTGTATTCCACGTTGATGTGATAAGGTCTATGCATTGAAGATATTTAAACCAAAACTCATAACAACAAAAATGATTTCTTAGCAGTGGAGTAGTAGAATATGTTTTCAAAAATATCGGTGAATGATCTAAACCCACAAGCAACAATTGACATATCAAAGCTTCCTTGTATTTGAGCATTCAAGAAGAAGTAGTTATTGCTCTATCTAGTCTTACTCTGACTTGAGCAGATGGTTGATGATTATTGCACGAAATGAACGGACTTCCATAGAAAGGTATATCCATTAAACCCAGTTGATCTATAATAATAACAATTGACGAGTGCGAAGGGATTGTGTGGGTTGAAAAGGACTGCTTCTCTGATGTGTGTAAAATGATATTCAGGTCGCCAATTATCACCAATGGAAGTGTAATATGGCTACTCGGGTGAGCAATGTACTACCATCGAGATTGTCGAAGAGCAGTATATGGTGATCCATACATACATGTTAGCAAGCAGTATTCTTGCTCAGAGTTGGACTTGACCAAAATATTGACCATATACGAGGTATTATCCCGAATGATGAACTCAAAACCATCTTTACACAGTAAATCCAAACCCCCTTTTCCCAATAGGAGCAACAGTACAATAATTTGTAGAATGTGTTTTACTTAAGTAATAGTTAATTTTAGGATAATGAGTTTTGGATTCTGGAAGGAAAAAAAGACATCGGGATCATAATTTCTAATTGTATGTTATAAGTGATTTCTAGTGTTGGGACTTCTAGACTCTAGAATTCCATGCAAGTATATGCATTGTGTTGATAATGAAGGAGAGATGTAAAATAAATGACAGAAGAGAAAAGTGAACAAAACTAACAAAAGAAATTGGTGAGTACTACACCAGGGTATTTTTCTCCTCATGTTCCTTTCCGTTGAGAGTGTCATGGTGAAAGGTTGGTTGTCACTTAAGTCATGTTCCATAGCCTCCGGAGATTGAGAAGTTGCAGTAGCCTTACCCTTCAAATTCGATATATTTACATTCTGAGTTTCTAAAGCATCAGATCGAAGTCTTTTTTCACCTCTTGAATATTAGTCAGTTTCAATTGTCTCATTAATCTGAAGAGTAGTGGAGACTTTCAAGCAGAGATTACATAAGTTGAGATATCTTTTCTTGGAAGCGCACTTCGATGAGTGGGAGTAAAAGAAAATGAAATTGCTTGTTCTTCTAGGAGCATGGTCGCAGCCGGACATGTGTTCTTTTGATGATCAACAGTGAAGCATTTATTACATAGCTGATATGAGGGGTTGATGTACTGAATTATAATCCTTTCACAAGCCCCTAATTTTCTATGAATCAAAAACCCACGTCGCCAAGGGTATCTTACAAAAAACATTGTTGTAACTGTAGTTATTTCATTTATTGGCATAAAGTTTTTTTCATGCAGTATTTCACCTTCGACTAAGTTTGAAATCCTTTTATTTAGCTTAGCAGTTTGATATTATCTAGGCATATTATGTATTTCATATGTAACTTTGACAGCGGTAAGATCCACATCCCCTAAAGTAATACTAGGATTCCACTCTCTTACCAGAATGACATGTCCATCAAGAGAGGTATAGTCATTTGATAACAAGTCTTTTTTGTCTCTTAAATTTTCAAAAGTGGTAACAAAGAAATTCATTGCTTCAAAACAGAGTTCAATTTTCCACACCCTTTCCAATAACGAGGTGCAAATCTCTTAGCATCAGATGTTGATTGGCTTTTCATAAAAAACTTTGATAATCACATTGTTAATCCATTGATTAAATTCCTCATGTAGATCATCTTCTTCGACTTCAATAGCACGAATTTGTGCATAATCTTTGACATATGAAGAGGAGAATTGTTGAGTTATCTGATTCAGTTCATTAGATCAAAATGTCATATTATAAGTAGACCAGTTATTGCCAAGAAGAGGATATATCAAATGGATCTGGTTTACATTGTGGTATGAAGATAAATATATATAGTATAGATATACTTCTTCCTCAATTCCAAAGTAGGTGAATTTGAGCATTTGAATTGAAATAGATATAGATGGATACCCCACATAGTAGAAGTGACGCTTTAGCCATGACAGCTGGAAAATGAAACCTGAAGACACGGATACCTAAGAAACAGTACGCGTGAAAAGAAACATAGGAAAAGTTAGATAAGGGTGCAAGTGAAAAAACAAATCACTGATGGATGCCTGGATTTTCCAGAATCAGAAACAAGTAATTACAAAAACATCATTGAATGAATAAGCCATGGATCCTCAAAATAAGTGAAAGTAAGTTAGATCAGATAAGGATGAACTTAAATCATGATTAAAATAAAAATACACGAAAATAGGACATGGTAACAATTAGGGCATGAGAAACTGTGAAATTAATCCATAGAATCTGTTAAGTTTGAATACAAAGAATAGAATTAACAATGGATTTAGCATGCACCATGCTAAAAATACGGGGTGTTACATTATTCACCCCTTTAAAGAATTTCGTCCCCGAAATTCAAAACAAAATTATTGTGGACAAACTCTTCGGTTTGGATTCCTGAGGAAAACTCTCGTACTAATTTCTCAGAAATCCCACAAGGTTTCTTCAGTTTGTCATGGAACATCAATTAGGATCTTTTGAGCAATGTTCCATATCATATATCATTATATCTTCTTTCTTTTTAGAATTTTATACATCATTATTATTATATCATTAAGAGACTTACCTAAACCCTAAACCAAGTGGCCATTCTTTATTATATTGCTCACTCGACTCTTTGTCTCTTTTTTTCTTATTCTTTTATTCTTTATAGAGACAGTCACCACCACCTCTGCTCACTATCGACCACCATCGCAATAACTATATTCTTCTTCATGATGTTTTTGTATTAGTCCTTTTTTTTCTTCCTTATTTTCAATCTACACCAACAACACCTGTAATAGCACCAGCCCCTGCTACACCACCATCACCAGCATCATCACGTACCTTTCAACTCGGGAATAAAGATTGATACAGTTCTTATAGAGTTTGCAGATGATATATATTAGAATTTTATGGTTCTTAAGAAAAAAAATATATTATTTATTATTTTACTTTGTTTTCTAATTGTATTGATGAATCTCTGTGTTGAGTTTCTTTGAGGAAATGAAATTAAGATGGTTATCTACTTATGTTGTATGTATTTTGGAGGTTCAATTGAGATGAGTTTCTAGTTGTTATTTTCAAACCATAAAGAGATTTGGGGAATGTTTCATATTGAAACTTCAGTTGACGACTTGCTGCCATGACTCGGTGAAGATAAATAATCGAGGAATTGATGTATTTATATTAGTTTTGATTAGATTTGAGTGTGATTCGAGTTCTAATAGGTTTAGGACAAAAATCAGGTAGAAAATCGAAACAGGTTGAGTCGACTGGATCAGTTTCAAACCGAACCGGCTATTGGTCGGCCTCAATTACGGTTTAGCAATTGGAAACCGACTAGTGGCCGCTATGCTTTTCGGTTTCGTTTAAAAACTGGATCGATCGATGTGTAACCCTACATATTTTGGGACATGACTGCAGGTGGAGTCATTGTCTAAATTTTGGGTCACGTGGCATTTTTTTAGTTCACAAAGCAAATTAAGGCTCACTACATAAGATTTCGGGTCACAACCAAAATCTTTTGCTAGATAAGCCTAGTTCCTATGCATAGGGGTAGAATCAAGGATTTGTTATACTTGCACCCGCTATCGGTACAGAAAAATTGCAAACTTGGCCCGTTGAGGTAGAGTTTTTACCGATCGGTAGAGTCTCAATCGCTCGGTAAAGACTTAATCCCGCGCCCAGGTCCATATCGCCAGCGACATAGCCTTGGTCCCTTGATATAATCTAATCCCTGGGTGATTAATCATCCAACGGTCCAAAATCCATCCCCTATAAATACTCAATTTCAATCTCATTTCAACTCACACCTCTTCCATACTTCTCAAAATTTCGTTTTCAATTATTGCATTAATACCGCCCTGAACTCTTTTAATTATTCCGTAATATGAATTTTTGTCATAACATGCTGACGAAAATCTAAGATGTGTTAACCGGGAGATCGTGGATAAGGAGCTTCAAAGAAATAAGGTTGTTAAATTTGTAATAGCCAAAGATGAATACATTTGCATGAATTATGTTATTTTTACAGGAGATCCTATAGATGGTGCAAACAACAAGGCAAGACAATGTGAGAAAAGATATTTCAAAAATTTCAAGAAGAAACAATAAACCTCATGATGCAATTGAATTGTATGGTTGTTTCATTGTATGTTGGTGCGATGATGCAAGACAATCGAAGCCGAAATAATCGGGAGACCAATATTTGTGCTATTGTGGCAGATTGTAGATTACATTCGTTCGATGCAGACATTGGGACAAGGTAGATTCTGGAATCAATATGTAAATTTTGGGCCACAACAAGATATAGGTCATACTGGTAGATTATTGGTTGAGATGCAGATTTTGGATCACAATAATCAAGAAAATTTTGTATCAAAGGGGAAAGCTATTTCTTTGCAGAAATAGCCTTTGGGCCACTTGACATATTTGGGGTCATGATTAAGACATATTTCAGGTCCTAACTAGTAGTAGATCTACGATTATTGTGCAAATTTTAGGTTACCATGGTCATCAAACAGAATTTTGGTAATTATACGGAATTTAGGTAATTAGGTTACCATGGTCATCAAACAGAATTTGGGTAATTATACGGAATTAAGGTAACGAGGCAGATATGGTCCAATGAGAATTCTGGGTTATAAGAAACTTTATGGGTTACGAACCAGATTTTGAGTCAATGAGTACACTCAACGATTCCTATTTTTTCTTTTTTTTTCTCGGGTTTCTCAATTGCGGATTCTAATGTTATTTTTGAGTAACTAACTATATATATGTATATGGATCCGAAATAGATTTGAGTTACGATTTAAGTTACGTAAGTTTTGGTTGAAAATAAAACGTAGATTATAAAAGGCTTATTTGGGTCACGAGATATAGGTGTTGGATCATTTCAATTAACTTTTTTTTTTTATCATATTGACTGATTTACGGTTACATACATGATTTTCGAAGCACGAGGCAAACTTAAGATGGTGAGGAAACTTTTAGGTGACAAAATATGTTTTAGGTAATGTTGAAGATTTTGATTCACATGTCATTTTTGGGGTTATGTAGCTGATTGAGAATCGTGGTAAAAAAATTGTTGGAGAGCTCCGACCACTCGAGTTACATAATAATTTAAGGGTTAAATTTTGTTAGAGAGCTCCTAACTAACATTACAAGAATCGAAAAGAAACTTGCTCCAAGTTGTCATAGAGCTCCTAATTAACTGGCATTACAATAATAAACAAAAAGTAACTAAGTTACAAGTTGTCAGTACTATAAAAATTAGATATTGTAATACAAGGTAATTAATACCAAAACTATTCTATCAACTTGCACTACTAGAGTCGACTTATGATTAGGTTAGACTTGAGTTGTAGAGGTATAGGATTGAATATCGAGTTTCCCCTGGATACCGAAGAACGCATGAAGATATTTTCTTTCATCAAGGTCGGTAACTGAAGACTGATTTCCTTATATGATTATTTCCCTCTCTATCTTTATTTTCGTTCAAATAATAAGTCTTGACTTTAATACGAAAAGTGTCGAAGGATTAAGAAGTATAATTGAGCTTTGCAACTTTTTGTCTGTTTCAGAAACAAGTTTTCTAGGTTTCGAGAACTGAAGTTGAAAACGATATGCAAACATTTTTGCACATGTAATATGTCGGTTTGGCAAACCAGTTCTTTGGTTTCGAAATCTGCAAGCCAAATAACAAAAGATTGACTTCTTTTTTTCTTTGTTGAGGTTTTCAAAACTAACATTGAAGGTTTCGAAAACTGTAGCATAAAAATATTTTACTTTTCAATGTTGCGGTTTCGAAAGCTGGATCTTAAAAGTAATTTTGTTTACCTATTGAGGTTTCGGAAACCATATCTTATTGTTTTCAAAAACTGAAGCCTAGACTGTTTTATGAGAGTTCTAATTTAATTAAAAAATATAGGTGTAATACCCCGATATTCGGCGGTGGTTGGCAGAATGGAATATAAGTAATGGTTTTTCGTTTCCTAACCGAGGCCTGATGGGTACACTTGATTGAGTTGTGGGAAAAACTTCTCAGTTAAGCGTGCTAGGCCGAGAGTAGTCACATGATGGGTGACCTCTCCTGTGACTACTATCGGGAAGCTGTTGTTGGATAACCGCAGTAGTGCCGTTAAAAATCTCACACAGCTGGATAACCGCAGTGGGTAGTGGGAACAATATCGATGTTAGTTGGGATACAACTAGGGATGGTTTCTTGTGCTCGGGTGGGAGAGTATGCTAGGCCATTGAGCTAGATACTGGTCAAACAAGAGACAAGGAATGTCTACATTATACCGAGGCCTTTTCAGCACAATTGGCTCCAGAGTTGGCAGAAAACTCTGCAGTTAAGCGTGCTCAGACGGGAGTAATCCAGGGATGGGTGACCATCTGAGAAGTTTTTTCTGGATTTCCGTAGCGATGCCCGTTGAAAACCCCGCACTTCCGGATAACTGCAGTGGCTAAGTGGGGACAATATCGGTGGAGGGACGGGTTATTATAAAATGGTATCAGAGTCGACGAAGGGTCACCTTCCAAGGGTGGGAAGGTACGCTGGACGAGGTTGGTCAATGTGCTTCTCATGAGAGGCAGGGAACGTCGAAGATCTGGTCTTGTATATATATTTCGGAGCCGAGGATGGCTCTAATTTAAGGTGGTGGTATTGTAATGCCCCGATATTCGACGGTGGTTGGCAGAAAGGAATATAAGTAATGGTTTGTCCTTTCCTAACACCGAGGCCTGATGGGTACACTTGCTTGAGTTGTGGGAAAAACTTCTCAGTTAAGCGTGCTAGGCCGAGAGTAGTCACATGATGGTGACCTCTCGGGAAGCTGCTGCTGGATAACCGCAGTAGTGCCGTTAAAAATCCCATACTGCTGGATAACCGCAGTGGGTTAGTGGGAATAATATTGATGTTAGTTGGGATACAACTAGGGATGGTTGCTTGTGCACGGGTGGGAGAGTATGTTAGGCCGTTGAGCTAGATACTGGTCACACAAGAGACAAGGAATGTCTACATTATACTGAGGCCTTTTCAGCAGAGTTGGCAGAAAACTTTGCAGTTAAGCGTGCTCGGGAGGGAGTAGTCCATGGATGGGTGACCATCCGGGAAGTTCTATTTGGATTACCGCAGCGATGCCGTTGAAAACCCCGTACTTGCGGATAACCACAGTAGCTAAGTGGGGACAGTATCGGTAGTTTCTCAAGCCGGATGAAAAAGTCAAAGCCAACAACTAATTGGCAACTCCTCCACTTCGAGGAGGTCATTACAATAGGTGTTTCGAAAACTGTGGCAAACACGAATGACTTAGTGTTATTTAAGGCATGTTTCGATTATTTCCTTTTACATTCAAATCAAATATTTTTTGCGTGTTTTCTTAAGTCAAGCTTGGCTATTTTAGAGATGCTAGAAAAGAATTACACTTCCACCTAAGGTACGTTTCATCTTGTTAATGCAAGTATATAACTTAGTAAGTTAGTGATATTAATGAGAATTATGTATTAATTAAGTAAAAATCTCCAAATTAACTTGTAAATGTTAACTTATAAGAATGGATGTTGTTGATATACTTAGGACAAGCATTTATATATGGACCGACCATATTTAACTCATGCAATCATTACTAGTAGCCTTATTTGGTGAAAATGTATTACACGAAAAATAGATAACTATTATGATAAATCTAGTGAATATCTTAAACATTGATAAAGCTTAGATTCTGTAAAAACTTATTTATACAAGATCTAGTTAAGTGATGAGTAAGGAAACGATATTTAAATGTTAATGTTGTATTTCTAGAAATTACTTAGTTTAAACTCTAATTAGCAAAGGTTTCTTGGAATCTAAGTAAGATGCCTTGGTTTAAAAATATATATATCAATAGGAGATTCTCTGCAACTCTGTTATTTATCTTTTACTTAGCTTGTTTAGTAGTTCAATAGAAGGCCTGCCTCTACCACTTTCGATCTTCGGGTACAAGGAAGTGACTTTGAAAGACTTCTCTGGGATCAAGAAGCACAATGAATATCTCTACCAAAGAAACTCGTATCTAGGAAATCTACTTAGGTTGATCATAATCCCAGATGATAAAAAATTTCAAGACGCGACTGGTTCTTGTTTATTCAAAGGTCCTTTTATTTTATATATGTCCACTCAAGAATGGTTTAGAAAGTTGATTAGGTATCGACAGTAGAAACCTGAGGAAAGAACTACTGTTGATGTTCAAACAGATCTAGTATCTGAAAATTCATTTGAGAGAGTCTACAAGATATCTTTCAGGACTCTTGTAGATTGAGAGTCGTGGAGTTCACTATTTAACATAGAATTTTATCTTTAGTAATTTTGCGTTTTTCGTAATCCAAACCAAGTATTAATCATATAGTATTCATACATGTATTGATTATCATAAAGGAAACTTAGTTGTTTGGTTTCGTATCAATCATTTGGTTAAGACCGGGTAGCGATAGTCTTTTCAATGGATTGAGGAGCAACTCCTAAAGAGAACAAGCATTCTACTAGGTGATTCACGAGGGCAACTCCCAATAGATTAAACATTTTGCTAGGAGATTCACATGCGTAGGAATACACAACTGAAGTGGAATAACTGGTTGATTATTCAATCTCAGTTACATCTATTCTGAAGTTGTATCGTGCGCAAAGGTGTATAGCTTAATTCGATAGCATGTTCGATCTGGATTAGGTTCCGAGGTTTTCCAGCAACATTTGTTTCGTTAGTGAACCATTTTGTCATTGCTCTCTCCTTATTATAACTTGTTATCTTTTGTAATGAGAAATATTAGCAATAAGTTGTTGACTTCATTATCTATTCTTTGATCTTATCTTTTCCTAAAAGATCATTCAATGAGTATCTGAATAAGTTATAAACAAAAAGTTCATGGTGTACTCGGTACCCTTGCTTTTTCACACTCAAAAAAGTTCTTACAGTATCAAAAAAATTGAATCCGACATTAATAAGTTTATTATGATGTTCTCAATTTGTTGGATGTGCTAGTGGCCTTCCATGTTAGCGCTCTCGCTTAGGACTTCTTTTTTGAATTGCTAAATCGTGTCCATTGTGGCTAGCGCTGCACATGGTACGGTTTTGACCTTACCACATCCCGAAACTTTGAACAATAGTTTATAGGTATCTAAATTGTACCAACTACCAAACCTTTTTAAAGACAGTTTGGTCCAGAAACCAACAATAATTTGAATTTTTTAACAACTTCAAGTATCCATCGGTTCAGTATTTCAAGAAAAATAGTTGGTTATCTATAACTGATAATAGTAAACCTATCAAGCAATAAACATGTATAAACCTGAGATTGGTTCCCAAACATGTATATACTTGAGATTCTTTTAAGGTCTTAATTAGGTTATGCCAAGATCTAACGGCTCTAGATAAAAGAATCTAAAGTTTATACCGACGGGTTCAAACTGCTGGTTTTCGACTCGGTTTGAGAATCCACCGGAACCAAATAAAGATCTAACGGTTTTCATAATACTAAAATCATTACAAACCATAAACATAGGTGGTTCGAATCGATTCGGAATTAATGAGTTTACTTTGGTGCGGTTTCACAATTTGAAATGTTTTTTTTTTTTGTGCAACCCCTTCTTTGGCTGCAAAGCTCATGTTAGTCATCTATGCCGTGGGAGCGTTGATATTCTTGCTCATCTATGCCGTGAGGAGCATTAGAAAATAATCCTTAACCGTCCCATTTATGTGTGCGCTAAACGGGAGGGTGAAGGCTTATTTTTTTAAGACGCAACAACTTCCAACGCAGTGACTTTCATAGCTATGGTCCGTCAGTCCTCACCCGACTTTAAGGAAAGCAGTGAACTCTTCCAACCACTCCACAACATTTTTTTTTCTCTTCTCTTTATTTGGGGTGATTCTATATCCACCGAAGTGTTGCACCGGGAAGGAATCGCACGGTCCCAAATGTCCTTTCTCTGCATTGGGATAGGGGCGGAGCATAAGTGAGCCCTGCCATCCCTCACACGGTGCAAACTCGGTGTGTTTGGTTCGGCGTATATATCATTTTCGCTTTATTTGAAGCACGAGAGTGGTTTTACTGGATGTCGTGGAGTGCTTCGATGCTGAGGCATAGTCAAATAGAGACTGTTTTTCTACTGAACTTTACACGCATGCTTTAGAGATGCTTAATGAGTTCTGAATTGCACCAATTGTTTATTATTGTACGTGATGTATTTAAAATCAAAAGAAATTTTAACTGGTCTTGGGTCTAGACAACCCCTGAACCGGTGCATTCACACAAGTTCTTTTGTTGAGTCTGATGACATTCAGCTGGAGCCATCATTCTTCGTGAAGGATTCATCATTTTCCTTCGTAGCCGTTTTGGATTGTCTAAACCCGTGATCGGTTTAAAACGACTACTTAAATTACTCCAATTAAGTCTAGTTACTTTATTACCAACTAACTAAAGTCGTCGAACGAGAAAATTCCACACAAATAATGTTCAATATTACGTTTAAAGCTTGTGACTTTTCTTTGATCAGTCAGTTTTTTCGGCTTCCTCTCAAAAAACAAAAGCATTTTAAATTCTGTTGCAGTTTTTGAATCAAAAAATGCATGTGCTAACATTACATGAAAGACACTCTTTACTTTCTCAATAGGCGGCAATAAACTCTCTCGAAAACCTATATAAATGAATTAGAATCAAGTGGAAGGAATAGGTTCTATGAAAATGAGTACAGATGTATCACCATCAGGACGAGTTTTGAACAGAACTTCAAGCCAATCTTCAAGGACGAGGAGTCCCACTCCATTTTTGTCCAAAACATATGAGCTTCTCGAAGAACATTTAGGAGGAGGAGACAGTGACGATGATCAACACAAGATTGTGTCATGGAATTCGACAGGAACTGGCTTTGTTGTGTGGTCTCCCCAGGAGTTTTCGGAAGTTCTGTTGCCCAAGTATTTCAAGCACAAAAACTTCTCTAGCTTCATTCGGCAGCTTAATACTTACGTAAGTAGTAAAATTACTAGCAGGTTGTGCGTTGCTTAGGGTTTAAATGATGATGACAGTACTGAATTGCCTCAATATGCTAACAGGGATTCAAGAAAATTGCAGCAAACAGATGGGAGTTCCAGCATGAGAAGTTCTTCAAGGGAGGGAGACATTTACTTGCTGAGATAACAAGGAGGAAGTCGGAACCAAGCGCCTATCCAGCTTTTCTCAAGGCATCAGAGAGACAGCCCTTCAACGGACTTGGTGAGAACAGCAGTTTACTAATTAAGGATAACGAGATTCTAAGGAGAAATAATCTGGAGTTGCAAATGCAGATAGCTCAGTTTAAAACCTTGGAGATGAAGCTCTTAGACTGCCTTTCTCAGTACACGGTATGGCAGCATCAACAAAGTTAAAGTATGTCAAACCTAGGACTGAGAAACCAAACAAGTTTATACTAAGCTGAAAACAGAGTGATTCTTCAGAATTTCCTTGCCCAGCTAAGGAAATTAAAATGAAAAGCAAGGAATAAATCAGTAAGAACAAATTGGCAAAGTACTGCCAATTTATTAAAAGAACAGTAGTATTAGCAACAAGAAAATAAAAAACATTGTGTACATGCATCAGAAAAACTCTTATGGTAATGATTCATTAAAGATGTAAATTATACGAAAGCAAGCCTTTTAACACGTTTAACATCGACAATGCAAAGTATAATAAGCAAACTGACTAAACATGTTTAATGTCACTGATAAGCACACCATTTATGATGCTAACTTTGGACCAGGTGAAATATCAAATGTGCTTCTTAATATGTAAGATATTGTAGTAACTCTAGATGGCTTAATCAGAGAGAGTGGACTTAAGTTCACCACTACCATGGAGCTCCAGCACAATATCGCAACCTCCTATCAACTCACCTTTGTAATAAAGCTGCGGGAAAGTGGGCCAGTTTGAGTAGGTCTTCAGTCCTTGTCTCACTTCCTCGTTGGTTAGGATATCGAAGGACCCAAAGTTCACTCCATCTTCCTTTAGGGCATTCACGACTTTGGAACTGAATCCGCAACGAGGTTCATCTGGGGTACCTTTCATGAATAGCATAGTATCAGAAGATGAGATGATGTTCTTGAGCCTATCCTCTAATGTCTCTTTTGGGATGATATCTTTCTCGGTTAAAACTTTCTTGAGTTCCCCACTTTTCTGCATCTCCAGCACAATATCAGATCCTCCAATCAATTCCCCTTTAATATATAGTTGAGGATAGCTGGACCAGTTTGAGTAAACTTTTAGCCCTTGGCGTACTTCATCATCGTCAAGGATGTCAAAGCTATGAAATTTCACTTTCTCCTGCTGAAGAATCTCAACAACTTTGCGACTGAAACCACACTTTGGTTCTTCCGGTTTTCCTTTCATAAATAGCATTACCGAGCTTGAATCAATAAGGTTTTTAATTCGCGAGTTAAGAGTAACACTCAATCCGGTAGAGGAATCAGAAACTGAAGAGGCTACTGGTTCACTCCGCTTGGTCTCGGTAGTAAGAACTCCATGATCTCTGAAGACTTCCTTTAATTCGCCACTCTCATGCATAGAAACAGCAATGTCGCAACCACCTAAAAACTCTCCCTTGCAAAATAATTGAGGGAATGTTGGCCAATTATACAACTTTTTCAGACCTTCCCTAACATCATTATCTGTAAGGATATCAAAGCTCCCAAAGTTGACACCTTCCTCCTTCAGGATGTTAACAACTTTCTGGCTGAAGCCACATTTGGGTTCTTCAGGGTTTCCTTTCATGAAAAGCATGATAGGGTGTGAATCTACAAGTTGTTTCAACCTCTTTTCGACTGGAACATGGCTGCCAGATGTAGAGATGGTTTCCTTTTGTGAAGCCCCATTTTGTTTGGCAAATTCTTTGACAGTTTCTAACATGTTGGCCTCAGCAGCCATTCCTAAACTCGCAGGAATGGCAGAATTATCAGGGTTGACAGATCCGGCAACCTTGGCAACTTTGTTGGCCAAGCTAGATGGGTTTGCACCTTCCATGGCATTAACTTTCTGACCATCCTGATAAAGAAAGTACATGAGTTATACCAGAAAACAAGTGTGACCAATCTTGGAGCATAAATAAATAGTGTACATTCAGTGCGCAACTTTTAAGGTCATGCATTTTCCTTTTTTTTAAGTTTATGTTCAGCCATATAAGGTATGAAAGCTACAAGGACTACATCCAAGTCACTGTTGCACAAATTTTAAGGTCATGATTTTACGATTAGCTCCTGCATGATACAGACACCTATTGACAGAGTTAGGTCGACGATGATGTCTAGCAAGTGATACCACACATAGAACTATAAATACTTCCTCTTATTCAGGTGTCTAGTTAAAATGATATTCAAGCATGAAAACTTCAAGTTGTGATTATCAACTACCATCTCAATGCAAACTTCAGCTTGACTTCTATCTAACATACAACCATTCAATTAACATATACAGTAATCTGAATAAACTCATCAACGAGCTATCTCCCACCAACTGACTTCTTTGTATTTAAGAAAGTATACAGCTAACGGGCAGAGTGTTATGGCAAATTTGAATGGCCAAGAAAAAGATTTTCGTTTACCACTAAGATTAGATAGAAAGTTGCAAAAGAACAAGAATAAATGAACACTATACCTGCAGTAGAAAATGGCAATTGCCTTAAAACAGAACCAACTAAACAATACACGGAATAACTACCCTTTTCGATTTTGTCCAAATCATAACAAGCTTCACTGGATTACAAATCATAAGAATTAAAAAATATAGAAAAATAAGATTTAAATCCAGTCTAACCTTAAAGAATACGAAGAAAGGCACTGCAGAAACTGCATAAGCCTCAGATATCTCCGGTTGTTCTTCAGCTTCAACCTGCAAAATTAATGTCAATACCACAACAAAGCTCCAAAAAACGACCACATTGCAAAATTAGTTATTAACAACTAGAAAGGTACAAAGACACTCTTTATTTTTGGTGCCAAAGACACCCTTTCTTCAGACTGTCAGACGAATAGCTTTGAAGAGCATTATGGGTTGAAGATCACATAACTCATACCATTCAAAATACAAAGACCCCGGAAAAGTGTTTCTTAAATATGAAATTAAAGTGTCTACCAAAAACATAAAGGAACTTAAAACTCATAGTGTCACACATATTTTTTTTGAGAAATTACAACTCATATTATTCTTTCTATGAAAAAAGAAAACAAAAAAGACGAAAACAGGAATCAGGTTCCAATAAAATATCAAAGGGGGTACATAACTAAGAAAAGAGGGTACCAAATTCACAGTCTGTTCATATTTATACCGTTCTACCACCATAAATAAATTAAACCCTGAAATCAACTATGAGGGTTTTAGGGGGGAGAACTTAGTATCTAAGAATAATTAAGAAGCAACCTATGATTTCTGTGAATTCAACGAACATGTGAACTAACAAAATTAAGAGAGACATAGATGAAATACAAACCCTAAAGAATTGGGCATGAGGGAAATCAGTAGAAAGATGAGAAAAGACTAGATCCATCTGTTTTGAAGCTTCACACCATGATGCCCAGAAGTGAAGGATAACAGGTTTCCCATGACTAACTACCGTACTTAGCTCTTCTTTTGACTGAATGTCTTTCACAGACCCACCCATCTTCCTGCCTGATAAAAAAAACAAGAACGAGAGAAGATGGACACTAGAATCTCTTAAACTCCCTGTTAGTCATAAAACACTAGAGTTATAGGGAGTTTACAATTTGGGGGGGTTTGTGGGAGTTTGAGGGAGTTTCATGATGTTTTTGTGCTTGGATCAAATCTCTCAAAAAACAAGAGATTTACGGGAGTTACGGTTAAACTCCCCAAATTGTCTAGACTCTCATACACTCCCTCTAAATCCCTAGGGATTTAAATACATTAAAATCTCTCAAACTCTCCCACGACTAACCCCCTTCTAATTTATCATAACCGAGTCGAGCTCAGTGTAGTTAATCTCGGCCGAAACGAAATATGGCCGTGATTTTCGATGACTCGAACGATTTCTCGGACGATTATTCACTTGGATTCTTAGTGTCCAAAAAAGTGGTTAGGCTTAGTCCTATGGGCTAGATATCTAGCTACCCATTCACTCAGCCTGGGCAACCTCCTAAGTCCTATGGGCTAGATATCTAGCCGCTAGTTTGGTCATCCACGTCATCTGTGAGCGCCGAACGGTTCGGCGTTTTTCTGAGCGCCGAACGGTTCGGCGTTTTGGTCACTTTTTGAGCGCCAAACGGTTCGACGTTTCAATCTCGCTGATAGTGCGACTGCGAGCAAATGCTAGGAGAGAGAAGTAGCCAGAAAGAGTGTTAACTTTTTTCCCACACTTTTTTCATGATTTGCAACACTTTTTGGCCAATCTAGCAGTCCAATCTAGCCCATAGGACTTAGCCTTATGAGATATCCAATAGAGGGGCTTCACTTGGATTCTTAGTGTCCAAAAAAGTGGTTATGAGATATCCTAATACAAATACAAAATGTCTAGATTACCCTTTAACTAAATCATAGTTATAAAAAGGTATGAGGTTTGTGTCCATGATATCCAGGGCTATCAGACGGACATCATTTAATGGGGACCCTGATCTGAAGGTCGGGAAGCTCCAGATTGGATTTCTACATGAACGGCTACGAAATCAAGTTCAATTCAAATCAGTCCGATGTTTACCATAAAAAGGACTCATGCCAAACACTTTGTTGCAATACAATATTGAAGAGAATAACGACCTTCTTCCGTCAGAGTCATTCGTGACCAGTAAAGATGCGATCATGTGGTCGAGATCGGTCGATTATGTGAATTTGGTTTCTCTCGTTAAACCCGATCGGAAATTTCGATAATAGTTGTGTCTCTTATTAAGGATTCTTTTTCAAATTCGAGATTAGCCGCACGTTCGTTCTTCTCTGAGAATCTCTTGGATACCGGTTGCGCTTCCATTACTCTCTGCAACTCTAAAAATTGATAAATATTTATTTGGGTTTTCTTTCCTTCATCCAATTTCTTTATGATTAGAGCATGTTAGATTTTTTTAATGTGGGATCAAATTCTTTTATTTACAGTTGAATTTTTCTTAATTACTGACATAATTATTCATCATTAATTTGTTTTTGTTTTTTCATCTCTGAACACTTACTTTAAAATTAGGGTCAATTATTCATCAGGATTTGTAATCATGCGCTAATTATGGACAACCACGAACGTTCGTTTGAGGGATAAATCCGAACGTACATTGCAGAGGTGATGTTGTTTCCTTTCATCTCTTTTCCCTGATTTTTTTGCGGTACAGCTTATGGCAGCCAAAGAGGTAATTTAAAACTTCAAAATCGCATTGGTTTCACTATACAGGTTTAAGAACACAAACAGTAGGATGATGTTTGTCAAAGCAGCAAGTATGATATATTGGAGTCAATAGGTTATGATCTCAAGAAATCTCTCACCTTTATTTCAAGTGGCGATTGATGAATACAATAGTTCTGTGATATGTTGTTGGGTTTCTACATTCTAATTTTTTTTGGGTTTTATTCATTATGTGCAGACTCCCATTGATGATGCAGAGGCTGTATTGTATGTGTCAGGGGCATGGAGGGAGTGTAGATGTTACATGAGTTGGGACATGTTAGTCGTTTCTGATAACGATTTGGTTGCAAGCCTTTGTCGGACTGTATATCGTGCAATTTTGATTATTCACACTAATTATTAGGGTTTGCTTTGGATCTTCTGTTTTAGTGTGTGCCTAATTTTGAAATTATACCTCCAGATTTTGATGCGGGTTTGCTATTGTTTTGATAGGGTTCACTTTTAGCTCTAATGTGCTTCTTTTTAGGCATGTAAATTGGAACTTGGGGTTTGATAGGAGAACCATTGGACACAGTCTTCGCAATGCCAAAGATTTTTTTGCATGGACAGGTTGGTATCTCTGCCAATAACAAATACTTATTCACTAAAACAGTAAGCTGCTAAGGCTTTTACATAGATGAGCATTGTACCTACAGAAACAATTGAGATCATTGCGTAGAGCGTTGGGATTAACAACCTTTTCCCAATGTCGCACTTGCTCTTGCTCCTCATGTGGAGTATCGTGTTTGGGCGGGGACTTGCATTTATTTTGTATTTTGAAACATTGTGTTCATGTAATGAATTTCAAATATTTCTTATGTGGAACCCTGTTTTTTTTTTTTTTTTTTTGCTTAATACTGAATTTCTAGCATGCTGATACTTTGTAATTTAATGAATTTTAAATATTTCTTATGCGGAACCCTCACTGATGACTTAAAAGCTAACATCAAACAGCATGTCTAGGCCTTTTGCTACTTTGCACCCCAGCCCTGCTTTGCATTTGATATATCTGTAATCTAAAGAATAATTGTTCATTGATTTATCAGGCATACATGCATTAAATGATGTGGATGTTGGATAGTTTCAAAAGATATTAGAGTTGGAGCCAAGTGATGGTGAGTTTCAAAATTGCAACCTATTTGATCATATGCAATAGGCTTATTGTTGATGAAACTATTACCAGCGGCAATACTATGAAATAGCACATGAGTCATAGTGATAGTTCTTTCTTAATATCGTTTAAGATTTAGTAATTGGAACAACATGATAATGAGATGGCCTATACTCTTGATGGAATTTTCTAGCTTCCCCGTTATAACAAGTATGTTGTAATTCTCTTAGAAGCTTTGTGTGCTTAAGTGCTCCATAAAAACATATCTTTGAGGAATAAAAACATTTCTTTGAGGATTTAGGGGAATACAAAATTACATAGAACGCTAAAGAACCTACTGACCAACCACGGGAGAATTTTTGTTAACTAAAATAATTAATCGATATGTAGGCGACTATATGGTTCTGAACTGAGATGTTCGTTACTATGATATGAAATTTCATACTTCATTAGTGTTCCGATAAACAAATATTACCTGTTTTCTGGTGTGGGATGATCGATTTAGCCCAACGAGAACTGCTATCAAGGTAGTAGAGCATAATCCAGTTCATATCCAACACAATCCTTTCTTTATTTCATATAAGCATTTTCTTTTAAATTGGATATTGCTGGGTTTCTTCATTTCTTTCCCATTTCTCATTGTTGTTATTACAGATTAGTTTTCTCTAGCAATGAAGACTAACGGAATAACAAACGAGAACAATAGCGTTAAATGTGGTGTTTTGGAAATCGATCAGTTGGATTCACTGCAGAAGAAAAAACCATCATCTCTTATTACTTCTAGAAAACGACAGGGGGATGATGAAGGAGCAGGCTTATTAACATCTGCCATTTCTGATCAATATCCGCGACAGCAACAACATCAGTCAATCAGGTATCGTCACTGGCAAACACATATTGATATGCACTAGCAAATTCTTTTATGTTTTTAAGATTTTTTTTTTAATATCAGGGCCAGAAGCAAAAAGAAAATAGTTAATTAGGACGGTTGGTGAGTACATTACTCTTGCTCCCTACACCTACTAGAGTAACAAGTCCTTCCACTCTGCCTTAGATCCTATCAGCCATGCAGTCTTTTTTTTTTCGTATGTAATTAGATTTGTTCGTTTAGTAAAAGAAGAGATTTCTTAGCACCTAAGGTTGTTACTAAAGCTATCTAGGTTGCCCAAATTTTTAATACTCGAATCTTTGCGTTCGCATGAATACTTTTTTTTTCCAATTTGAGGTATTATACGATCGAGAAAACATGATGAATATCTTGTTGTTGATTTTATCGCTGGAAGGTGTCGTATTCTCCTAGGTGCGGCATAGCAAATTATACGCACGGTAATTCTTTGTCTTAGAGGCTTCTATTATCCAAAGAGGTATCCATGAAAACCTTTCAACTCCCTTATAAATTTTGGGCTATTTGTTCTTATGTTTTTCTTTTGGGGTTTGATAAACAAACAACTTGACATCTCGACAAATCATTGCTATGATGGTATAATTAACGTGTTTTTCCTATATTGATTAAATATTTGTCTCTAAAATAAAGTACGAGAAAAATACTACAATCATGTTCTTTTCTTTTAATTGCGGGGTGGTGCTAATATTCGCTATCATTCTTATGTAATAGTTCATTTACGATGAAGTGCCAAATGATTTCCGAGTGTCCTGTCTCGGTGTTTACTTGAGTATCTTAGGTACGGGTCTTTTACTCCGTTGGCAATAGTTGCCGGGGAAAGTTGAATCAATGGCCACATCGTGCTTGGGATCGAGGATGTGACGTGACTACAAAATATCAAGTTTCATTGAGACCGACTTGAAGGGTGAGAATCAAGATGCTATGTGATTCGAAACTCCAGAGTGTTGAATGTGAAAGCCATGCGTTGCGCTTCAGTATTATATCACTTCTTGGTTGCTCATATTAGCTGAATAAAAATTCACCTTGCCTCACGTCTATATGTTTGTCTTCCGTGTTTGCCAATGTAGATATATGTATGATATGTTCTCATGGGAATGTGAAGCGGAAGGTGGAAACTTCTACAATCTAAAATGAGCATCGATACCAAGGTAATGTTTGACGGAAGAAAAGTAATTTAGCAAAGTTTCTTCTCCTTGACATCTCGGCTTAAATTTACTTTTCTATCGGTTCTTAGTGTTCGATTCATGGAGCACCCGAGAGAACAATGAAAACCAAATGATCCATGAGTTTTAAGGTGAACGAGGGAACAAATTATGTGCCCGAGTTGGTGAGTTATATGATGCACTTGCATATCTTTGTTCACTTAATTTTTTGATCTTCGTGAATAGTATGTGCTAACTCCTTTGTCTTTTAATGTCCCATGCATAAACATAATAATGCTTTGTAATAATCGAACTAGGACCGCCAACGGGTTCAAGCCCAAGGCGATCACAATAGTCAGAAATCCCCTCAACGGTGGCGGTGATACGATAAAGAAGTATTTATCATATTCTGCACTCTTTGCAGAACACTCCATAAATATCCATCTACCGTTGTACCATCACATTACCGATGGCATTCTTTTTTTGGTGGATTCACTAATCAATGTCCTCTACAAGTTAATAGCATCCTCATAGCTTCAAATTCGGAAAAGCTTATACGGTGGCGTTCATGCCAAGTTGTGCAGGGGATTCCTTAATCATCCACTACAACGGTGTTACAACTTACAAGTCAAATTATTGACAAGCTATAGGTATATTCGTATCAACTTAACTAATTAGCTATAACCTATGAACCTTTAAAGGCAGAATTAGTATTTTTCAATGCTTGGAAGTAAGCATCAAGAGATTCTTAAGCCACATCTTCTAATATATTTTTTTCTTTTAGTGTGAAAAGTATGGTATATGGGGGTCATTTTCTTTGTTTAAATCATTCACAGAACTTGCTTAGAATTGATTTATTTTGCAAATTGGTTATTTTACTTTGTGTTTTTATAACTATCGGTGCCATTGTAAGAAGCATGTAGGTGAGACAAATCGTCTTTTTTTCTCGAATCGTCATCTTCTTCACCTTTGGAGTGGTATTGTTCTGACTTCTTAATGAATTAGAAATCGTATAGAATTTACATTAACATTAATCACTCAAGTTTTTTTATTTTGTAGTAAAAAATCCCTATTGCAAAGGGAGTGAAGAACTATGAGTATCAATGTCAAAGATATTGTTTATTTGTTTAAATTACTCGTATTCAAAACTGGCATTGTTGCTTTGGGTCGTTTTTGTTAGTTAACAGGATTAATCTTGAGCCATGTATACAAAAAATTTCAACTTTTGATACTTGTTTATATAGGTATGAGCTCCGTCCTTGGATTATGTTGTATTGTCATCATAACTTTGAGAGAAGTTTAACAGATTTTAAGCCTTATTTAAGTGGGAATCATAGGATTGCTAAAGTCAATGCACAAATATGCTCATTGCCTTCTTGGTAGATAAGATCTTTGGTGGTCGCCAAGGAGTCTGGTAACTGATCCAAGAGTTTCTGATGAACATTTCTCCTTCATAACTATCTCAAGTGAAATGTATGCAGACCGCCTATTGCTCTTAACACATTCGATCTATTGTTTGGAATTAATCCTTGAAATGGTGATGTAAAAGATCGTCAAGTTAGTGAAAAGACGGTGTTACGGCAGAAGGCTTATATGCTCTTTTAAGTTCGTGATGTAAAATTAAAGTCTCATTCCAACAGGCCAATAATGGTCTAAAGAGAGATAATTTGTCTCCGAGGCAGGTCTAAAGAGATTACACCAAAAGCGTTCATCAAGCTTCTTCAAGTAATAATAAAAATACAACAAAAGATGAGTAGTTCTTTTGGTTTTGAAGCTCCAATACGTGCAGGCATTAGAACTGGACCACCAACTAATACTACAGTTTCATCGTAATGAACTAAATTCATTTGTGCTTTCTTAATCTAACTTCTTAACTATATAATTTAAGGGCCACGGCTAATTTGAGCCTACTAACTAAATACTAGGACATGATTATATCCTTAACCTTTGATTACATCATAATGAACTAAATTCATTCGAGACCATGTTGGACCAAAACTTTGTAACCTACCGCCGGGCAGTGGGCACGGCTAATTTGACCAGATCAACAACACACAAGGACCACAAGCTGCAGCAAAGGGCTGTTTCATTTTTTAATGTCGGGGCTCTACCTCCTGACTATTATGACCGGGCTAAGAACACAAGATATTATAACCTCGCTAATTAAACACGCTACTATGGCTGCCCGTCTAACTAATGCATTCTAATATGATATGAACAACTAAAT